>OY735213.1:12792757-12952757 GCA_963457665.1 Thysanoteuthis rhombus | reverse complement strand
AAATGATTTATACAAGAAAAATATCTGAAATCCCCACACAATGATATAAAAATGCAGTCCTGGCCTAAAATGGAAATAAAAAAAATGCAGACTTTACTAAATGCAAGGAAGGTGTATGCACTTTTGGATGGACATGATTTATTTGGGCATTGAATAACCCACATTCATTATCACATTCAATTCTATTGCTTTGCTCAACACAAGAAATGATGTATATGTGTACGTGCATAAACATATACATATATGCATACACAAATATAAAGCACTAACATAATCATAACAGATGTGTGAATATATATATATATATATATATATATATATATATATATATATATATATATATATATATATATATATATATATATTCATACATATATATATGTATATATACATATATATATATATATATATCGATACACATGAATATACACAGACCCACACATACACAACCACAAATTGTTAAAATTCAGTATGTATGAATATATACCAGGTGACATATAATAATATGTAACATTATGGAAGATATTTATGTAAAATATATGCACAAGTATCTCATACTTATATATTTGAATATTCATGAATAGATATCCACTGGAGAAGAAGTTAATTCTATCAAATATATGAATTTTTGTTTGAAAGAGAGATTTTTAGAAACATTTCTAACTTTGTGATTCTATACATTTTACTCTATCTTTACAAAATTGCTTAATGGAAATAACTTCAGTATATATATATATATATATATATATATATATATATATATATATATATATACATATATTACTCTAAAAGGCATCAAATACTGCTGCAGATTATTTTTTGTACTTGAAAAAGTAATTTTTGTGGTAAGCATACCCAATGAGAAAACAATATTTCTAAAAATCTAATTCAAGGACTATTATTTGCTAACCTCAAGTAAACTTGAAAAATTCTAATAATTTATTTGTTTTAACTTTTTCATCACTCCTAGTTTCCTTTACATATTAGGATGTTGAAAAACATGAATAAAATAAACACTCAAGAATCTAACTAATTTATGATACACAAGGGAGGATGAGATGAAAATAGTCAAAAGTATGGAGAAATTAAGTCAGGGTTAAATAAAATTTTGTAATAAAGACTTGGGGGGTATGAAACTGAAATAGTTTAAGAAACTGAAGTATAGCAATATAGAGCAAGCTAGTCTTACAGGTCTTTGCTAGTGAGTTTGATTTTTCCCTTGTTGCCTTGGAGATATGGCCTTATGATAAATTTAGTATACGTCCACAAATTCTGATAATAAGTAAAGATAACTAAAAATGCAGACACAAACTTCAAAGAGTTTTTCCAACAACTTCACTTGTCTAAAGAACAATTTGAAATCTGAAGAAATACATCAACATTTGCAGTAACAAGAATTTATGATATATATATATATATATATATATATATATATATATATATATATATATATATATATATATAGAGAGAGAGAGAGAGAGAGAGAGAGAGAGAGAGAGAGCAGAAGTATTAGGTTGCCTAAAAAGTTCATTCAGTTTATTAAGAAAAAAATATAAGACATATATTTTTTTTTACTTTCAATTTATTGAACTATATAATTGTTTTGTCTCACTCTCACCTGCCATCTGTCAGGCAACTTCATAATTCTATCCTCCCAAAACTTTGCATTTTCCTCAGGAAAGAACTGCTCTAAGCATCATTTGTAGTCTTCCAAGGAATGAAATGTTTTTTTTTTTCAATTAGAGAATTATGTAAAAACACAAATATATAATAATCCAAAGTTGCAATACTTAGTGAATATGGCAAATGAGTGGAAAATTCCCAGCCATGCCGTAAGAAATTTTGCATGGTTATTAAAAAAATGTGGTGAAGCAATATTTTAATGGAGTATTATACCCTTTCTCTGAACTGATTCTGGATGTTTTGCCTTCATTGCTACTTTCAATCTAGATTATATTAGGCAACAAGTCATTCTGTCTCTCACATATATAAAAAAAAAAAATTATGTTGAAACAAGTAGGGCTTGAAGAAAGGTTCCAAAGATTAAATCAAAACATAAGAGCTTGGGGAGAGAGAAGAAGTTCAGATTTCTTGACAATCATAATCATCAAATAATTGCCATTGTCAAATAAAATTTTTATACTTATAAGATGTTTCCCATGTGTTTATAAGTATCTGTATAAATCAAATTCATTTACACAATTTCAAATATCATGGATTAAAATCTGATCAGATTGTTGAACAATGAATATTTTTTCAACTCTCATATAATTTATCAAATACTTTAAAATGTTCTCCATTGCTTTGTGCTATGTGTTTTACTCTTGTTTCAACTATTTCTAGATAATTATAGTGACAAATATTTTAATTTCATTTTTAGTATATTAGGCATGGTGAAATATCACCAAGTCATGTTTATCACCATCAGATTTTTTATATTGAAATTTACTTCATCTAAGATCGCCCAAAGATTTTTCTTCATGCCATGTGTTTTTTAAACCAAATCTAAAATAGTGCCAACTCTGCATGTTAGGTTAGCAATTTATAAATAGAGAGATTAGCATTTTCTTCTGAAATTCCACCTGTCTGTGTGGAAATTTGAAAGCCCAGAGGACTATTTCTCACTCAGAAGACATTGGCTTTGATAAAAAATTTTCCTTTCTTTTACCACCCGCTCATGGTTGGGGGACAAGAGAAAATGAATGTAAATGAAAATAAAACATTAACATCATAGCATGCTTTCCTAACAATGCTGATGATAGCTGTCTCATCTTCATAGTTGCTAATAATACGAGTGTTTCTCAATATAGTGTGGTTGTTACAGCACAATATGTATTATTGCTCACTTGTCCAGAATAACCACAAATAAAAACAAAATTCCACCAACAGACTTACTTAAAATAACTAAGATATTGAATTACTTCAATTTGCAATCAATCAAAATATGATTATATGGTGTTTTACACAATCTTTGATTTTGTAATGAAAAAAAAACAAAAAATACCATCATTTTAAAGCAGAAGTCATGGCAGACAATGAATTGATGAGAGTGATGGTGTTATTAATGATGCTGTGGCATGGCTGAAAGAGTTTCATTCATTTAACTGGTTGCAGTAGACCGTCCAATCTCAGATAAAAGCCAAAATTCTGAATACTGATCGGTACAATCTTCCTACCTGCATTTCTCTCAATTAGTTCTGTGCTCAACTAATTCAAACTTTGTCAATATTGGTAATGTTATAATTGATGGTGGTGGTGACGTGATGTATGGGTTTGTATAAATAAAGTGATGAGGATGGCTAGTGATGGTAACCATGATGGTGATGGCGGTGTTAATGATGATTATAATGGTGTTAGTGATTTTACTATTCGTGGTGCTGACAGCAATAATGCTGCTGATGATGTTAGAGGTGCCTGCATTGCGATGGAGGTGTCATGTTGTTGTTGTTGGTAGAAAGGGTTTAGGTTGCCAATGATGATGGTCTAATGGCTGGGATGATAATAATAGTGGTGATGTTGATAACTGAGACAATGAAAATGGAAGTGGTGATAGTAGTGGTGATGTGGATTACTAGATGACCCTGTAACCCATTGAGTCACTCTTTGAGAGAAAATTAGTGCTATCTGATGGGATCAGAAAGAACACAAATTTGTTTACGGCTTTGCAAATAAATGATTAAACAAGTAAATGAGGGAGACTACTCAGTAATTGTGGACCCCACATTATTATTATTCAGTTGCAAACAATCAAATTTTTTTGTGAATCTTTAAAGTAGGCACATTTTAGGGGTACCTTAATTCAAGACCTCTAGCTACAATGCATGTTTCGACACCTTAGAGGTCACATACAGATAAGCAAAATCAGACTTTTACTATTACGTACATAAAAGTGAGGATGGTAAAAAATATGGTAGGGTATCACTAGGAGACAGATGATAATGATGCTGGTATAGCATACCATGATTATTATAACTGCTAATAGGGAAAGATGGGGTGAAATATGATAATCCTAGTGACAGCGGTGATGGACAGTGTCACTGGAATGTTTTTTGTACCACTTTAAAAGCAGACTGCAGGGCAAGCAGTTTCTGCTTTGGTCTGAAATATTTCTTGCTATTTCTGGAAACATTGCCATTTCTAGAGACATGCAAGAGATTAGCCCCATGAAGAGAATTTTTTCAAGGAAGGAAAAGGAATTTTCTTCTTTTTTTTAATCCCTATTTCAATGACATTCAAAATGCAAAACAATGTTTATTTTTCTTAAAGCAGATAAAATGTTATATTTTGGCAATGGCATGGGAAGAGATCAGCTGAAACACACTTGCTCTATTTCTTGTATTCTAGAATATTCCAATGCACCTTCAGCCCCACCCTCATCTAACCCAAACTTCCCCAGTTCACTCCTTCTCTATTTTGCTCAAGTTGTTACAACTAACAGTCAAGATGAAATGACAGCAGCGAAACAAAAACTATTTCAGAGAAAAAATCAGCAAAAGTATCATGGATTTGTACTTTGTAGTAAATGATTTATCATTATTGTTAATTTCAAAGCACAGATAAAAGTTTTGTCCATGATGTCATGTTGCTGTTGGTTTATGTATATTAATGCATGTCAGAAATATTTAACCAGCATTATTGAATAAACTAATTTGTTAGAACTGTTATAAATTTACATAAGTTATATATTTTCTCATTTACATATATATATATATGTGTTTGTGTGTGTGTGTGTGTGTTTGTGTGTTTAAATTTATAGATATAAACTTGCCAACATAGTCAATAATTGAATGTCCATAGCATCAAAGTTTGAAGTCATGTAAGAAAAATTCCATGAAAGAATAATTGTGGTCAGAATAAATTTTTGTTTAAGACATCAGTTATGCGTACTTATATAAGTAGTTCTTATGTTTCTCTGTCATGATGTGGGTGGTGATCAATTTTCTTTGGAAATTAATATTTTCCAAAAAGTTTGACGATTTACTGAAAGGCATTGAGTCTTTGAGTATCCTGAAGTGTATAAGTTTATAAATATATATATATATATATATATATATATATATATATATATATATATATATATATATATATATATATATATCCATTCCCATGAGGCTGGACTTTGAATAACATCTTTTCCAGCTGATATTGCTGGTCTACCTAGACATTACTAACCTTTGTTTCAAGTGTAGTACCAAGCTTCTGCATCTGGAAAAGTCTGAATGCAGACAGCATGCGTAAGATTCTTTTTTAATAAGAAAATTTTGAGAAGCACTCCAAGTTTCTCTCAATCTTTTAATTTTATGTCAATCATCATCATCATACATATAAAAAAAAAACACTGAATAAAATCACATAAATTACATTAACAGATATTGGGAAATAATTGATTGAAATGTCATAAAATCTTTGGATATTTTTATATATCTAGTGTCTTAAGCTGTAAAGCTTTCTAGACTATATGCACGCGCACACACTCACATCGACAATGAAAAATATAAAATAATCTATCTAAAATGTCTTTAGCAGAATTACAACTCAAGGAATAAGCAAATAGTTTTCATGACATGCCATTTCAAAACCTACTAAATAAAATGTTGTTTCACCTTTATTGACTAACGAAAATATGAAAGCTACTTTTTATTTGAATATAAGATGGTAAAAATTAGATAAAAAAATATTGTGACAATAGTGAAATCTGTTCTGCATTTATAGATGTTGACAAAGGGTACATTGAGAACTTATCATTTAACCAAGTGGAAATGGTAGAAGGAAATTATCAGTGGCACTATCAGTAGAAATTATCTCATTCAAAAGCAATTTATCAACTCTTGGACTTCATTCATTCAGAATGTTTTTGACAAAAGGATAAATAAGATGAATGCTTCACATTTGAGAAAATCATAGAATTTTGAGAGGGATGGTAAAATTAAAGAGAGTTGATAGTTTAAGAAGAAAGTAGCACTAAAACTTCACCCGAGAAGTTTTATTGCTGACAACTGAATGTCTAGTAAAAGAGATTGACAGAAGATGAATGATAGTTTCATGATTAGATGAACCATCAATTGACTGAATTGATGTGACAAAACTAAAATCAGAGTTCATCCAGGAAGATAGAATAAAACCTTAATCACTATAAAAGAAAATCCCAAGGGATAATGCTATGGAAGCAAACAACAAAAAACAGATAAAAACTTATCCATGGATGGACATCTACAAACAAAAATGTGTATTGGTATATAAGAAATATCTCTCAGCTTCCAGTCTACCATTCTACCTTAGTGTTAGACAATCTTTAATATCAAAGCAGAATACTAGAAATTCTCACTTGACAAGTTTCTCTTCAACTACAATTCAATATGCAAGAGAATTCAGAAGAATTATTCCTAGTTGCACAGGGTATGTCTTTTTACCAGCTCAATTCACCCTCCAATAAATGGGTGCTACTGCTGCTGCTGCTGCTGCAGCTGCTTTCCCCAGCCATTTGTCTTCTCTAAGTCAAAGTTATCATGTTCTCTACAATACCTACAGCTAAGCAAACGCAAGAGTCTAACTTCCTTCTTTAACTGAAAATTGCTCTCTATCAATCGGCAGACTGAGGTTGTCAAGCTAATTAGTGCAGAGGCAATCGCAAAGAGAATCTTAAATATTATTCCACTTGTTCCTACCTGCATTTGAATGTTATGCTCCCAGTAATAACATAGGAGAAAGTTTAGATGGTCTAAAATGCAAGTAGGAAGAGAGATGTGAGGAAAGAAAGGTAGGTAGTTCAATAAAAGGAAAGGAAAGGAGAGGAAAGAGAAGCAAAGGAAGTTAGTAGTTAACTGAGGGGAGGTGATTTTTATTTGAAACAAATCTGTGTTTGTACAACATTTAGATCTAAACATGGATGGGCAATGAAGACTGGAAGGGATGAGGGAGGTAATGAGGAGATACAGGAAACAGGTGAGAGAAAAGGAGGTATATAAGATAATGGATAATTTCAATTGTCATTACCCGCAGAATTTCCACAGATTAAGCTGCTGCTATTGTAAGAATACCAAATCAAAAGATGCCTGAGTTCAAGCATTTTTCAAATCCATATTCTTATTTCAAAACAATAAACTTTTTAAAGATTTCTTTGTAAAGACAAAAGAAATCCTTGTTTTGTAACTATATCATCAAAAATGCTGGTTAAATATGTGAATAACAATATTGGACTTTCTTTTGAAAATGGCATCAGGTTTTGTGTAAGAAGCTTTATTTGAATTTGAATATATTTACCAATACAATGACAGAAGGATTATCACTTCACTAAATGATTTTTCTGCCTTGAATAAACTAATTTGAATTCTTGGTTTTATATATATATATATATATATATATATATATATATATATATATATATATATATATATATATTTATCATCATCATCATCAGGAGTAGCAGCTGTTATAAGTCCCAAAACCTTTCCCATCATCCATGATGAGCTTGATTGTGTCTGGTCGTCTTTCAGATTCATGTTGAGAGTTACTCTAGACATTGCTCTTTCCACTGCTCTCTGCACTATTCAGAGATGTTTTTTTATGTACTCAGTATCTGCAAAAGTTTCCAATAAAAGTTTTTTGTACTGTATTTTTTTTTCTTCTCTAGTTTTCAAAACAGAATGCTGGAAACTTTTGCAAATATCTAACATATATATACACATAATATTAAATTCATTCATATGATCACACTAACAGCATTGATATATATTTACATTTATACTGATATGAAATAATCTTGGTGCATTCATACAAAGATATTTTAATAGCATATATATTATCATATGTATCTTCATATGTACATAAAAATACATACGAATGTATTTGTATATTTTATTGGCAATGAATCATTATATGTACATGTATGTACATCCATTCACATACAAAACTATACAAAAGCATGTTATATTTTTTTAAAAGTTGCATCTATGTGTGTATGAGTATGTAGATTTATATATATATTTATATTTACAAATGTACAAATATGCATAAATAATAAATATATACTCAGAGAAATAGTGTAGTGTGTGTGTGTATGTATGCACATATTTATATCTATGTATAAATATGTGTATATATAAATACACATGTGTGTGTAGACATACATAATTATACATACACCTTATATATATATACATAGATAAGCATATATTCAAATGTAAGTGCATATGCATGTCACTCTCTCTCTCTCTCTCTCTCTCTCTATATATATATATATATATATATATATGTGTGTGTGTGTGTGTGTGTGTGCGTGTGTGTGTGTGTTTATAAAAAGAGAGAGAGAGAAATTGATAGATATCCAGTGTAAAATATTGCAAAGTAATTGTTTGCTGGCATTCAATCTGTTGGCCTTGATTTTATGGATGACAGAATGGAAAAAGGGAAAGGGGCAAAAATATGAACAGGACATCAGAGCCCAACGTGGACAAACTTTACCTTTCAGAAAAAGCCCATCCTGCTCTTGGTTTTGAACCTGGCACAACAAACACAGATAACAGAAGATATGCATCACAGCGACTTTGTGCTGTAAGGAATTTCATTTGTTTTATTCTTGATATATACACTCCGTAATTAATTTATTTGTTAGCTGTCAAATGGGACCACAAAGCTGTCAGCTCTTTGCTTCTGAAAACATGGCAAAATGGAACTTACTCTTCCTAAGGTATGTATCATGACATTTTTCTTCTTCTACACACACACACAGATCAAACAAGTATTTCCAGAAGAAAATATCTTATCCAGTCTTTGTCTTGAGAAGACACAAGACATGCAAAGACTAAAACAAAGTAAGAAAACCTCTGCGTATACATCTTTATCAATAACATTTGTTATTAGTGATATATGAGAAACCTTGCTTATCCTCTTTCTTTCTATAATTTTTTCTCCCAAATGCCATTCTGTTGGCAGAGGTGTTCTAAGTAATGCTATACTTTAGCACTTCCATTTTCTGACTTTTGTCATTTATTATACACAATGATCAATGGAAAGAAATCATGTCATATTTCATCCATGGAAACAGTTTTTTTTATTAATTTTGACTCTTTCTAGATTCTTCAATTGTTCCTTGTTTTAGACAGTTATTAAAATGATTATTAACAGCAACTGTAGTGTGTGATTAGTTTATACATGAAAATTTTAGACTACAGCAGAAAATTCTTTAAAAGATACAATTTGCTGAGCATTTTTTCACTTTTTGTGAGAAGTTTAACGACAATAAAATTTGTTTTCTTATAAAGTATCAAATTTCTATAAATCAAGTATATTTGCAGAGATGAGTTGCGACACCCAACTATGATCAGAGAATGTAATGGTCAAAAGAATAATTCAGTCGAATATACTAGTTCAAATTATTGATTCAATCATTGAAATATTGTCTCATCTTACAATTAAATTCATTAAACTACATCATTGAATGGAAAATATAAATTGAGCTTTCAGAGATGAAAATCTACTCATTTGACCAATAGATGAATTCCTGATAAAAAGCAATTAAAAAATTATAACATCTGAAACCAGTGAGATGAAATATTTAAAAACTGCAACATCATCTCACTGTTCACTGGAATTCACGATGTACAGATAAATTCCAAAGAACATTGTTATACCTTGGTTCAAATTCCACTTATGAAATTTCTAGGTTGGATAGAATCAAAAGAATACGATGATTTTAGAAATTTTCTTTCCTTTCAGTGTTTTCTTTGATTACTTTTCTTTTTTTTTTTTTGGAGAAGGAAAATATTTGGAGCAGGAAAAAGATTGGAAGATTTGAAGAATTTTACAATTTTATCTGAGAAGGAATGCATCCTTAGAGCAGATTTTTTTTAGTAAATAATGAAGCAGCCCACCCACCTGTACCAAGACCCTCACCCCAACACACCCAGTTTCAAAAAATGTTGAGAGCATGTCCCTGCCCTGGAGGGCAGTTATATTATTAAGCACTTTTTTTTCTGGCTTAATGTTTTTTTTTGTTTTTTTTTCTGGGTCCCTGTTATATTAGGTGAACCTCTCATTAGGGCTACAAAGAACACAGCCTTATAAAGAAGGACACAGATGAATTCCATGTTCACATACATATACACAAACATGCACACATAGATTGATACAAGCCACAAATCATATACACCCTTATTTAGATGCAGACAAAATACACAGTTACTTATATTTAGATATACACAAATTAATCCTCATGTACACTCTTTCTCATACAGATGTCTACATGTGTATTCAAAATCATTTACACATATAGAGATGCACATGTGCATACATACAAATATTCACCAATAGCTTAACACTTCTAAATTATCATCTCATGAATATGCATTGATATACGCATATGAATCCGTATCATGCAAGTTATAAATTTATGTACCTGCTTGTAGATATAAAAGTTATCTAAAAATACACACACATGCATAGACACACAGATACATTCTTACAAATATGTATATATACATGCACACACACAAGTGAATAGGTATTTAGGTACACATTTATGTGTTTAATCTAATATTTATATATATACATATATATATATATATATATATATATATATATATATATATATATATATATATATATACATACAGATATACAATTATAAATTGCATTATATTGTATTGAAACTCTTTTGAAATCATCTGCCATTTTTTCATTTGGCCAAGACAACAAAAATTTGATAAACAAATAAAGAAAATGGGGCGGCTGCAGGAATCTTCCCTGTGACCGATAGGGTAACTGCTTCAGTGTACTGTTGCTCTTACCATTGAGCTAAATAGTCACCGGTAATGCTAAGGCCCAAATAACAGTTTTGTTTCCAAATTCCCATTCTGCTTATTCATGGTCTATATCTGCTCTATTTGCTTTCTTTCTTTCAATACGACAGTTGTGTAATTAAGAAAAATGGATATATGATCTTAGAGAATGATTAGGAATTGCTTTATATTCTATTGAAACTTTTACCTGTTGCTCTAACCACTGAGCTGAACAGCTGCCAGTAATAACATAACTGTTGAGTTGAAAGAAACAAATAGAGCAGATGTAAACCATGAAAAAGCAAAATGGGAAACACAATTGATATCATTCTATCAGATCATGTATACATTTCTTGATAACATATATATATATATATATATATATATATATATATATATATATATGTATATATATGTATATACAGGTGGAGGACATATAAAAAGGAGTGAGTGTAGAAAATGAATTTATTTCATTTTTTCTAATTATTCCCAGACTGGTTTTGATCATACAGCCAATATATATATATATGAACACACCAATATGTACACATACATAAATACATAAGTATGGCATATATATACAGCTTTGAGATACCTAGAATGGTAATGTTTTCCTAATTCTAGGAAATTTTGCTTGAATACCCTTACAATTGTTATGTCAAAAATATTTTCTGTATAAAAATGTGTCCCTTAAATAATTACTACGTGTATTTCTCATCAGCAACAGTTAGATTAATATTTCCCACAGAAATTGCACATGTCTTGTCTTTTCATACAAGGTCATCAATCAAATTCCATATAAAAATAGTATAAACTGCAGCATTATTTTCAAATATGTACAATATGGAATTTTGGAGAAGATTTATAAATACATTGGATAAAATGATGGAATCTACCAATACTTTTTTGTAAGAGACATTCCTCTTTGAGTAATTATTAAAGATAGCAAATACAACATAATCTATTTTATGTGTAATATTTCAGTGTTTATGCTCATTAAGAAGATATTTCTCTTTGTTAGCAAAAGCTGGCAGACATTACTCGTTTTATCACTCAGTCTTTTTCTATCTGCCTGTCTTTTACTCTTTCTTGGCACTAAGTCTGCTATTCCTTTTGTCTTCTGCTTCATTTCAACTATTCTTATTTGACATTAGATCAAATTCCAGAGAAACTTTTCTTCCATGCTCTATAAAGCATGATCTGTTGCAAACAAAGATTGAATAGAGCTGCATCTTAATCAAATTCAAACTCAAGCTTTAAAAAAGCTTGCGGACTACAAATGGTCAGGATATCACAAAATGCTGCAAACATCAGTGTTGAACGAATCATACAAAATAATTAAACATGAATTTGGGAAAATGTTGAATAATGGCAGCAAATCCCTTTAAGGAAATTCCCCAGATAAAAAATACTTGTGTAAAGTGAGTTCAAAGCAGATCAAACACATGGTAGACAAGAAGAAAGTGATAAGTCTAATTAGATTATTGTATGTTTGAGGGAAAATAGTAAAAAGATATTTTATCAATATCAAAGCCTAACATTGATCTGATATTCATTTTAGCCACAAAGATTTTTAGGTGATTTTTATATCTGATGAAGGGACTGTTTTCAATCAGATGTATATGAACTCTAGAAAATTTGGCTTGAAATTCCACTAAGCACTTTCATTGAATAACAATTAATTTTCTGATATTACATTCTTTTTTTTCTCTTTTGTCAAAGACAAAACCATGAAGTGAATAACCAACTGTATTTCCTAAGATCTTTCAAGAGAAATATCAATACCTAATACAAAACGTATTTTTGGTGACTTTAGTCCTTCACAAAAACAAAAAAAAAAGAGAAAATTTGTATTTATCATAACAGAGTGGACAGCCAATTTAGGCAAAAGAATTTTCATACAGTCATTTTGGTAAAATACAAAAAAAAACAAAGCACAATGCTGCCACCCATCAACAGGTTCCTCAAACCAATTTTACCATGAACAAAAAGAATGAAGATATGATACCGTTAAGAAACCTTTCTCAGAATGAAGAATGAAGAATGAAGTTTATTACAAAGCTGAAGTGAGGAGTTATGGGAAAGTGATACCGAAATCGAAATCGGTCCTCTCTATAAGGGACACACATCTCCAATGCCCAAGACAACTGAATTGTGGTGCTTTAAATGCATAGCTACTGGTATAAGGGATAAAGTTTTTGTTGGATTCTTTTTATTTCATTGGGCACAAGTCATTATTGCCTCTCTTAAAGATAATGCCTCAGACAAAGCCAAGCTATACAATGGTTGCAGTAGTGAAATGGTTTTTGAGTATGCATGCATGAAATGAATGAAAAGATCTTAATGATAAAAAAGACAATATAACTTTAAGGTTTGTCTAGTGAAAGTGAATCTAATTTGGATAAGATGAATGAGGTGGAACTTCATGGGTAGTAAAGGGGTGTAGCTATAAGAGCAATATTTTTGGATGGACTTTTTTGATTGAAGATGAAGCCCAATTGCATAGAGTTTTCCAAAGACTTTGTTGGACACAGAAGATGAAAATTGCAAATACCAATTGGTTTTTGGAGCCCTTGAGGGTTCCTGTGATTGATAGACTCCAGCTTTTGGTAGCAACAAGACCAAAATACAAAAAAAAATGAAATAAAGAGAAGAATGTCTTTTGTTCTTCTTCAAAGAGAGGAATAAAAGGAAGCAAACAAAGCTGACAACAAAATCAAAAAGGCCAGAAATATTTTGCACTAAAAACTTTCAAAATTTAAATGATGGCAAAAAGGTTGTAGTGAATGTACAAAAATTTTCTTGATATATGCTATAGATATATCCTTATATAACAAATATAAATGAATGTCTCAACAGAATTAATTAAACCAAACTGGCTGCCAAGTACGGATGGTGTTCTGTAATTTCCCTCACAAACATTGTGGTTAATTTAGCAAAGAATTAGTTTTGCAGGAATAATTTTTTTCTCCAAGTTTAAACCTGTGAATGAGCATCTAAGAGTAAACTACATTCATATCGATACTTTTAATTGGAGATTTGAGTGCAGAGATGAGAATGATAAGAGAGAAGAACAGATATTATATGATGGAAGTTTCTGTCAATGTTTATGTTTATGATTTTAATGCTAGAAGACCACTGGAACATTTTTCATAAAATTATACAAGTAACCTTATGGAGACATCTTGCAAAAATAAATTGGCTTTTTAGAAAGTGAGGTCTTAGAAACAGGGTCATACTCTAAAGTTGCTATAAGAAAACTGTTGGGATATATTTGTACTAAAGAGAGAAGAGGACACAAAATTTGGTTCAATTGAAAACTCAGAATTCAAGTACACCTCCATAAATAGTAATATATAAATTGATTTTTTTGTGATGTCCAATTAGAAGTAACAATTACTATCACCATGTGATTTACACATTCATACACGGATATTATCATTTATGTATGTTTTAGCACCAAATCCTCGGATTTTTCCACTCAAAAATATCATAGTTCCTTGAAAGAATTGACTAGTCTGATGTCATCAAGTTCATTAATATTGTTTGACAAAACAATAATATTTCATTTAGCTTTTTACTCCATTGAGAAGGAAAGAAAAAATTATAAAAAACAAGTAAAAAGTATTTCAAAACATCAGATTGAAGGAGACAAGACGTAACCTCTTCATTTTCTTTTATATAATCAGTTACAATTATCAAAAATTCAGATATGAAATATCATCATCTTTTGTTTGGTACAATCAGTACACTTCCTAAAAACTGGACTTGATATACCATTAATTGTAAATTTATATGTGATAATTCACTTCTTGAAGCTATAATGATCCCTGTATAGAGTGGTAGATTATCCATGAAGCAATGAATTTATAAGATCAGAGATTTGATTTCCCATCCCTATTAGCCAAATAGAATCAATAAGAAAAGCCAATGTACACTTGAAAAGCATAACAAGATGAGTAAAAAAGAGAGTTCCATACAAAAATCTTCTCAAAGATTTGAGATAGAACATTCAACTGATAAGCCTTGAGAGCAGAGCAGCTAAAACATTGAGTTGAGAATAATGAAGATGAAGATGGATTCTTCATTTTTCATTGGAAAATACTGAAAATGTTATTATAATAGGCAATGTACAATCTGATATAAATCTCTAAAATATATCTCTCAAAATGACCATTCAAACGTTACTTCTACAAAGCAAATACAGGTTTCTAGACTACATCTACTTGATACAAACTAACACTTGTCAGCCGAGCAATTGACATCTAGGGACCACTCAGTTGCAGCTGAATAATATATATATATATGTGTGAGAAGGAGAAAAGTTGAATCAAGAATAAAAGCTGTTCAAATAGAGATTATTCCCAATGTGAGTGATAAATCATTTTGTCATGGAAAAATAGATAAAAGAAAGCCAATAAAAAATTTGGTTGCTGGGTAAAGTTACTTGATCCAACAGCATAAGAGGTATTGAATTATTTAAACAGAAACAAGTAAAAAGAAGTGCATTATTACATTGCATTTTTCTTCCCATACACTATTCTCAGCAGTTTTTTTTGTTATTTCTTCATGTAGAAGAAAAATAGTGAGTAAGAAAGAATTAATAATAGGATATAATTGAACTACTTTTAGTTGCTCATTGAGGCTCTCAATAAATTGAACATGAAGTTGAATCATCCAAATCTTTTGCTGTGGTCAAATATGCTATCCGTACCTTGTTGCCAAATTCTAGTTGCTCTCACAACTAAATGATCTCCTTTCATGATCAGGGCACAAAGCTCCGGACAGATGCTAACCTACATTATCTGTTGGATGAGTTTATGCATCATCATCAACAGAGAAAAATCAAAGAAGAAAATAGGCTCTGAGGGACAGGGTCTACAGCTCCTTCCTTTCTTCAAACATTTTTAAGGGTATCTATTCCTTCCACAGGGTAGGCCAACAAGACATCTTTTGTCAAATTGTTATAAAAGCAAAATCTCAGTAAAACTGGGTTCAATTCATTTCTTTGTTTGATCCCTCTCAAAATGATTCCTGATTCTTCAGCTGCTGGGGCACCAGTATTTTGAATAATGGAGAAAAATTTTCAGAATCATTGAGATAGGGAAAAAAATGCATTTTAATTTTCAAAAGTATTATCGCTGAAATTCATGATTCCTATTGGTAAATAAATGAATGAATGGCTAGGCTTCATGAGAGAAGATTGATGTGAGGGATTTCCACAGCAGTAGGACAATAGACAATGAGACCAGTGGGTGGGATGACCCTCCACACTGAGCAATTGAGTTTTATAATGAAGTCAGTTTACTCAGGGCCAAACCAACCATTTAAACCAAGGGTTTGTATCCTTTGGTCCACCAAGGTGGCACAGATAGGAACAGGATACCAAGGTTATAGGAATATCCTTCTTCCGGTAATTGCAAACCATTTATGGGGTCTGCTGGCCCTTTGCAGGAGTGTTCTAATAGTTTGGCTAAACTGTGGTTATCTGTAAATAAAAAAATTACAAAAGACAGAGTTAATGTCTTCAAACAAACATACATACTTACACACACACACACACACACACACACACACACACACACACACACACACACACGGCTTTGAACCTGACTATCCTAAGCTTATAAAATACCTACATTCAAATAAATCTGGAGTAAAGAAATAGGATGCAGTTTTCTCCCTATCTTATTTTGTGTCTTCTGTGCCCATACATGCACATAGAAATAAATTACAGATTCTCTCTCTCTCTCCCTTATCTGTGTTATTATGTATAAAGATAGGAGAAATCCTTTTTAGTCTATTATATCCATCTTTATGAATATATCCACAATTTTTGAGTGTATGTATTTGTTTGTGAGTTAGAGTGTGTAGAGGGATAGACTGATATTGTTTTCTCTTGTTTACATTATCCCAGTATACAAGAGAGTTTTTTTGTATGCTTGTGTGTGTGATGTTTGCCTCTCTGTGTCAGTGTATTATCATGTGTTTGAATGTGAGTGAAAGTGTGTCAATGTACATTTTGGTTTTAGTATTGTACTTGATAAATCTCAGTTTAGACAACAACCTTGCAAACTGTCCTCAAAATAATGATATGTTACATAAATCTTTCAAATTGCGGAGGGCCAGTCTGCTTTTCTAGAATATCAGCATTCAAAATCTTAGCTTTTACCTGAACTTAAACTCTGACACTGATGGGAAATATATAGCTGCCCCAATTACGAAACAGACAAGAATAGAATGATTTGGCAGAATAATTATTATTAATTTTCGACTACAACTTACTTTCATCTTGATTTAATAATTAATTTAGAATTAGTCAAAACTAATAATGATGATATGTAGTACTTCAATTGATAAAAATAAATCATAAAAAATTTGCTGATAAAAGGTCCAACGAGGTCATACTTTTCAGAAGACAGAGTGACACTCATTTCCATGTAGTAGCAAGTTGTATACCAATTATGATATTTGGAACCCAAAACCTTTTGTCTAGACGAGCAACAAATACCAACAGTGAAGAAACATCTCTATCTATGTGCTTATGATTTTGAAGATGAATGTTCTTTTTTTATAATATTTTTTATTCAGATACGAAAGAACTGTATATTTATGCACAAAATTCAGGAAAATAAGTTCTAACTGTTCTTCCGGTTACATTATATATGTGCACAGCCAGAGGAATCTTGTGAATCCCAAAAGATATATGATGATAAAACTTGCAAAACGGAAAAACCTTCTGCTTATATTTTCTTTTCGTGGTCTGGTTCCTGCTTAGTAGTTAGTGTGGCACTCTGCCCTCATGAGAACACAATGAGATAGATCAGCACAAAATAAAGGTCATGTAGTTATATTTAACCAGGCAGAATGTTCGGAAGGCAAGAAAGACTAAATCTTATGAAGGGTAGAAAGATAACAGGTTAAAACGTTACACCTGAACAAGATCACACCTGAGGTAGATGAGCAAAATAAATATAGCACACCTGAGTGCACAGGAGGGCATTTAAACTTCAAAGGAAATGCACTACTGATATAAAAGATGTACAGTATTTGAAAACTAATATGATTTACAAGGTTATTTCTTATGGGAAAAAAAAGAATTCTTCTGTATTTCACTATACATTTATCGTACTTTTGTGGTTGGCTGCCCATCTATAATAGGATCACATTAGATGCATTAAAAAATATATTTCATGTCAGAATGATGATTAGAAAGAAAATGAAAATATTCACCATTCTATTTGTATTTTTCTCTTAAATAACAATTATGTGGAACATTAAATCAATTCTAGGTATTTTTGGTAGATTTTGGGTATATTTTAGTATTTTTATGTATGCTAATAGTCCTCAATATTTTTCATTTCTGTGTACATGTGTCAAAATTAAGATCAAGAAGGCTGATGGTTTTTATATATGATGAAGGGACAGTTTCCAATCAGATGTTTATGGACTCTAGAAAATTTGTCTTGAAATTCCACTAAGCACTTCCATTGAATAAGGAGATAGGATTTAATAGAAGTCAAGATTCAAGCCTTTCCAAGAGTAATGACACCAAAGAAACAGTAGCTGCTACATCCAATCACTGTTATTTTCATTTTCAAATTAATTCTTTTTAATTTATAACAGTACCAATTCATGCTACTTCAATTTGGATAATCAAGTGGAGAGTTTTTGGCAAGGAATGTTGGTCACTACATTATCTATGGAAATAGAATGTAATACTTTTGTCTTTGCCTCTCAATGATACAAGTATCCGCATTTTCTAGTTGTAAATGTTGAAAAGCATGAAACCAACACATTGTGATCATGGATATTTATTTTCTTAAATGAAATGATTTTTCATAGATTCATTTGGAAGAAACTGCAGTTACCAGCTGAAGATAGAGGCATATATTATCTACCATTGTTATATGTTATCTACCCTACATTTTTAGTTAAGAATAAAATATGAAACCCTTCTTTTAGCTAGGTTTCTAAAATGTCACTTCCTTTGACAACCCTCTATAAAAGCCCTGAACACTTGTGGTCGAACGCCTCTATGCCCCGGTCTTAGAACCAGTTAACTTCTACCCTAAACTCTCTGCTAGTGTCTCTATTCATTGACCGTGATTATATATATATATTGTCTTGTCACTTATCTACATCAATGTGAGTATTCTCAAGAACTTTATAACTATTAAATGCAATTACTATTTTTAGCGACCACGCAAACGCTATGTTCATTATTTTGCCTCTTTAGCTCTTTCTTGCACCTATCCTGACAAGCTGACTTTTTATAATTTAGCTTGGTCAACCATACCACTCATTATAACAGGCAAGACTCACCAGGATCCATCCAATTGATAGATGAAACAACAATAGACTTTTTATGCCATGTGTCCCTTAAATTCTTATTTTTTCCTGTTTCAATTTTACACCTAGAAATAACCTAAACCTAACAGGCCTCTACTCTTCTCTTCTTAACACAATCAGATGTATTAATGTTTTCTTTCCATGTATTTCATATACAGCCTTCACTTGTGCATTAAACGTATCTCTCAGTTTTCACATCTGAACATTTCTATGTGAACTTTTGCTCCATTCAGTATCTGTATTTAAACATTGCAATAGTAACATATTCAGTCATAACTCTACTGAATCTATGAATATGTTTTACTTTATTTCTTTCATCCTGTATATATTCCAACATAGATGTAAGTGAGAAAAATTCAAGCCTATAAGCAATCATCCAATCATTAGTTTGGTTTGTTTGTGTACATGGAGTTAGTTCAAAAAGTATCTAAAAAATTTCAATAAGTTTATTTTAACATCCTTACATACTTTCAAAATTGACTGAATTTGGACAAAAACATTTCTAATTTTCATACATTACTGTCCAACCCAGTTTTAATTTTTTTTTTGGTTTTTATATTTGTTGATCTTTGGTCCAAATTTTATCAATTTTGAAAATGCAAGAGGATGTTAGAGTGAACTTTTTGCAATCACTGTGTATAAAATTCTCAATATCAACTCTGTGTGTGTGTGTGTGTGTGTGTGTGTGTATGTGTGTTCAAATGGAAGCATTAGAAAACCATAGAGCAACACAAAAAATAGAACAGATCTTATGTCCTAATTTAGCATATGATTGATTTGATATTATTTTAGCACCTATCATTTCTGGTCCAAACAGACAAACATTGGTAGTGTCATGTAAGAGTAAAGTATCAGAAAATGAACATACAACCGAACACTGGGTTGAATTTTCATAACTCAGTAATGATATGTGCATGTTGCAAGATGTTCATTTGTGGCGAATGTGCAGCAGAATTGCCATCATTGGTTGAACACTGATTACTTTCCAATCAATTGTCACCAGGGTTCATTTTCACTTGGGTCTCAGCCTAATAACAAAACTAAGTAGACAGCTGCACACAGGGGCCAGATAACTGGCTGGCCTTACCCCTTGTAGTATAAATCATCGCTTCCCCCACCTGTATCAAACCTAACAGGACATTGGGGGGATGGTAATTTAGAGGGCAGCAAGTGTCTGATAAAGATGAAAATGTATGATTGGACTGCACCATAAAACAAGATAATTGTTAATAAGGATCCTACCTAGCTAGAAAGGAAGCAAAGACAAATATAGAAACATAAAGATATAATCTTGTTTTCATGATGTTTTGAAGCTTTATTGTTTTTTCGCCCTTGATAAAACCAGGGTTGTATTTTTGCAAATGATTCCCAAAAGAAATAATCAGAAGCATAGAAATAAAATGAGAAGAATTTTAATGGATGGGGAATGAAAAGACTCTTTTCTGGTCTGACAAAAATTTTGAAAATCAAATGATTGAAAAAGAAAAAGAAAAAAAAGTTGAGATGTGATAGAAGGGAGATTTATACAAGTTCCAAAACAATATTAAAAGAATAATTGGTGTCATTGAAGGGGAAATTATTTATAGAGGTGAGATATCATATTTCAGGAAATAGACAGCCTGACATGTAATTGCACAACTGAACAATCATAGCTTCAAGCAACAATATCTGTTACTCAGTGGTCACTCATTAATAAATATGGTGTCAGTCCTCAGTATGAGGACTGAATGAATTGGACTGTAGTGATGGAGGCTTGCACAGCACATCCCTCATTTCCTTTTCCTTTATTTAGCATGGAGTATTCCATTTAACTAGCCTATGGAATGTTGGATTTGTACCTTTCTTAAAAACAATCATGTGAAATTAATTGGAACTTTTTGTTGATTTTATTTCTCAGTTGCCAATGTACCTCTTGGATATTTTTCTTGCAAAACTTTCCTTTTCTGATTCAACTAATTGGAAATTCGAATTAACCCTCGTCCAATATCATGAGAGGTGGGCAACCAAGAGAGTAGAGAATGTGCTTTCAAAATATATGGTTAATGGTGCTCTGGTGAAGCTTCCACAGGCCTAGCAAGCCAGACGTGGATCATAATGGATTGCTCAAGTAAGATTAAGGACAATAAAAACAAAATAACATAATCATCATCTCCCCCACTACAACACTCCAAAGAACAAGTGGATGATTAAAATAAAGAGGAGCAATGAATTGCATTAAAACCATTGTATATACAGTTGTGATTATTAACAACGTATCAAGCCAATTTATACTGACTCAATACTGTATGAAAGCAATACAGGTATAGTTGATCAGTTCTCTTTTCGTTTAGGAATACCATATGCAGTAAGTAAAAATTAACACTTCGTAAGGCCTGAGAAGCTTTACAATAATTCAATATCGATTGTGAAATACTGTCTTTGAATAAACTTGATAAAGTGATACTCTTTAACTTCACTACTGAATGAATTGAAAGATAACTGTTAATCTTTGAGAATCAATTTCATCATAACTATCAGAAATGTACTGCTGCACACTTAGATTGATATTTTGGGTAGTTGCCTTGTTCTGTTGTGGGACAGACAAACAGTTGTTTTGAGTAGTGTTTTTCATCGAGTCTTGGCCAATATCAACAGTATTTGCTAGATGATTGGAGAAACCAATTGGAATATCGTCACTTCCATTCTTTTGACAATTCTTAAATAGGTATGAAATATTCTGGTTAAAATGTTCCTTTCTTATGAGCAAAAAATGTTTCTCCTCAGTCCAAAATCTGCCTATAGATTCGAGAAAAAGAAGAAGAAGAAAGAGAAGAGGAAGATGGAGAAAAAATTGAAATTGTCAAAGTGATAAAATCAAGAGGTTAAAGAATTAGGAAGTCAGAATGGAATTTCACTGGTTTTATTCCCTTTCTGTTAATGGGAAGTCTTCCATCTCCATTTTCTCCTCCCACTGAAAGGTTGTAAGAATTCAGTCTAAGAAAAGAAAGTATGACACTCAATATAAGGAATTATTTTAACTACTTACTTTTATATAATTTTGAGGACTACTTAATTCAACATAATCAAACACCAGCCAAATTCTTCCAATCAGAATATAACGACAATATTTGATATCAATATATATATATACATATATATATATATATATATATACATATATATATATATATATATATACATATATATATACACTGTAAATATATATCACAGCGGAATGACTATAAATATATATATATATATATATATACACACACACACACACACACACACACATATGTATATACATGCAGGGGCCATATATATATATATATATATATATATATATATATATATATATATATATATATATATATATATATATATATATATATATAAAGTTTTTAGATGAATAAGTGTTTAAAGCTGTGAAGCTCTCTAGACTATAAATATATATATATGTGTGTATATATATATATATATGTATATATATATATCTTGGTTGGCCAACCATTGAACATCCAACTATTGAGAGGCTACAACTGAGTACGCGACAATTGAGTGTCAGGACAATTGAACATGCAGCAATTAAGTAGAGGACAATCGACAGATCTATTTTACATCTTTTGTCATTTGTGATTTCAATTACACAATGATAAAGTTGAAAATAGAAAAATAAGGGGTTGACAACACAAAGGAAAACAGGTGTAATATAGATCTGCCATTTATCCTGCGCTCAATTGTCCCAACACTCACTTGTTGCTGTTGTTGCACGATATACATATATACATATATGCAAATGTATTTATGTGTGTATATATATATATATATATATATATATATATATATAAATAGTCCTCGCATACAAGTAACCTTAGACATTTGTCAGTTGTCTACAAAAATCAACTGGAACTTCAAGTCTTATACATATATATATACATATATATATATATATATATACATATATATATATATATATATATATATATATATATATATATATATATATATATATATATATGTATATGTATATAAATAAATCCCAAATTACAGTATTCAATAATGTTAATTTTCTTTTTTATAGAAAATGTCTCCTCATATTAAGAGTATAAGACTTATGGTAAAGTAGCCATTCCCTTGGAATAGAAGACTACTTGAAAGATTTAGTGCACTTACTTTACATCAACTTAAAAACACACTTATCCCTTTTAATTAGTAAAGAAGAAAAAATCTTTCAACAGTAACAATGGATATATCTTGGATTTCACAGGATAAAACTTGAACCTTATTTGCAGAAGGGAAAAAGATATATGTAATAGAAGCATAGAATGATAGAATAAGGGAAAAAAGGCTTTGCACTAATGCACTTGTACAATGTAGAAATCTAACTCTCGCTGCACTTTGCCCCATCATCGGATATCTTGATAACAAGTATGGCATACCACGCTGATTGATAATCTGGAAAACTACTCTTTCTTAACTACCTTCCTGCCTTGGCAATAGTAGCAATTAAGTTGGCTGTTACACCCATTATCAACCTAGACATTTGAGCAATGAAAATCTTTTAGAGAAATGTTAGTTGGATAAAAAATTAAGTTGTGCATTCTCATGTTGTTCAATTGAGAATTTTATCTTATTTTGGTTTGTTGATAATATCATCTGTGAGCGATACTCCACATCATACCTGAATGAGTTTAACAATGTGTGTGTGTGAATTTTATTCTCTGAGGTAAATCTAAAAAATTCAAAAACATTTATTGTACACCAGAGAACTCCATACATCAAAGGGATTTTGTCAAGGTATTGTTTATTCCATGTTTCTTATTCCCCGAGAATCACTGCAAGAACCAATTATAGCAAAGCAGTCTATATTTCTTGTTAACTACTTAACATTATCAGAAAATAAAAGCAATTTTTTTTCTTCTATCTTGATGAAATATATTCTTCTATTTAATCCCATAGTGTGATTATTTTCATATTTTTGATTCATATGAAATTTATATCACTGTTATCTATGAAAAAACAACAAGTTTGGGGCCAAACATTATTTGTTGGATTTCTCAATGTAATTATTTAGAAATGATTTCAGGATCAAGTAACATTTTTGTCAGGTTTTTGTTGATTTCAAAAGGACAATAAAAACATTGTCAAATAACACAGAAATGTAATCCTACTGTACATTTAGGAGTGAGTAATCAAAATTAGTTGTTTTTTATTCCTTACCTGTTCTTTTGAAAAGTTCATCATTATCAAACTCAATATATATTTACTTTACAATGGGAAAAAGATTATTAGCACTGTCAAAACTTTGTCTATTTGGTACATACAAACAGGGCTATACTTAAGGCTATACATGAAGTGTACTTGCATGGAGCTCTAAGATTCTGGCCCCTTCCCCTTAAAACAATATTTTTTACTTTCAAAGTTTTTCAGTATTTTAATTTATGAAGATTTATTATGTTACATGTAAAAAGATTATTGATTCATAAAGAACTTTACATTGAATAAAACATCATAATTTATGAAAATAATAGCTAAATAAAAATAATAGGATACTCTCAAGGAATGTTATGCACTTGGTCCAATCAATATTCAATTCAGCCATGTTTACAAAAAATTCAATTAATGTATTTGTTTCTTGTCACCTTTGCTCAGGTTTTGCACACTATGTGGGTTGTTTTAACCCTTTTATATTTCAGAAAACACCCAACAAAGAGTTATGTTTCTCTTCAGATACACAGCTCAACAGATCATAGGAAAAGGATTGGAAGTGGCAGATGACACAGAGATTCCTAGAGAGAGTGCCTTTTCTGTTTATCTCTGATTAACAAAATATGTTTCTTTGTCAATGAAGGAAAAGCCAAGAGAAAAAAAACTTTTTTATTTTTGTTTTGCTTAGTGAGATTCCAGTCCAATCAAAACAAATTTTAAATAATGGGGCTGATGGATATGTTTTTGATGTGTTGGGGGGGGGGTATGCACAAATGTTTAGCAAATGTCTGTATCAGATGAAAAGACAAGTTTCACTGAAGGAAGAAAAACAAGCATCTTATCTTGAGGAGAAGAAACACAAGTGTGGAATAAAGCAATGATGATCAGAATACACCTGGGGAAGATTTAGGGGAGATTTTCAACTCTATCCGGTAAAAATCAACAAAGTTTGGCACAGGAAAGCTGCATGAAAATAAACAAAGAAGTTCGCAATGAAACACACAGTATTTCTACCACATGAGAAGAAATGCACTTCTGAAAGTTATATATTCATTCAGTCTTTTTCATTTGGTATACATGTATACAAGCTGATAGATAGACAGGTCACGTGACCAACATCTATCAGCTGCCTGCCATGTTGAGGGTGATCAAATAAAAATTGGAAATAGGGGCAATCAATGAATAAGTTACTTCTATTGCCTTTTGTTGAGCAGTGATCACTAAAAAGTCTTGATTTTTTTAAAAGTGCGAATGCTGCTGGACACCAATTAAGGAACCAATTTAGCATAAACTTACATTGTAGCCTGCCGCCCTAAAAAACCTATTTTGGGGTGGAATTTTTTTCAAATCATGACAAATGTATGTTCTAGACATGATAAGGATTATACGTTTAAATTTTCTAGCTCAATTGCCTCAGCCTGTACATATCATACATATATAGCCAAACAGACAAACTTTAAAACTGAAGAAACCTTTGTTGTCAGTTCTGCTGAGATTTTCAAATAGATAGGCAGCATGTGCTTATGCATACATGTGTGTATGAACAGATTAAATATATAAACAAATATGTAAATATATTGTCCATAACCTTGTGAAGAGTCATTAACATTCTTAATTTTGTTCAGAAAATTGAACGCCTCAGTATTCTTGGTGTTTTTACTACAGCATTTTGGCCAATCAGTTCTTCAGCATTATTCAGGTATATAATATATAAGAAAAGAGGTAAAACTCTATTTATTTATTTTTTGTTTTTCCCCTCTTTCAATGGATTATACACCCGATAAAGGCTGAAGAATAAATTGGCCAGAACTGGGTGACAGCATCATGAACACAAGGAAGGAATTCAAGTGTCAAAAAAAACTTTGGAACATGTATTTGTCTATACAAACCGGAAAAGTACTTATAAACGTAGCAAGTCAATTCTTTCTTCTTTTTCTTTAATTCGCATCAGTTTCCAGCATTTTATGATGGGGTAATGGTTTGTAAGTGGGTCTCAAAGTTCAATTCTCACTGGGTGTCCCATACTTGTGGCGTTGGGCAAAAACTTATCTGAGCTCAATGACAATATCAACACAAACACAAGAAAAGTTCTGAATCCAATCTTAAATTCAATCACTTTTTCTGTAGCATATGAGTTCTTTCTGAGTTATCGTGTTGACAGCTATGAAATTTTGGCAATAATGAGTAGTGTGGACATATAACTACAACATAATGGAGGTAATTGTACATGGATCCATTTGAAAATTTAATCAATTTCTCTGGAGGCTTCTACAAGATTTAATTGAAATTCATTGAGAACTTTTGGCAACATCATATGGTCAGACATGAGTGCATACAAATACAAAAAAAAAAAACAAACAGGAAAACATCTCTCAATTAAAAAATCATTGAATCTGCCCCAAAATTCAACAAACTCTCCCAACACCATAGCCAACTCTTCCATAAAATTCTATTCAAGTTCATAGAGTGCCTTTAGAGAGTTCTGGTGAACAGATTGAAAGATAGATGGGAAGACACAACTAAATAGATATACTTCTCCAACTTTGTGGGCAGAGGTAATGATTAACAATAATGAAACTGGCTGAAATTCTAGCCTTGGTACTGAATGGAATATGATTTAACTATTTTGATGTGTAGTGATCTGTAGATACATGTGTCTTTACAGGTACAGGGTTAGTCGTATGATGTAACCTCCACGATTCCAAGATCAGATTGGTTGGATCATCAGATGTTATGAATCATGGATTTAGATTATGTAGTAACACTTCTGTTCCACTTATATACACACACACACACACACACACACACACACACACACACATATATATATATATATATATATATATATAGCTAAGATTGATAGTAATATAAACAAATGATAAACATGAATGAAAACTTTTGGTCAAATTTTGGTTAGATCAAAAGGTCAAAGTTATAGTGGTTGAACAATAGAACTTGTACTTTTAATTGTCTTTTCCATTAATGCTAAATGACCCTAGCGGCTGGTTGATAGTTGAAACTATAAGACAGGCTATAAAAGTGTGCACACATGCACATACACTTCTACAACAGCACAGTCTCTACCTTTTCTTCACAATAACAAAAGCAACAAAAATACGTAGCTTGGCCTAACACCATCATTACTACTATTCTATTATAGTCTCTACTCTTTCCTCGTTTCACTTAAATAATAACTGTGATCATAATAAATAGCTAGTAAAAAATCATCATTACTACTGTTACTACAGAACAGTCTGTGATTTTCTTTTCTTCATTCCATAAAGATGATGATCTCAACCCATTAGTAGTATGTGAAATTTACTTAGCAGTGACAAGTACCCAAAGTGGCGTCACTCATTTAACCCTGTTTTACCTTTAACTGGGAGGTGAGATGGATTCTTGCTTTTACTAATTGCATTAGAGAAAAGTGTACATATTCTGTCCGAGACATGTTGAGTCCATTCTCCATGCTGTAAGCTGCTCAGCCATCTTGCACCTCTCCTACTTTGTGATGATGATGATGATGATGATATGAATGAACAACAACATCATCATCATCTTCATCATCATCATTATCATCATAACAATGACAACAACGACAACTGCCACAACAAGAGAGGAAGCCATTATGAGAGGCATGGTTCACAGCTGGTTCAGCTTGGGCAAATATGGAAAGCAGACGAGCAAAGATGATGCCAATTATATGCTTCCTTCTCAGAAAAGAACCATATTATCATTTTCTGCTTTTTATCATTTTTTTTCAAATTTAAACCAGAGACAAATATGGACAACTGGCACACTTATTCAATTTAAGCTTTTCCTGGCATGTTTTATGTCAACAAACAAGCAATACTCAGACTAAACAGGCACGCACCCAGACCTGCAGCTTTGAGGGTGTTTATTGCCAGAGGCAACAACAGGAAGATGGAATTTGGAGATCATTAGGAACTTAGCAATGAAGAGCATACAGCTTGAGAATTGAACTGTTCTAAAGGTGGATGATATTTTCACAAGCCCCATTTTAGGGTTTTGTTTAATCTTTTCAATTTTTTAATGTATTACTGGCTTCTATCCTCTTTAGAACACAAGTGCTCACAATGTGTTGGTCTTGATGATACAGCAGTAAGAGTTGTCAGATACTTCCCTTGACGCTTCTTTATTTTGTTAGGATTTACAGCTATTTTTAGACAGACCTACAGTTTATTTCTGCTTTCTGTACATGTTTTATTTATCATTTTTGAATAAAAGTGCATGCAGATTTGTGATAACAGATTTTATAAGCACAAGAAAAGACCTACCAATTAGCCTTGAAATTATAATGCTCCTTTCTTTTTTATTTGCAGTGTTGATTTTCAGGTAGTCAATGGCATGAAAAAATTTGTATTTCTTGATTGAATAAATTAAGAACCAATATTTTGAAATATGTCGACCAGATTAGATTTGTTCCAATTATTTTTCTAAATCATAAAGATACTATAAAAAAACTAAAAATTATGAATATCTATTTATCTATTGTTTGAGATATTCCATTAGACAGCAAACAGAATATAATGTCTCAATTCAGTAACATGAGGATCAACTTAAATTCTCAGATCATAAAATAGGCCAACTTGATACAACAAATCCACACTTATGGCTATACCCCTCCACAGCATTTTGAGGTAAGGGTCAAAGTATAATTTCATGTTTGTAGCCCATGTAAGATGCCACAAATATTTTTAGCAAATCTCCAGAAACAAAAAGATATTGCGTTAAATTCTATGTACAGCAATATGAATATACTAGCTGCAAAATTTTCCCTGTGGTCAGGTTTTCAAACTAGTTCTTGCAGAAAGCCTAAATCAGGCCTGTTGTCCTAATGAGAAATGAAATACATTTCTCAATTTGCCTTGCTTCTGTAACCCTAGTTATAATGCACCATTTTTACTACTTAGAAGTCATTTACACATGAATGGAATCAAACCTTTTTTATCATTCAGTTGCGTAGATTCATATAAATTAGCTCATCATTATTGCTGACGTCATTTTTAGATGGGCACGAAACATGTATTCATTCCAGTATAGGTTTTTATTGTAAACAGCACAACCAACAAATCAAGTTAGAAGGCCCGTGAGGGAATCATACTTCTTCCAGTTGTGGTTAATCATTTATGACCACCATTGTGGTGCCCTCACATATCCTCTCCATCAATGTCATTAGACATTTGGGTAGCTTGAATTTTATATTGTTTCTCTTTGTCAAATAATGGCTGTTCAGCAGCAGGATGTTTTGGTTGTTTAGGCTAACTTTCATTTACAATTTTGTTATAGTTGTTGATGATCAGGGACATACTGTTCTGGAGGTTCAACTTGAGGTTCCTTGTGCATGGTTTTGGTTCTTCTTGCATTCCAGCCTCATGTATGGAAGCAGGATAAAAATCAGCAGACCATGACATGATTTAATGAAAACGGCATGAATAAAATGTAATTATTCTGATTTGACCAGGTATCAATAAAGCTAATGTTCAAAGCAATTGAGAAAACTGAAAATTACCATCGCCCAAGTCAGATATAAGTGAATGGAGGTAAAAAGTATTACTGGGGCTACACTCTACAATAGAAAAATTTTAAAATTCTGAGACTGCCCTCAAATAAAAAGAAGAAATGGGATTATTTTAGAATTGTGATCATCACCGCATTAGCAATTCTTCTGTAATGAAATATAAGTCTTTTGCAGTGATTGGCACAGAAATCTCAAGAAATATATTGAGCTGATTGAACTGAAACTGCAAATAAATTTCAATTTTGAGATTTGCTGAAAATCTTTCAGTTACCAAATGACAACTATAAAGAAAGACATTGAGACCATCATTTCAAAACAATGCTCAGTGAACATTGGATATGTTCACAGAATGTTGCTTCGAAATAATATTCATATATATAAAAACTACGTTAAAAAGTACATTTTGATGATTTATTTAGAAACAAATTCTTTGGGCAGATGATTTATTGCAAATTTTGATAAATCCATCATTGTCTCTCCAATTGAAAGAACCTCACTTCAAAATTGGATTGTTTCTATTAAATAACACATACACAATTCCTTGAGTGAACACATTTATTATTCTGAATAGAGAAAATTACATGTTTACAGAGTATTGTTTAGAAAGCTTTAATTCTCTTCTTTTCACTCATTTCTAAAAAAAATTCACTCTGTCTCTCTCTATATAATTCTGAAATCATCAGAGATTTGGTTCACATCATTTTTGTGTAATTTTCCAATGGTCACAAAATATGTGTTCATTCTGGTATAGGTTTTTATTGCATGACCCACAAATCGACTAAGAAGGCCTTGAATCGAAACATGTTTAAGATAACACAGGTGACGGTGGATTTGTAGCAGATGGAAAACACGTTGGCTCGATAATCATTAATGATTTTGCTGAAAAGGGGAAAAACAGATGAACTAATTTGTATTCAGTCATCTTAGTATGGGTAGATACTGACTCAATAAATTCCTTTGGCTAATATCTCCACTTTTTGTTTTTATCAAAGTATTTGGCTGGTCTCTCACGTCTAGTAAGTTTCAAGGTATTTCCAGTCGACTACTTTTTCAAAGTATGGGTTCATAATATTTGAATCTCTTATTCATCAAAACTGGTTTCTTTTTGGGTTTTCGGTGATTGAACTTAGAATAGAGTTCTTATATATACTTCTTTCATAGTATCATACAGTTATCAGGATAAGATGATCTGTTCCTTGAACGGTTTGAACTTATCTATCATTAAACCAATATACCAGTGAAATTTATAGATCAAATAAAAATGAATTCTTTCATCTATATAAGAACTTTGTCCATTTGCTGATATGTGATTCAATTATATAAACAGCACAGATGTTTTGTTGTTTTATAATAATTATCACCACCACCACCACTACCACCATTATTATTATCAAATAGTTACCATGTAGTATTACAGATAGGATTTATTAAACAAGTCATGCAAAACTTTCATTCACTCTGATCATATATATATAGTGACACAGCAAATAGTGAAAGCATAAACAAGAACTAATCCAATGCAAACATCTCCATAGTACATTCAGCATGTCAATAGATATAGTAAATATATCATTCAAAAAGTTGATCATTGATAATAATTTTATTCTAAAAAAAACTCGTATAAAATATTCACTTCAAACATTGGCCAAAGGATATAGAAAGTACATTTTGATCCCTACTCACAGAAAAAGATGTAATAGTCGACTCTTGATGAGTGATGTTCTTTGAGCAAGAAGGTGAAGTTTATTGATAGGGCTATGAATGAATTAAGATCACCAGAGAAATTTGGCACCAAAAAGAGGAATTTAGTGATGATGAAATTTTGAAATCTTTACCAAAGATTTGTTTTAATAGCTGTTACAACCCACTCCATAAGTTGTGCATTGGAAATCAGGAAGAAGAGGATTGTCAGTGGAGTGGAATTTATGGACAAAATTAGGCTATCATACGTATAATTATTATTTTCTATCTCAACTCCCTTCAGGTATGGGTCAAAAAAGCAGGGCTGACTAAGCTCTCTAGTTTCTTGCCAGGCAATCAGTGTAGGAGACGGACAACTCAAAGAATCAACTCATCAGAAGATAGTGACAGTGAGGGAGCTTAATTAGCCATTACCTTCCAAGAAACGGGAAAGACCTTGATCCAACAATTGACTTGGAAATGCTGCTGCTGATGATGATAATGATTGATAATAATTAATATTCATTGATTATCATTTTTGTAATTGTTGATGGTTTTAAGATAATTCCCTGCAAACATTCACTGATTTGCCAATATTTCTTGCCACCATTTGTCATGAAATTATTAGAATACAAAATTTTAATTCCTTGAAATAGAATCAATCAATACGTGAGGGAATATTATGCATTAAATCAGACTTGGTCAATTTTTAAAAAATTCTGCCCATATAATTATCAGAAATTTGAAAAAAAAACAGTTCCTTTATAAAGCAAATATCATTCATCCTTATGAATTACATTTCTGTTTTAAACTCCTTAGTTATTGATGATTTCATCAGGTGTGTCAATTTTCTGAATTGATGTATTTATGTTATCATGATATTTATTATAGCTATAGAATTATTATAATTCTATATCTATCAATATTATCATGATATTTAAAATTAAATCTTTTGTTTCGTCATTAATTCTATTGTCACTATTATTAATGTATTTTATCCAAGTATCATTTAGCTAGTGTCTTAGTGATGACTTTACTAGCTTTATTGAGTATATTGATGGTGATGTAATTGGTCTTTTCTTTTTTTGTTTGTTTGATGACTTGCTTAAACTCCCACTGAGTAACTTCAGGGAAATTTTCATGCTGGTTACTTGTGACTTGTATATCTTGTTCATTGATCTGTGTCCGATGCTTGGAGGAAGAGAGCTTTTTCATAAAATTCTTGGGCATGTTCGACAATTCAGTCCCTATCCATTGTTAGGTTTTCATTTCCTTTGAACATACTAGTTATTTGAATTCTTCCAGTGCTCCTGTCATGAATTCTCTTTGTATTTTTTTTTTTGAATGGTTTGTTTAGTTCGGTTGCTTTAATCTTTTCTCTCATTGTTTTTGGTGGCTTAAGATTCCTGCGTTTTTTCATGAGAGTTTACAGATGATTTATTTGTTCTTTGGCTTAAACATATTGGTGACTTGAATTAGAGAGGCTGTTATTTTGCTGTTGAGCTCATTAATGTTCTCTTCTGATTCGGTGAGAAGATCATATCTGTTTTTCAGTTCCAGCTTGAATGATTGAGTGAGCTGTTTTTGTACGCTAAGTGGTTACAGTTTGGTATTGATTTTCCTGCATTTTTTTTTTTGGTCTTAATTTGAATTTAGCATCTTATCAATCTGTGGTCACTTATCTTTACATTGGATCTGAATATCTTTGACAGTGTTGCTTTTGTCTACTTGGATGTAATCAATTTCATTCTTGGTTTTTTGATTGGGATTCCTCCAAGTATATTTTCATTTGGGTTTCTACCTGAAGGAGGTGTTCATGATTTTGAATCCATTCTCAGTTGCAAAATTGAAAATGTATTCACTTCTTCCATTCCAATTTTTTTGTATCAGATCTTATCGATGCAACATTCATTATCTTGTTCTACCTGAGTGTTGAAGTCTCTCATAAAGATGTAGAAATATATTTTGGTATCTTGGAATATGGACTTCAAGTCACTGTAGATGTTGTCTATCTCTTCCTTGGTTGACCGTGAAGTAGGAGTGAGAGCTTGAATGATGTTCAATTTATGCCTTTTTGAGAATATACGGTAACTCTGGCTATGCAATCCAAGCTTTGAATCCTACAATGTAATAAAATCTTCAAAAGAAGAAGAAATCCAGCAAAGAATGACTCAAAGTTGACAAGTTTTCGGTAGAGCTAGCACAATCTTAAGGAATAAGAAATCCTATTAGTCTTAATAAGAAGGGTAATCAACCAATGCATCCTCCTGATAGTCATCTATAGAGCAGAAACATGGAGCGTAACCAAAAGAATGATCCTCAAACTCAGAACCATGCAACGTGCATAGGAGAGAACTGTGCTTAACATCACATGGGGAAATCAGGGAGACAACACAGTAAATTAGAGAGAAAACAGGTGTCAGAGATATAGATTCTATTAGAAAACTCTAATAGCAACAGGCTGGTCATGTTGCAAGAATGGCAGATAACCACTGGACGTCACAACTTACAGTATGGATCCCCAGACATCATATACAAAACTGTACCCGGCAGAAAATGAGATGCATGACAAACTAAACAAATTAAAAAAGTTTTGGCTCTATGATGCTCACAATAGAGAGGTCTGGCAAATCTTGGGAAAGGTCTATGTCCAGCAATGGACACTAAAATGCTGCTGATGATGATGATTACATCATTTTGTTTAATTGCTATGTATCACTTACATGATTTCCTCTTTTCTTTTTTATGAAAAAAGTAAATTTTATGTATCTTTTGAGGAATGTTTCATTGCATCAATATTGATGTTATATAAACTTTTACACTGGATTATATTTGATGATGATTGCTGTCATTCAATTGGGGTATGGTGGCTCCAAGGAGTGCACACTATCATAAGTCTTTCAATTTGTGCTTGAGAAAGGATTGAGCACACAATACGGTTTTGGCTTGGAGAGATTGTTTATTAATCAATGGCAGAGCATAGGCAGAACAATCTTGTTACTACATTTGGCTCCTGGCATTTCCAGACAATCACCCATCAGGATAATGACCAGGCTCAACATCACTTAAAATCAGTGATCTTTATAGAACTGGTGTGTCCGACAATTAGGCACTACCAATTATTAAATTTACATTGTTTTCGAATACTATGAACTTTCTTTTTGTGGAGAAATGAACTTCTTTAACTAATATAAATTTCATTCAAATCATTTTCAGTTATAGATTATCATTCTAGTCTTCGATGGGATGATTTTGTCTTTTGCTATGATTTCTCGGTATTCTAGAATAAAATAAAAAGTTTAGCTGAAATGTCTTGTGAAAATTGAACAAGTGACTTTTCAAACAGTCCAGTCAACTGAACGGTAAATGATAAATTATATTCTTTCTTGCTAATTCAGTTAAATTTTGGTTGTGAGAATATTCCATGGCATCACATTTATTCTCTTTTTGGTGCAGAAGATACTTACCAAATATATATACGAGGAAAGATATTGTGTGTTTTCGGGCCAAGACAGTGTTTCTTTAATTTTCTTTATTGGTATAATCATGGTTGGTTTGAAACTGAGTTGACAGTCATCTGTGTATTATGTATTTCTTTTATGCCACTTTTCCACAATGTTTGATATTTCTGTTTACTTGTGAAATTAGAGATGAAAAATGGTGCATATCAAATAAATAAAAATTAATAAATAGCATTGGAAAAAATTACTGCACTTTTTCTCTGGCTTATATGATGAAATCTCCTCAGGAAAAAAACGCTGTCTACAAGTGTGAAAGCAGCCACATGAAGTAACTCAAAACCTGAGCATAAAAACTTCTAAAAATTCAGTGTCATAATCTGTAACCTAAAAAAAGTAGAGAAGATTGAAGAACAGAATTTGGTTGATGGATGTCTGTCTTGTATATTTTTTTCTTCCACTCTCTCACATACTTATGTTCCCCAAATACCTTTCACCCAAAATAAGATTTCCCATTTCTGCAATGGAGGTTTTGTGAATTTGATACACCAATCGAATCTTTTTTTTGTTCTGGGATAATGTCACATGAATCTCAAATAAAATGTTTGAGCTCTGTGAATACAATTTACACCAAAAGAATTTGTTTCTATTTGCCAAGCTTTGATAGCAAACCTTTTGAAGATATTACCTAAGATTTATCCTCAGTATTGTATTTTATCATTAGTTAGGACACCTGGCACTGTATGGTAGAAAAAGGTTTCACACTCATCACTTAAAGCTGATTTTCATACACACATTCACTTCATCTGGTTTCTAATAAAAAGGGGTTTGCATTTGTGTACTTGTAAATATTTTTAAGTACAGTAAACCCTTAATTTAATTGACTAATAGAGGCAGACAGTATTCACTAATTTGTGATAGTCTGTAAAAGCAAATGTTACCAGAGAAAGGGCATTTTTTCCCCCTTTTTTTAACTCTTTCTTCCAAATTCAAATCTGAAAATTTCAATGCAAAAGCAGCTTTAATACAAAATAGATCATAAATCTACTTGGATCATATGGAGGATAAAACATAAAGTTTTCAGCTGACACTGGTTGCCAGCATTATTACTGAAAAGTACACAAAATCCAAGTGAAATTTACCTGAATCTATTTTTTAAATAATTTTTTTTTTTTAATAGTTTCAATTTAATCACAATTTTGTCCATCAAAATGTAGTCTATTTCATCTGTGGTTTCATGGTTTGGACACCTCCAAGTCCATTTTCCATTTGGGTTTCTTTTTGAAGAATGTATTCATGATTTTGAAGTCATTTGCGGTTGTAAAGTTTACAAGTTGTTTGCCGTTGCAAAATTTACCAGATCTTCACCTCTCTCATTCTGTCTTTTGTATCCTCCAACGCAGCGTTCATTTCCTTGTCCTACTTGTGCATTGAAATCTCTCATGATGATGTTGAATTTTTTGGTATCTTGTAGGAGGAAGTTCAAGTCATCATAGAAGTTGTTTATTTCTTCTTTGGTTGATTGAGAAGTGGGAGTGTGGACTTGATTGACATTAAGCTCATACCTCACACTCAGACCATTAGTAAAATCTCAGACAAAACCAGAAAACTCATTGAAAAGTGCAGAAACCTCAAAACATCACCAACAACAAGGGAAAAAATAGAGGAGGCCGAACTAAACAAAACAATCACAAAGAAAGTAAGAGAAGACAAAAGAAGGTACACAACAGCAATCATTGAAACCACTCTTGAAAAATGGCGAGGCTTCAGAGCAATAAACAAAGTTCTCAGTATAGGATAGAAACAAATAACTAGCACACTCGAAGAAAATGGAGACATAACAACGGACAGAGACAGAATTGTCAAATGTACCCAAGAATTCTACCAAGAACTCAACTCTTCAAGACATGGGCAACTAAGCAACAACCAGGATGCACAAGACGCTGACAGTTTGAGGACTTTGCAGAAGTTACACCATGGGAGGTATAACAAGCTATTAAACAAACAAAAGAGGGGAAGGCACCTGGACCAGATAATATCACCATTGATCTACTCAAAAAGCTGGTAAGATTGTCAACAAAAAAATAACTAATCTGTTCAACTTGTGTCTAAGACAGAGTAGAGTCCCAGAAGACTGGAATACGGCCATCATAATGCTTCAACATAAAAAAGGAAACCCCAAAGACCTCAATAACTACAGGCCTATAAGCCTACTCAACTGCATTTATAAACTGTTCATAAAAATCATCACCAACTGGATTACTAAAACACTAGATGAAAACCAACCATGGGAACAGGCCGGATTTAAAAGAAGCTACTCAACCATGGATCATCTCCATTCAATAAACCAGCTGAAAGAGAAAGTAGCAGAATACAAAATACCACTTACTGTAGCATTTATAGACTTCAAGAAGGCATTTGACTCTGTAGAAAAACCCATGGTCATGAAGGCTATCTTCTACAATGTGTAGACCCTGTATACGTCAGAGCATTGCAACATATATACAATTACAGCTACTCCTTTATCTGGCTACATAAAGACTTTGAACCTTTCCAACTCTAAAAAGGGGTAAGAAAAGACAATACCAGCTCACATGAACTCTTCACAGCCTACGAGAGATGATCTTCTGTAACCTGGACTGGGAGAATAGAGGAATCAAAATAGACAGTGAATATCTGAGCAACCTCAGATTTGTAGACAACATTGTCCTTTTTGCAGAGAACCTATATGACCTCCAACTAATGCAAGACGAACTAAACAAAGAAGACATAAGAGTCGGTGTTCACATGAACTTTTGTAAAGCAAAAGTCATGTGCAACAATCACATGAAGTATAAGGACATAGCAGTCAAAATCAAAGATGCAAAACTAGGGAAAGTAGACCACTACATCTACTTAGGATAACAAATCTCTACGAAACCCACGAAAGAGGGAGAGATCAAGCGAAGAATCACCCTAGGATGGTAAATCTTTGGCAGAACAAGTTCAACCTTTGAAAACAAGTCAATCCCAATAATCCTAAAAAGAAGAGTATACAACTAATACATCCTCCCAATAGTCACTTATGGAGCTGAAACATGGAACCTAACCAAGAGACAAACCCACAAACTATGAGAGAATCATGCTCAACCTTACATATGGAGATATTACAATACAGCACAATATATCAGAAGGAAAATGGGGGTCCAAGACATCATAGAATCTATTAGAAAACTCGAATGACAACCGATGGATGTCATGACTTACAACATGTATCCCCAGAGACCACATGCGAAACCGAGGTCAACAAAATATAAGATGGAGAGATGAACTAGACAAATTCAGAAAATACTGGCTCCAAATAATTTTTTGTGTCTTCAATCCTTAAAGCCTTAGGAAAATTTAAATCAATTAGGTTTAATTTGAATCAATATTACCTTACTGACATTTTATCAAATAAATAAAACTAAAATTGATGCCATGTCTATGTGTTTGAATAAATTGTTACAAGTGTGAGCAATTGATAAAACACTTATTATGAAAGATTTGCTGATTTATATTGTTACTGTTTTGATTAAAATCATTTTGTGTAAAAATAAAATTTTCATAGAAAGGAGAGAATAGAAAAAAGATTGTTAGAAAAGAGAGAAATATTCTGATACAGGTTGTTTTTATAAACTGCGCTACTGAGCCCCTGTATTCTTATGTTTTAATTAGCTCTAGTCTCTGGTTTTCACACGCTTTTTCTCAACTTCCATTGATGCTATTCTGAGTAGTAAGGATCGCAAAATTATTTTAAGGATAAAGAATACACATTCACTTGAAAAATATACAGTCACTAATGTGTGATGATCTAGCTGATTTTTTTCATATTTAGCCGATAAAAATCTGCGATAGTGGATAACCAAAAATCTAACAATTTTTTGTAGGTCATTAGCTAATTTACTTTTGTTTTTACTAACCCACTACTTATACTTGGTATTTTCAGCCATAAAGTTAGCAGGAAGTGAAATAAATTTGGATGATTCCAGCAATTTTTTAAGCTGTTGTAGCCCCCCAAAATCAAAGTAAGGGTCACCCACTTTAAAGCCAATTCATTTGCTTTCTCTTACTACTAACTTCTTTTTAAAGAAAATTCAGTGAAAAACAAAGGTCAGGGTCAGTCAAAACAAATAGGGAAAATATTTTTTTCATAATAAAAGATTGACAAACTGAAATTTTGACCATAACTTTTGTTTAGCCATGAAATTAGCAAAAAGTTTAAAAGATTTAGCAGATTCTATCGATTTTTCAAGGCATTTTAAAAATCAAATTTGACTTGGCAACACTGGTGCATGTGCAGTTAAAGTGTCCACTAAACCTGAAAATACTGTCTGATAAACCAAGGCCTTATTGTAATAAATTATAAAGGGACCATAGATTAGAGTGTATATTGATAGATCATAGCATTTATTGAATTGATAATAATGATCAATAATATATTAACTAATTATAATTGATGATACTTACTAAATGAATCAATTAGTCAGTTCACCTTTTTATTATCTAGATAATTGGTTAGTAAGTGTAGAATTTGTATTAATTTCAGGATGTTAAAATTTTCCTAACCAGAGATGAAAAAAAAAAGATCTGTTCTTTTCAATTTAATACAATGTGTTGAATTCCAAGGAACATCTGCTGTCTTGCAGATGGTAAAGAGAGAGACTGTGTTGAGCCAATGTTCCAAATGGAGAAGGTGGCTCAGCCTTGAAAATCTTTTGAAAGTGTTTGAAATCTTGGCTTTCTATTGGGAATACTCTGATCACTGGACCAAGTGGAAATCAATAATCACCTCAGACACCAAGCAGGTCTTATGCACATACATACATAAGCGGCACTTACACTTTCATGAGTGCTTCTACCAGTGCTGCTTCTACACCATCCTCAAAGAGTGTTGGTGTCACTTCATTACAATTAATGAAATCCTCAGGAAAGCATTGAGGCTATGCTGGAAAAGATCCACCTGCGATGGGAGGGCCAGGTGAAGACCATCACCTGCCAAAGATTCTCATTTTCAGAAAACTAGCCCATGGCCAGCAAAGAAGTGGTGCCCCACTGAAGAGATACAGGGACTCTCTGAAAACGACCCTCATCTCCTGTGGTATCAACCCCTGTCCATGGACAAAAGAGACAGCCGAAAGGCATGCATAGACACACAAGGTCTACCAAGCAACGTCTCATGCCGAAGAGAGAAGGCAGCACCACAAGGCGAGTGCTCCCTCCAGAAACCAAAATTTCTGCAACCACTGTGGAAAGGCCAGCATCTCCTACATAGGCATGTCTGGTCACCTGGGGCCCTACAACAAATGTGACAAACCCTCCCAAATCTTTGTTTGTGAAGCCAAGCCATCATAAAATAATATACATTTATCTCTATATGTATGAATTTTGCAAGTGCTAGTGATGGTTTATAGACATTATTATTAATGTTATGAGCTTTAACCGCACTGGGTGCCATGGCTTTATACTAAAAAAATGAATGTTTAAAACTACAAAATTTTTCATCCAGAAATAGACGACACAGTGGACATTTGAAGAAATTTGTCAGGAATCAGTGTAGATTTATTTTGATTCTGTTCAATCTTTGTGCATGTTTTCATCATTATGTATTAATATGAAGCTTGAGCAATATTCAATATGTACGTATACCATACATGCATTATATATACATATATATATATATATATATATATATATATATATATATATATATATATACTTCAAGTCTGTTTGACTTTGTGGATGTTTCTTTTATCCCTATTCCAAAGAGCCATACCAGTCCACTATGTGATAGATGTAAGTAAAATAGTTTCAGAAATAGATAGGCTTAAAGAGAATCAAAGCAAAATGCAACAGTCCTTGAAAATAAGTGAAGATCTATTCAAAAAGCAAAACAAAATAAAGTCAGGTAATCTTTTAAAAAAAATAAAATTTATCACAAAAATCTTTCATCGGCCTCTTTCTTTATCTCTTTCCTTTACTTCTGAAAAGCATAATTTTTTGTTGAGAACAACCCGAAAGACAAGTGTACTCTGTCTAGGATACTTGTCTACTTGTCTGTAGATCTTTTTTATATAAATCTAAGAGACATACATAAGAGATAGATTCATTTCATTCTGAAAAATATACCTCATCCTTCTTCAACAATCAACAAAGAATCTTTAAATCTTGAATGTTCCAGATGTTCATTTTTTTACTGTCAAAAACGGTTTAGACATTAAAAAAATAAAGGATTTAATTTGAAGATCTGTGATGTATGTGCAATTATCTTTTTTATTTCATGGCTGAGGAAATATATATATATATATATATATATATATATATATATATATATATATATATATATATATATATGTATGTGTGTGTGTGTGTGTGTGTTTCTGTCAGTTTTATTTAGAATATCAGCAGCATATTTTTATCTATTGGCTCATCCACTTTTAAATACAAATTTTGTTGACATTTTTTTCAAATGACAGATTACAAAGTTTGTTCAAATTATGAAAAAGGAACCTCTTATTGGCTGCAATTCATTTTGAATAAAGATTGCCCTGTCTAACATCTACACAAATCTTGATGATGTATTTAACATATCATGTCTTAATTTACTTCAGTATTTTTTCCCTTTTCTTTGTATTCAAGATGTGCCAAAAAGACATTGCAAAAATCATGTCCAAAACATCTTCTCACTAACAAAAGCAACATTGGCAACTAATTTCACAGTCAACTTTCTCAATTACAAACACATGAATATCATGGTAACTCCTTTCTTTCCTTTGCTCAGACAGACAGCCGCTTTTTATTGCTATTTTAAATGATTTTTTCTCAGTAATCCTATCATGCCTGTTGTCCTCAGATGTGTGTAAGTTTGAATTGAAGTGGGTATTCATGGATTGCTCAGTATATGCTCGTATGAAGAAGTGTATATGTTTATCTATGTGCCCATTTATAGCACTTGTATGTACGTATTGTACATGGGTATTTGCAGGTGCTTCACCATACATGTATGGATGTTCACAGCTGTATGTGTACACAAATGTATTTATATGTGCATATTGCATATATGTGTTTATTTGTGATTTAAGCTTATTTTTTAATAAATACATCCATATGTAAGGTATAAGCATGTGCTTGAGGATATGGTCTGTTTGTATATGTGAATATACGTTTGTATAATCATGTGGGCTCATATGTTTATTTGCATGTTTACATTGATAGATGCATACATACATATGTACACATATCTGTTATCATGTCTGTATGCATGTTAATATGCATGTGCATGTATACATATTTATGTATGTGTATTTAGGTACATATGTATGTGCATATACGTATCAATGTAAAGCCACATAGATGTGAATGTACCTGTGCTAATGCAAGAGTCTTTGCATGAGTCAATGATTATATACACATGTGTGGATATCTTTATGTCTGTATGCATACAATACAGTGTATCTGTGTTAATGGGCATGAATGTACGCATGAGTTTATATGTGTTCCAGTGTGTGTGTGTGTGTGTGTGTGTGTGTGTGTATGTGTGTGTCTTCGCGTCCTTTCTGATTGTCTTCAAATGTCCTGTCTCCCTCTGACAGGCAATTTCCATTCCTGATATTCTCTCAGCCATGAAACTTGTTCCCTCTATAAAGGAAACAAAATTAAATCTTGACCTTCAATTTCGATACAATATCTAATGTTTATTGAAATAGCTCGCCAAGAAATTCAGCAGTCAATGGCAGAAAATTTTAGGAAAGAAATAAAAAGAAACAGAAACAGAAGAAATGAGCAGAAATTCTAATGGATAACAAATTTTGAATGGTGATATTTCCAAAATTATACAGAAAGATCAAGAAATAGCAAAAACTTAATGACATAAAGAACTAAGTTCTCTCACATTCTTTCTCTTCCAATTTCTTTTTCTATATACCTTATGGTCATCAATCTCTTTTTATCTCTTTCTCTCTCTTTCTTACACCTTTTTTCTTTCTTTACTGTTCAGATTTCTTACTTTTCTCCCTACATTTTCTTTGATTTCTTACTCTTCTTTTCTCCAAACCCTCTCTAATATTATTCTTTCTGACTCTGCTTCATCATTTCTCTCTTTTTCTCTTTTCTCACTATTGTTCTACTCCTTACTTCTCTACTTTGGCAACATGTTTTCTTTCTTACAACTTCTTCTGAAAACAAAGATAGATAAATCAGAATGATAAACTTGTTCTATTTCATTATTGAGATCAAGTTGAAGGTGGACCTGTATTTTAAATATCTACTTATAAAATAAACTGTGTCATTTCTTTCTGTCTTAACATAAGAATGGAACCTTCCACTTGAAAGTAACAATTTTGCTGATAAACATTGCCAACCCACCATTTTGAAACAATGGACTCTTCTAAAGAATACAAGTGCAGGTGTTTCTTTTCTAGAAATTAGAATAATCCATGAATTTCTTCACATGGATTATCTAGTAAAAATATCTGATTGTTAGAAAGTCCATAATCTTCTGTTGCAAGATAATAAAACGAAAATCAAAACAGAAGTTTCAGGTATTTTGATGAACAATTTTCCAGCATTAAACACACATAATATAAATAAAACAGATTAATTAGGCCAGCAAACAGAAATTATTACCTATCAATGTTTATTACTTAATAGAAACTACCTTTTAGTTCTGATCATAGCGAAAGCTCAAGAGTGTTGGAAGGATCATTTTTATAAAATTTGATAGATAAGTTAATTGATACATCTGACATAGATTAATTTATCTATTTCATTAGGCAAGTTCAGACCTTACAGGGGAGTTGAAAAGTGTTTTAATGAAAAAAAACAATTCAAATGGATTTCTCTCTTCAACTTTGACAGGTTAAAACAAGCTGATAGTATGTTAATGCTATTCCACCAAATATGCCAGGAAACCAACTTTGTACCATCAAGTTGATATTTCCAAATAATTTAGCATCTCCACTTTATTTATTCAATACATTGGTACATTCTCTTATGTTCAGTATTCATGTTGAAAGGAGATTTAATAAAAACAATGTAAGCAAAATTAAAGGTTATTTTAAAATTTTTAACCAGTAATTATCAAGAACATTTCTCTTTGATCATTTTCCATAATCAAAACTTAATTCTTTGTAAAAGAATGAAAAGAGAAATGTTGAATCTCAATTTTCTCGTTGGAATGTTTTGAATAGAGATATTCTGGATTATATATATGATAATTTTCATCCAGTTACACATTATAAGAAGAAATCCATTTATGAGATGTTGATTTTAATCTTAAACAAGATGGCAGCTTGATTGTTCAACTTCACTACCTTTGGCAAAAGACAGTAATTAAATTGTCTTTTAGTGACAAAGATTTAATAAAAATCAGAAATACATATACATAGAAGTAGTTACATATGCATATAGATACATGCATTTACATGCATACTTACAAATCTTTAATTGATAGGAGCCAATTTTACATCACAATAAACATCATGTCAAGAAACAATCTCTTTACCTATCAAAATAAATTTCTAAAAAAAAGCCTTCATTCATCAAGCTGAGAGCTCTGCTAGTTCAGATGGTGAGAATGATAGCAAGGGCCATACACTTATAATTATAGATACAAAAAAAGAAAATTAAAATTCAAGTGATGCTGAAAATTATTTAATCAAAATAAATTTCTGAGAATGTTTGCATTTTTATATACGTTCTAGAAGTATATATATTCTTTCAAGACTGGAAATAGGTTAAATCCCTGGAGTATATTAAAAGCATGAAATCTGTAAGTGTTAGGATTTCAACATTTTTCGATAATTATATTTTGTTTTGAGAAATTAATATTCATTTTAATTAGGCAAATGAGACACGTCAATTTCTTAAGGATAATTCCAATATCATTTGAGGAGCAAGGCTACCTGACATTGCCAAGTTTTAAGTAGTTTTTGAATCAACTTTTTTCTGATGAGCTCAAGTTATATTCGCTTATGATAGATAAACCCTGAATGAAACAAAATGAGCAATTACGATAAAAAAATGAAGGCAGACCTGAATGATCAATAGTGTTATAATAACAATACAACTAGAAGTCCTTTTTTCTGTTGAAGATCAAAGTGTTATATCAGTTATGTAGGCATAAGAAGAGTAGAATCTTTGAGTTCAAGGTAATGATTTGAAATTTCTCAAAAAAAATGTCCCTATCCCAAAAATGTTTTTGTAGGCATTTCAACAGTTACATGTAATGCTTATCATAAATTCTTGATCTTAGATATATATTACATTCATAGAATAGTTACACACACACACACACACACACACACACACACACACACACACACACACACACACATACTTAGAAATATAATGTTGGCATAAAAAAGAATTAAAATTACTTTTATTGTTTATTAATATTGACTTTTATTAATTCATGACAAATATATATTCACTTGAGAAATATAAGATTGTCAAAAGCTTTTGGAGATATCATGTATATATGTGTATATATATATATATATACATACATGCACACACATATATACACAGATGCAAATTATATGCGGTCTGTCCAGAAAGCATTCAGCCATTCTGAATATCTCAAGACCCAGTTGTGTGGTAATGGCAATTAAACAGAGGGGATGTTATAGCGTATGCATGAACACTAGCCCATGGGGTAACTGAGTTGAATGTGAGATGCAATTCAGTGAAGCTGTATATGTTGTAACCATTGCATTCACAATGATTGAGCAAGTCTCTTCACTAGAACAAGGCTTTTTGGAAAAACATTGCATCATCCACGTCTATCAGCCCTCCTTACAGTACAGATTTGGCTGATTCTGACTTCTGGCTTTTTCTGAAGAGATTGCAGACTGTCGACGAAATCAAGGACAATGCAATGATGCAACTGAAAACTTTGAAGAATGTTTTGAAAAATGAAAAAGATGCAAGGATAACTGTGTGAGGTCCCAAGAAAAGTATTTTGAAGAGGACTGAAGCGGCATTACCTTATGTAGGCTATTTTTTGTTAATATAATTCTAATGGCTGAATACTTTCTGGACAGAACTTGTGTGTGTGTGTGTGTGTATATATATATATATATATATATATATATATATATATATATATATATATCAAAGTACACATACTGTATTTCCAGCTCAACATAGTGTATTTCCAGCTGTATAATATATACTCTTTATATTTATTCCAACAACATAAAAAATTGCCTTGTATTATACACTTACAATACACTGATTTCTCAGGGTAAGGATGATCTATCCATCTGATCTCTCTAACCCAGGAAACATTCATATCCTTCATGAACCAATGTGAGCAGTTTCTTCAGAGTCCACATAAAACATATACACATAAATGTATCCATACATATAATTCGCCAAAAGTCTGTCTGTTTGTCTGTCTGTACTCATCTACCACATAAACTACTTGATATAAATCCACAAAGTTTTCTGTGGGTATGCAATCTGTCACCAGGTAGTGTTTTTAGTGAATTAGTTTTTGAAAACTACCCCCACAAAATATGATGAAGTAATGATAGAATATTTTTTATTTTTTTCTATCAAATCAATCCTGAGAGATAAAATGAGACGTAGATGGCGTTCTTTACTCAGAAAGGAGCAAAAACATTTTTTAACATATCTCATATTGCAATATTTATTTGTTGTACATGGATACTTTGAATAGTGGTGTTTTCATTAGTGCATGTTTTGATCTACATGGGGATCAGCGGTTTTCTTCTTTTCTTTTGTTGGGGTTGAAATCAGAGAGGGAAATTTTTTCTCTCTTTCTCTTTTTTTGCAGAGGGAGGGGAATTATTTTTTCACTTAAGGGTCAAAATCAAGGTGTAATTTCATTTTCACTGTTAGGGTTCCAAATTGAAGGGTACTTTTTTTCTACTTTTAGGGTCAAAACACGGGAATTTTCTTTTTGATTTTAGGGTCAAAATCAAGGGGAAATTTTTTTCACCTTTAAGGGCTCATAGTTGGTGGGGTGAGGAGATTTTTTTCACTTTGGAGTCAAAATCAAGAGGTAATTTCTTTTTTAATTCTAGTGGTCAAAATCAGAAGGAAATTTTCTGAGTCAAAAAGGGGAGTTTTTTTTCCATTTTCAAGGGTTAGAATTGCGGGAAGAGTTTTCTCCCAAATTAGGGGTCTAAATCCAAGGGAATTTTTTAAAAACTTTCAGGAGTGTAAATGGAGGGGAAGATTTTTTTTTACTTTTAGGGGTTAAAATTAAGGGGAAAAATTTCTCCTGCTTTTGAGAGTCAAAATAAAAAAAGAAATTTTTTTACCTTTAGAGGTCAAGATCAGGGGGGAAGATTTTTGTTTTTTCAGGTCAAATTCGAGGGAGAATTTTTTTACTTTTAAGATCCAAAATTGGGGAAAGTGGGGATTTTTCTCTTTACGTCTATAATTAAAAAAACCAAAGGGAAATATTTTTTTCCCACTTTTAGGTTTGAAATCCGAGGGAATTTTTTTTTCACTTTTAGGGGTCAAAAAGGCTGAAAGTCTTACATTACCTCATCTTTAACAATGATCTCCTCCTTAGTATTGTATCCTCATTTTTAACATTATACCTTTCCTTTTAACTACTCTACCATTTTCACCTCAGACATCCTTTATTCACATCCTCCCCACCTCTTTTGAGGGGATTAGCCCTACTTTTCTTCTAACAATGATGCCATTTTTTGACTTTGAACCTCCATAACTCTTTTTTTACATTAGCTTGACCCTTTTTTCACATTAGCAAAACATCCTTTTTAACATTAGCACCCAACTTCTTTTTTTTTTCTAACAGTGAGAAAAGTTGTATTAAATCAATATAAAGAAATAAATTAGATTAATCACTATTTGATTTACATTTATCAATCTTTCTTTTTCAGCGAGGAATTCATACCATACATTAGTTATTTAATCTAGTATACTTACTTATTTGTCTTGCTTATTTTCCAATAAAAATAAAATCCATAATACTCTCAATACCAAATATATGGCTGAAATGTTTCTAACTTGAATGGATCAAATTAAATCAACAACTCAGTGTATCTATCACTGGAATGTATTCCTATGCATGCATTATACGGCTAGCATAGAGGCATAATGATTATAAACTATAGGGACTAGTATCCTATTACTCTAGAGAGAACCAGTTTCAGATTCAACTATAAATGACAAGAGAAAGCAATGGCATAATTTGTCATTATGTTTAGTCAGGATTGTTCAGATTAAGGACCTTTGCAGTATAAATTAGCCATTAGGATGACCTTTCGAAACCTCCTGCTGATACTACTCCTTACTACTGATACACTTCTCTGTTTAAAGATATCTCCCTTTTTTTCCCCAAAATTGGTTATTAGAACTTGAGGAAATTAATCTTCCTGCTTGCTTCTTACTAAGTTTTTGACACTTGACACTTTATTACACTATGGTGTCAAGTAGCAGCCTTAGAGATTTTAAGGTCAAGCAGCTGGCTTCCTTCACTGACCAGTGGTCTCTCAAATAAAAAGAGTAATGCAGGTGGACTTCTAGTTAGGATTTGGTTAACAGTTTCAACTTAGTAACCCCCCAAAGACATTCTCCTGGCAAAATGATATTCAAGATACAGAAATACACTGTGATAAAATGAAGGGTATTTCTTAATATAACCAAATAGAATGCATTACTTGGTTTTGTGACATCTGCAGCTTTTCAAGAAGATAAATTGCAAGATTAATTGTCATGCCATTGCCTATTGATAAGCCGTTTTTTCTCTGACAATAATTTGGTCTTCTGAGAAATGCTTTGGAGGCACTTGAAATAACTACAAGAAATATATATCCAAAATAATATGGATATAATGTCTTATGTGGTTGTCAGGTTTGTGGAATGGGGAGAGAGATAAAAGAATGAAGACAGAAAAGGGGAGATATGGGGAGACAAAAGAGAGAGGAAATGAGGTAGAGAAGATAAGAAAAAATTAGACATAGGCAGCGAAAGAGGAGGGTTAAAAAAAGAGGGACAAGGCAGACAACCTGAGAAAGAGAAAGGAAAAAGGATGAAACAAACAAAAGTAGAAGGAAATAAGGAGGAAAAAAAGGAAAGACGTGTTAGAGAAGGATATAGTAAAAAGAATAAGACATAAAATTGAGTGAATGAGAAGGTGGTTGAAAAAAGAAAATAGAATAAAAGACAAAAAGAGAAAGAGAAAGCAGGTGAAAAGAGAAAACAAAAGCAAGGAAAAATAGAAAAACAAGAGACAGAGAAGTCTGAAAAAAAGAGTCAGTCAGAGAGAAAGAAAAAGAAGTTAGAGAGAGAGCAAGATAGTGTAGGGGATAGACATAGTGTGAATAATTCAAGTTACAGTATCCCCAAACAAATCAGTAAACATCAAGTTAGCGAAGTTAACATTCCATCTTGATTTTGTTCATCTTTTCTCTGCATTTGCTGACAATGCAATATCATTTACTTTCCTGCTCAATCAAAAGCATAACTCAATATGGATCTATACCCACTACGGCCAAGATATTATGTTGGTGCTGACACACCAGCCACAGACTTCTTAAGGCCCTCACCATCCCAGATGAAAAAGATAGATTATAATGAGTTCCCTGACCAAATTAACAGCAATAGAAGATGGTTTTTATTATGCATGATCATGGCCTCTTCCTGAAATTGGTTATAGTGAAAGATATGAATTCAGAAGGTACATTCATCTTGTGATTATCAACAAAAGCTGAGAGTGACTGGAAGCAGTGGGGCCAGTAAGAGACAAAAGGAAAGGTAACAGTTGAAGAAAAACAAGCAGAAGAACAAGCAGAAAAACAAGCAGAAGAACAAGAAGAACAAGAAACTTTTTCTCCTTCTTCATATCTTTTTCTCCTGCCATTATCTTTTTCTCATGCTCTTTCCTAATAGTGATTCATTTTTCTTTTTTCTTCTTTACCTTTTTTTCATTTTTTTTCTTCTCCACATTCATTTTTCTTTCTATATCTTTACGTATTTTTCCTTCTTCTATTACTATTCCTTCATCGTATGTCTCATTATTTTCCAGATCCATTTTCTTTTCTTCTTCTTTTATTGGTTATTCTTCATCTTTTTTCTATAGATTTCTTCTTTTACTTCTTATGTCATATTCTGCTATTACTTCTCTCTTTTTTGAGGGTGGGGGCTTAATGAGGAAACTGAAGATAATTCAGCCTTCCTAACTGCTGTGTTGTATCCTCAGCTACCGGAAGTTTCAAGCAAGAAGAAAAAGTGGGAAAAGACATATGAATAAAGGATTTAAAAAAAATACCCCCAAGAAAGGGGAGGAGGCATTTAGCAGATCATGAATTTCTCAGTTCCACCCTTCCTGCATTCCATATTCAGTGCACACCAAAACAGAGCCAGAGAATTGCTGTCAGTCAGTCAGCACTTGGAGACTGGGGCTGTTAGGGCAGCTCATTTCATGTACATTTTGATTTCATACAAGCAGAACAATTTAAAGCAGAGACTTTATCTTAATAGGTTTAAGTGTCAGTGTCACTGGCTGGGAGAATACAGGGTATAGGGCAGGTCTCACACTCAGACCATCATCAACAGAATGTGGCTAAAAACATTGAAATAGATACACAGCCAAAATTCATTAAATTATAAACCCATTGTACCAAAGCAGTGACTTAAAGTATGAATAAAGTGGAATGGTTCATTAATTTCTATATTGCGGATGAGCCAACTGACTTCTAATATTGATTTCATCCTCTCAATATACGACACTTGAGTACTGAAAAATTTCCAAAGCTACGGAGAAATTGATTTTAAAATATATGAGTTGCAAAAAGTTGGAGCACCTGTGTAAGATTCAAAACAAAATATAAACTACTGTTTGATTTACCTAATATTATGAAAGAGTAATTTTTGATAAAAATTAACCAGATAGTTTGGATATGAGCTTAGATTGTGCCATCCAATCTATCTGTTCTCAAATTATTTTCCTTCAATCTAAACCAAAATTTCTTTATATTCAAAAAATTTTATAATGCAATCATAATAATTGTTTGAAATTTCTATGATCCCTTTGAACTTCATTTCTTTTGATGTGTTTGCAAATTATTTCAGATAGAAGCAAGGGAGATTTTCTTAGAAGCATCATGATTTCTAGAGTACAATAGATTGGCTTTTAGGTTATTATATCAGATTTTAGATGCCTCATCATGGAGTAATGGTTTTCATGCTGGTCTCATTGTTTATTATGTAGCAAGTTCAACCTTCAGTGGGTGCCTCATACTTGTGGCTTTGCAACAGAACTAAGCTATATTTGGTGAATAACTACCATATTTGACTTTTACCAGATTGTTTCTTGATTATCCCACATGGATTAATGGAACTTTCTTTTGAATGATTTCAATTGTAATATCATTATTTCTTGCATATCATGGATAAAATAATCAATACTTTAGAGAGCCTCATGAACAGCCCTACAGTTTATATCAATAGCTTCATAACTCTAGGTTCTACCAGTGGTGACTCCTACAGGTTTTATCATCCCCTGTACTAGGTTAGGGCATACATCACACGTGTGTCTTGAATGAGCTAGTCCACCAGAACCCATTTCTAGGTTTCCCAAGAGCCCATTCCTCTCCAGGCTTCCTGAGTGCTCAGTAAAGAGTACTATTTTTTCAAGTTTTTGGTGTGACTTGGCAATGGATTGAACTCATGACCTACTGAATGGGAGGCAAGCACTTGGGCACAAGGCCACATTGATCTTCGATCACTTAAATAAATATTTTTTACCATAAAATAAACAATTTGCTGGCCTATATATAAAAAATACAAGCTACATAAAGACTATAAACCCTTCCAACTCCAAAAAGGAGTGAGACCAGGTCTAACCACCTCACCCAAACTCTTCACAGCCTGCCTTAAGTTAATTTTCCGTAACCTGGACTGGGAGAATAGAGGAATGAAAATAGATGGTGAATATTTGAGCAACCTCAGATTCACAGAAGACGTCGTCCTTTTTGCAGAGAACCTATATGACTTCCAACTAATACTAGATGAACTAAACGAAGAAAGCAAAAGAATCGGCCAACACATGAACTTCAGTAAAACAAAAGTGATATGTAACAATCACATTGAGATTAAGGACATAACTGTCAAAATCAAAGATGCAAAACTGGAGAAAGTAGACCAGTTAATCTATCTAGGACAATGATTCTCTATGAAACTCTCAAAAGGAGAAGAAATCAAGCAAAGAATCACCCTAGGATGACAAGCCTTTAGCTGAGCAAGCTCAACTTTCAAAAGCAAGACAATCCCAATAATCCTAAAAAGAAGGGTGAACAACCAATGCATCCTACCGATAGTCACTTCTGGAGCTGAAACATGGAACCTAACCAAGAGACAGACTCGCAAACTGAGAAGCATGCAATGTGCACATGAGAGAATCATGCTCAACCTCACATGGAGAGATCACAAAATAGTATAATGTATCAGGAAGAAAACGGGAGTCCGACACATCACAGAATCTATTAAGAAACTAAAATGGCAATGGGCTGGTCATGTTGTGAAAATGGATGAAGATGAAGAGATGAACTAGACAAATTCAGAAAATACTGGCTCCATGACGTCCATGATAGAGAAATGTGGTGGAACCTGGAGAAGGTCTATATCCAATGACGGACTTTAAAAGAATGATGATGATACCTAATGAATGACATTGATGATTTAACACATCCATTGTTTTAATCGCAATAATATGATAGTTGGTCTCTCCAGGGCAAGGGAGGGTTATTAAGGAGAAAGCAGTGTGGGCCCCCATATTTAACTTGACGTTGTGTCACATTTCACTCTTCTGGGGAAAGGAATAAATATTCATTGAGGAGAAAACAAAATTCAGATAGAAGTAATAACAATAAAACATAAGGTTTGATTCCTGAAGAAAACCAGATGACAGCCAAATACAGAGACATAATACATAACTAAGATATTGATCAGAGTCAGATATATTATCAATTCATCTGAGACAGAAAAGATTTCAGAGCTATGTGAACTGACAGATTATCTCTCAGTAGGTTATGATTTTATAGAAAGCTACTTAATGATTAGCTCAACACTTTATTTGCCAGTCTATATATAATATGCACTTTTTTGCCATAAAAGAAAACCTGTATCCAAATATTATACTGTTATATGGATCTGATACCAAGCACCAAAGCTAGAGGATTGAGATAAGCTGCAGTAATCAGACATCCTCAAAAATATCCTGATATAACATATTCTATAGGCCAGCAAGCAGAGTATTTTTCTAAAAAAACTAATGTGTAGTAGAATTATTTTGATTCCTTGGGAAATTTATCAGTTTTGAAAAAAATTAATTTTTCAAAGTTCAACAGGGAAGGGGTCTGTTCCCCTAGAAAATTTCACATCCATATTGTGACTATTATGGAAAATATTTTTTGTAAAAATTTATTTTATGGATAAAAGTTTTCAGATATCTCAAAGATATTTACTCTCCCTGAATACCCATAACATTTTGTTATCAAATAAAACTGTTATATTATCAGGATTGTCAAGTTTAACAAAATGTGATGTTCTGTAATGTTTAACATAAATCAATTTTTGGCACTTCTCAACAAAAACGGCCCAGCTTCTCAATCGCAAATCTCAAAGTAGTTTTTGTGCTTACAATTCATCAGACTTTTTTCAATTATGTTTAAAAAGCACAAAAAATTACTCAAAGATTTTTTTTTTAAATGGTGGGGGGACAATTTTTTTGTACTTATTTGTTTTTTCAAAGACTACCATTTCTTATTTCAATAAAATGCAACTACAATTATTGAAACAAAAGAATAATTTGCATTTTATTTCATTATTTTATCTTTCCCTGATTTGGATCAGTTTCTAGATCTTTGAAAAAAGTTTAAAAAATAATTTCAACTCATTCAATTTCATTGTGTGAGAGGTACCTATAAATTTCAATGTATCTCAGAAAGCAACTAATCTAACCTAATTTTTTATGTGTGTGAAATAAAGTAAAATTTCTCAATGTAGTGTTTTCTGTTTTTTGAATTTTAGCAATTTTTATTCAAATTACTTGGGAGTGTTCCAGGTAGTTGGAGACGTTTCTGGCCAAGAACATGCAAAAATATCCAACTGTTGCCAAATGCCAAAAGTCTTTATAAAAACATTGTAATACAGCAATACAAATCAAAAATAAGAATTCATCAAAAATACTACTGCGACAAAGTCAATGTTTTTTTGCTCTTTACAAATGGCAAAAAGTGAGGGTCCAGTGGAGTATTACAATGTTAACCTTTATTATCTTGAATGTTTCTGTTGCATCAGCCCTTCTTCTTTTTTATTGTATGTACTTTCTTGTTGTTTTGTTTTTAAACTATTTTTGCAAAGCACATCTTGTATCTTTAATAAAATTTGGGTTGGTCTTCAAAGGGTGTCTGGGGTTATGTTCCCCAGAAAATTTTGCATCCAAGATAGGCAAAAATTGCGTTTCATAGCATATCAGCCTCAGAAATCAAGTGTTGTCTAGAATTCTATTCAAAACAGGTTTCAAGAGTTTTGTATGCAATGTGGAGTCTCATTCAGCTCAGAGTCTAAACTCTCTCCTTTCAGATGAAAGTTATGATAGGGCAATCAGGAGTATTATTGATTCAAGAATATATTACAAGAATATATTCCAATTTCACAATCAATACTGTCACTGAATACAGGCTGAAAATTTTCATCAGAAATCTAAACCAATTTGATAAGTAAATAAATCCAACACTTTTCATAAAATGTGTATGAATTTTTCTTCAAGCAAGAAAATATATTAAAATGCATGTGTCTCAGTGAGACTTGCAAGGTCTGAGAGTTTTTTGGGTTTTTTTGTATTATAGGCTTTTTTGGAATATTAATTTCTAAGCATTTACATAACCTTTGACATCTTATTTTAAAAACATAATTAAAATCTAAAGAAGTTTTTCTTCAGTTTTTTCTTGTTTTTGCAAGAAAGAAAAGTGTCTGTATATTTGTCAAAAAAAAAAAGAAAAGCAATGTTCAGATTGCACTGTTTTAATCCAGTGTTTCTGCATTTTAAACTTTTACTGGCAAAATATCAATAATGGGTGTTGACAGCTTATTGACAAAGGGGAGATTGGAAGGTTTTCCTTATGTTTTTAAAAAATGGTAGTTGAAAAGTGTAATCAAAGTTAAACTTAGACTCAAATTGAAACTTCAACTGAAAAAAGCATAACAATATTAAACATCAGGAAGAGTTGATCAGTGCTACATTCAAATTGTGTCTAGAATAACTCTGGCAATTAGTAAAAAAAAATAAACTAAAAAAAACAGTGGAGTCTCTGAGGTGACCACTGGCCTTCCAGATTTACAAAAAAGCTTTTTATTAACCCCCCCCCTCAAAATACCTTTTGTGTAATATTTTTTCTTTAATGATTGTTGATTATTCAATGTTGTTACATTATGATTCACAAATTTCATTGTGGTACAAACAATGAAAGAATAAAACAAGGATTTTCAAAACAGATAAAGAAAAAATTTTGATTTCAAAAATATCTCTACAAAAAATATCATTTTTTAAGATCATTATATACATATAATGTTATTACTGAGTACATTACAAATTAGACATTTCCTTTTGTCAAAAACTTGGCTCAAGAGTTCAGCTACATTTGCTCTAAAGCCTGAGATTGGTTTTAATTTAATGATTAAACCTCATTAATCCAGCCAAGGTTATCAAATCAGAAACCGGAAAGTCTGTAGTCCATTTCCTAACCATTGATATAAACTCTTCTGAGATACATTCTGTATCAATGCATCAAAATATCTGTATCAGACCTTTGAGACAATTGATTCTCTCTATGAATCTTACAGTCAGGTTGATATTTTTGAAAATTGCTCTCTCAAAATATTGCCTGACCATCAGATGAAATAGACTAGACATGCTGAAAATAGAACCAAACAGTGGCTATTTACAGATGATAAAATAAGGCAAAAAAAAAAAAACTAAAAAATAATATGAGATATAGCTATCTATCTGCATATGACAGAACGTGTGTCTGTCTGGCTTTGTGAGTAATGGAAGAATATAAGCTTCTAAGTTAGTAACATCCAAATCAATACCAATATAAATAGTTCTCCCACCGTTGAGATGCTAAATGCCCATACTAATGATACAGCAGTTTTGGTCTTTGCTTTTTTTTTCATTCGAGACACTTAAGAGAGAAAACTGTTGCAAAAATTTTCATTTCAGGATTATTCATAAGCAGAAGGGAACTCCTTTTATATGGGGAGGGCTGGTAAAAGGGTGATTTGCCATGAATTATCCACAGTTTTGCCCAAAATTTTCCGCAGTTTTACCAAAAACTTGACATACTTTGCCCTCATTGAAGGAGGGGCTCTTCTCTGCCAGCTCATACACCTATGGGTTTTTTATATATTTTGCAAACTAATTCAAGAATCAGCATTAACATATTCATTCTAGTTTTCATATAAAGCTAGTAATTACAAAATGGTTACCTATTCAATATTAGCGAGGCAAAATGCTGCTTAAGGCCAATGTCTCAATATATTTAGTCTGTGAAAGAAATTAAAATTAATGTAATAGAGATTAGGTTGAACAAGAAGAAATGGAGAGATTAGAAAGGATTTGATGTAAGGTTTATTTCCCATATTAGCTGTATTGGTCATGGGGCAAACAATTTAATCAAGCAATAATTTCTGCGTAACAAATTTTCTGATCCATAAAAATTTGATTTCTCATGGTTTACATTCAGATTACTTCAAATTGAATTGAATTGAAAGCTTAGTAATATTAGGTAGGAGAGCTCAAAATCCATTCCTGTGAAGAGAATATCCAAGTGAACAATATAAATCGTCAACATCATTTGCAAGAAAAATATTCTCTAAATTGATATTTATTTAATCTAAAAAACGCTCTGCTATAGTATCACAACTTTGAAGATGAGAGTAGTGACTATTTTTTTGCTTTTCCCCAACTAAAATTGATGATTCAAATTGAAAATTGGTAATGTTTAGCTCATAAGGTAAAATAGAGAGACTGCTTCTAAAACGATTTTATAAAAATCAAACACATGATAATCAACTGAATTGAGTTTTTAGTTCAGAAAAATGTAATTTTAATTTTTATGCACAATTATTTTATTTATATCAGATCTCAACCAAGCCTCTATTTGGCCACTAAAATATTGACAATTATATTCCAGAAACTGATCAGTAATGGGAAATGCATTAGGCTTCTAAAAGTCATTGATGAATATATTAGCTGTGTGCTAAAGCTCCATTTTTATCAAGATTAGTTTATTAATAATAACCAATATTTTCTTTCAAAATATTTTCCTTTACTTTCTATGTCCTAACACAAATGTTCTGAAAGTTTTTGAAATCCATCTTAATGACACTATCCTAGCTTCAACGCAATGAAATTGTCAATGAAATTTTCAACATTGATGATTTCTATGACAGGATAAAAAATTCTGTATTAGACCAAATCTCAACTGTCACAATTACATCTATTTATTCATTTTTAGTATAACTACTTGATGAAGTACCCAACCAGAGTAACATAGAGTATATTTTGGATTCATTCCTTTGTAAGATTATTACAAGATTTAAAACTGATTTTGACTGATTTTTTAGCGGGGAAAATATTTTGAAAGTTTGAAGGGGGGTTTTATTTTATCATTCATTGACAGAAGTGACTTATACATTCTAGTTTTCATTTCAGTGAAATGAAAACTTACTTTTTTTATAATATTGGCACTCTTATGCATATTCTTGCTTTAAGAAGATACAAACATCAGCAAATGTTTTACTGGGAAACGACTCTGCATTGATCAATTCCATGAACTGTCAACAAGCAAAAATTTGGGGCTAATTGATCCAGTATAATAAATCAATAACAAATCAAATAGTTAATAAAAAATACATAATATGCATTCAAACATGCATAAATACATATACATGCACACACACACACACACACACACAAATATATATACACATATATATATTTATATGTGGATACAAACAGACTGCTTGTTCCAATAGTTACCAAAAGGTTCAACTTTTTTTTTCGCTAATAATCAATTTTCTTATATCATTGATTATATAAATATATATATATATATATATATATATATATATATATATATATATACATATACGTGTATATACACACACACACACACACACAAACATATATATATATATATGCATGAAGCAAAAAATTAAAACTGTAACATTAAAAATGTATAGAGGCCCAAATTGGGCAATTAGGAATGTCTGATTCTAAGAAATTTGAACAGATTCTTACATTTTACATCTCATATATCTAATAATTACATTTAAAGCACTTGAGATTTAAAATTGCTCATTTTCATGGTTGTTGAACTTCTAAAATAAGTATACATGGGAATTCATATGTGTTTTGTAACAAGATTCAGATGAAATTATGTGGTAATTAATCATACATGCTGAAGAGTTCAGAGTTTGTATGTATGTCACTGATACTAAGCTTGTATGGTCTGGTGTTTTTGCTTGTATTGGCTTTAGTGTATCAGATAGAATATGGGTTAACAATAATTATATTTCACTGAACATTGGCTCTGAGCTAAAACTCATCTGTAAACTTTCAGAAGTGGAGTTACCATACACAGATAAAGAAATTTCAGCCAAGACAGATTTTACTGTGTACTCTAAATATGTCAGAAACAAAACTGAAAGATTCCTCATGGTCAGAAATAAGTAGAAAAAACTTGAGTATTATGTATACTATGCCGATAGGATTTACCTTGAGCATACGTGCAAGCAATGGATCTTGGCAAGGATTTATTCTGAGTAAATAGGTAAGACCACCCTTAAAACTAGCTATGATGATGACAAGGAAGATGATAACTTGAATAATTTCCATTATGTCTAGCTTATTGTTTATTTGCTATGTCCTTATATAGATTTTCAGTTATTTACATGGTATCAATCATGGCGATTAAATATCTTAAAGCTCTCTGCCAAGAAAGAGGCTTATAAGTTACAATTATAATAAGCTTGCCAAACCTGAAAATGTGTGTGATTTGTTTGCATTGTACTTTTTAAGGAATCAGTGGAATGAAAGGATATAATAAGATTGGAATGATGAAAGCAAGATATGAAAAGTGATGGATAAATGTTGATATTTTCTACAGCCTTGTTGTTCTATTAGCAAGAGGGTGGGGGACAGGATTAACATAGATGCAGTAATCAGAAACTGGCATCAGATGAGACTGGGGTTTTCATTTCACTAGTAACCACTAAAATCAATCCGTGCCAAAAATAATTTCTATCTGTTGTACTTGAGAAAGGATATACATTTCAAGTAATCAAAATATAAGACTCAAATATAAGTAAGATCACACACACTCTCACAGAAAGATTAGAGCTAAGTCAAATACAGTCAAGATTTGCATGAATAAATATATTTCTTCTCATTCCTATCAAAGATAATGCTTTTGAGAGAAAAAAGATTGAGTTTTACTGTCAATTTGTACGCATACGGAGATATTTAAAAAAAAAAAAAAGCTTAAGTATGAGTGGCAACAGATCTTCTCTTTTTGCAGGAGTGTCCAGTAAATGATTCTCAACAGCCTAGAAGGAATCTATAATGTTGATCCTGATATCACATAAGTGTTTTATCAATGAATTCTATAGAACACTTTATCAAGAAAATTATCTAAAACGGTTTCCAAAACAAATTATAGATACGAGAAGTAATAAATATTAATATCAAATTTATAAAAATTATTAAATAATAATGACTTAATCCTTGCTGATAATTTTGATATAAAAGCAAAAGACGGCTTCAAATGTTATCCAACAATCTTAATTTACCTGTTTGCTTATTTTTAGATGATTGGAAATAACCTCCTAAAGCATGATTAGATTCCTGGTTAGGGAATATGAATCATGTCTGTAGAAGTCAACATTTATACTTACGCTTTAGTCTTTATTAATCATCAGTCATTCACGTACTCAAGAATATAGAAACTATTGATAGTTTGAAATTTTAATTTTCATAACTTTTAGAGATTTTACGAAGTCACCGAAAATGATGCCTGGTCCCTTTTTGTTCTTAAATTTTATACTAAAGACTGACTAAATCATTACAGAACAGAGCCTCCATCAATAGATAGTTATAGAGTCTTGGTACTTAAAATGGAAGCTAAATTCTCCTGGATGCTATGACAACTTTGTTTTAGGAATATAAGGCATTTAATGCAATTTACTAAATCTCATTCCACTTTTAACAATAAAGTTTTAAATTAATAATTTTTGCCATATGAAAGAGAAAATGCAAAACATGCTCTCACTTTCTGATTCATTTATTTACATTGCTTTTGTTTTAAACCAAACATTGTCTAGTATGAACTAGCAGGTGCCAATAATTATGAGTGTATAATAGAATAGACAGCACGCTTCTACATCATTGATGTATCTTGAGCATCTGCAAACTATGCAGTCACAGAATCAATTAGCTTCCACTATTTTTTGTTCATTTCATTATTATTATTTTCATCATTATAATCATTACACTTTAGTGAAGAAGCAAGATAACATCTTTCAGATTTCAAATCCTTAATTTGCTAAATGTTGTTCATGCTAGAAAATCTTTTAACTTTGTGCCAGAGTAAACAGCAGTAGATGTAATTAGCAGAGAGTAGAGCTTGGCAAAGAATAGATCTCGTTTGAGGGGATGGCTTGAGCAGAAGAGAGAGAGAGAGAGAAGAGCAAATGCGACAGCCTTTCTCACTCTTTCTCTTTTTTGTCTCTCTCTTTATATCTGTCTTTCTCTTGATCTTCACCTTTCTCTCTGTTTCCATTACCTTTTCTGTTTAATTTTACCTATTCTTCCCCCACAGTCTTTCTTCCTGTTTCCTTTCATGGATCACTTCCTGTCACACCTGCACTCCCTCTCTGTGAATACATATATATATATATATATATATATATATATATATATATATATGCAAAGCTCTTCCATAGGAATAGAGCACTCTTGTGGATGAGGGATTTCTGTGTAAATGAATATATCGCTTAAATTCAGCCTTCTTGACTGTCCAGTTCTGTAGTCCAGAGGTAGGATATCAGCTGAAGTCTGAAGTGCAGGTTTCAAACTTGCTGCGCGGTACTGGATGGGATAATGGACAGTCTATAGCCACACTGAAGAGATGTAATAAATCGAAACAGCTGTCTGCGGATGACACAATAATCATATACATATATAAATATATATATATATATATATATTTTCTCTCATTCAGTCTCTTTTTCCATACACCAACATATCATTATTTCTTCTCTTTTTTCTGTTGATGTAATATGCAACTCCGGATTTACCACTATGTTCTTAAGTACTGAGAGCCATCAAATGACTTCAAAACTTCTCAAAACAATTACATCTTTCACGTTTTAAGAAAGCATAGCTTTGAAGCTGAAGGAATGGAGAGGGATGATAAGTTTTTTTTTTACTCTTTCTCATTTTATGAATAACCCAGTTCTAAATCTTGGAAACTGTTGATAGTCTACTGGTTTAAAGGAAAAAAAAATTAAAACAAAAAAAGCTGTATATATATTTCAATATAGAAAAAAAAAAAAAAAAAGGAAAGAAAATGACTTGAAAATTACTCATGCAACTTGTACTTCATATGGTTTCTAATACAAAGATCATGTAGCAAAACATGTAAGGTTCTCAATAAATTTGTTATCTATGATAAATATTGCTAATGATGCTGTTCTAAAAAAAGTGAGACAAAAGCAGCAAATCATCAAGTATAATGCATCAATAGTTAATCCAGAATCAAAAAATATGATATATTTACAAAGTGAACATGAGAAAGAACGGACTGTGTTCAAAACCTGCGACTCTGCACATACTATTATTGACAGCATTTGGCATTGTTTGTTTCTGTAATGAAAGATATTAATGACATTGAACATATTCATTTCCAATTGATTTTTCAAGTTAATTCCCGTTTCAATGTCTGAAACAAAAATAAGTATTCATTGCATCAAAAATAAAAGGAAAAATATTGTCTGAAAAGCAATATAATTGATTGGCAAAAGAAAAAGTTATAAATAGATATATGGAATGTATATATTAGTTATAAACACTGTTTAGTTAGCTTTCTTTCTCTCTAGTATTCTATTTTTTTTATCTGGAGAATTGATTTTCAAAAAAGGAATAATATGACGTAATGCGATGTAAAAAAGACATAATTTCTTTCTCTTTACTCTCTTATTATTCCCCCTCTTATTAAGATAAAAGCTTTCTGTCTTTGTTATCTCTCTTTAACCACTTTCTCTCCGGGACACTTAATTACTTACAAATGCTTTTTACCTATTCAAATCTTGTCATAATATGAATTTTTCCCCGTTCTTAGGACTATCAAATTACATCGCAGTTAAAGATATATCTACACAAATATGAAAACACATAAAAGCGAACATATGACGGGAAAAGCAAATATTTTTTTTCAATATAATCTATTTCCTTAACAATGCACTTAATTCAGTGGTGAATATTTATCAGATAGATCTAACATTATATAGTGAAAACATCAGATCAAAATTCAGCTAGTAACTACCTGATTGGATAAGAGCTGTTATGCAAGAACATAGGAGAGCAGCAACTTACTTGGCAGATGGTCACAATGTTACGGCTCATCAGGGTATATAAATACACACATACATGCATTCACATCACACACATGCAGGTGAAATATATCGAAATGTGTATAAGTATACGTCCATAATGCTACTATGCTATAGATTTGACATCGTTGAATCTAAGTTTTACAAAACTCATAGAAAATTTAATCCTCACAAAATAATGGCCTTATGTATATTATAAGCAAATTTGGTAATTTAATACAGATTGAAATTGCAGTGTGTTTGTCAGTCTTCTCACCAGCCTTAACAGATAATTACTGATAGAAACCTAATTCCGATTTCCCAATTAAGCTGACTCTGTTTTGATCATTTAGGCTATTTTAGTTATTTTTAAACACAAAAATGCTGATCTCAGAAAACTTCACAATCCTATAAAAATGGAAAGGAAATCAAATTACTGGATGAATGGTTTGCAAAATCCTTAGCTGCTTAACAATGAAAAAATATCAAAATCAAATTATTTAAAAACTGCGTTTACAGAAAATATCATTTTTTATCTTTTGCTAATTGCCAAAACACATAATCTTTTTTTTTTCTTCAGCTCAGTCAAAATAGTTGAAAAGAGGTAAGTGCTTTTGGTCATGTCTGTTCGTCAGTTAGTTTGTTCATTTATTCATCTTTTGGTTCATATGTCCACATGACATCTCCAAAAATACAGAATGAATTTCAATGGAATTTTGTGGAAGGGTGGGCAGTGGGCTAGGGAAGAGGTGGTGATATTTGAGGGCAGATCCAGAATTCTTTAACATTTATGATTATATGCATGACTATCAACATGATATCTCAAAAAGTTTCTTCAAAATTCTATAGATGGGTAGACAATAGGCTACACAAGAACTGATAAAATTTTGGAGCAGATCCATGCAAAATAATCTCTCCATCATAATTATAATTACATGTCTAAACTATATGATATCGTCATGATTTTATGCCTGTTTACATGATATCTCCAAAAATTCTCAATGAATTTCCATGACATTTTGTAGGATGGCTATTTTTGAAGCAGATCCCTAAAAAATTATCTCCCCTGTAGTTAAATGTCAAAACCACAGAACATAGCCAATTTTTTTCCCTGTCTGCAAGATATCTCTAAAATTTCCCAAAGAATTTTAGTATTTCGACTCAACTATCTTTATCAAAAGTGTCATTTTGTTTGATAAAGTTGAGCTGGTTTTCATAATGTCCAGAGAGAAAAAGAAAATTAACCTATTGCAAAGAGGTTTTCTCAATAAATGCACACATGAAAATTTAATGAGGTACTTCCAAGTCGTAGTTTTGAGTTTTCAATGTTACACACAATAAGCAATACATAAATCTAAAGGGTGAAAGCTATTTACAAAAAAAGTACTTTCAAAAAATTCTGTCCTTGTAAACATAGCACTTCAAAAAATTAAAAAGCAAAGACAGATAAATTTTGATTGATGAGGACATCTCGAAATATTTGAGCTGTTTGAACCAATATTGATGAAAATGTGTGTATATCTATCCATCTCTGATGGGAGAGAGAAAGAGAGAGTAATGGAAAAAAGGAAAAAGTGTTAAAACTGAAGGGCTTCATTTCAGAATAATTATGTAATAACAAATATTTATGGGAAGTGCTTGAGTTCTGAAGAATATTGTGCAATTTTATTTGATTATACATATATATATATATATATATATATATATATATATATATATATATATATATATATATATATATATATATATTATATATATTATATATATATATATATATACACATATATATATACGTATATATATATACACATATATATATATATATATATATATATATGTATATGTATATGTATATATGTGTGTGTGTGTGTATGTGTGTGTTCCTGTGATTTGGCTTGATTATAGAGGTAAACATCTGCACAAAAATATTTGCGGTTGAGTACATATATGTGTCTATGAGAAATGGATATTTGTATATTAATGCATTACTTGAGAGATTCAGAATTTCTGTTGGTGGATTAGATTCATGGGAGTAGGTAATGTATATCCAAGCATCAGATCCATTAAACAAGTAGCTACGTAGTTTTGTCAACCACACAAAACTCAACATCAGATACTTGAAGAGACACTAAAGCAGATTAAATAGAAATGAAGTAGTGCTTTCTATTCAACAAAGTATATATGTATAGATATATTCATGTATGTATGTGTGTGTGTGTGTGTGTGTGTGTGTGTGTGTGTGTGTGTGTACGTATGTACACACATATAAAGAGTAAAAAATGCCAACTTTTCAAGTTCATCTTATGAAAATTACAAAATCCCTTAGACAGCAAGATTCCCATCTGAACAAAAGATAATAGAAAATTGTCAGTGTGACAGATTTCAGACAGACTGATCCTTCTTGTGCCTATCTCCCTATCAGAGACATCAGAGCTTTAATGACAGACAAGACAAGAACACCAAAATTGGACCATCTTCTAATTGCAACCCTTATTTGCTTCTTACGCTGTCTTTATCCAAGAATATCAAACTAAAAGTAGTGTCAATAGCTCTTACATCATAAGAGGTATACTTGTTTCAGTTAACTTTATTAGGAGTTGTCTTTTGGGACAACCTCTTTTTACTGGTTATATATATATATATATATATATATATATATATATATATATAAAATACATACATACATACATACATACATATATATATATATATATATATATATATATATATATATAGAGAGAGAGAGAGAGAGAGAGAGAGAGAGAGAGAGATAGATATAGATGTGCACTATCTGCTTGTGTGTGTGTGTAGATGGTTTTTAGTCGCTTTTCCCTTATATGTCAGAAGGCTATTTAATAGGAATGTTACATAATATATGAAAACTCCCATTTTCTCATCCAGACAGAATACTACAATTGAAAATTAATTTGGTCTAATTATTCAATAAGGAAATAATTGGAAAGAAATGGGAGCAAGGATTTCGCAAAAAGAAAACATATAGTAAAGTAAAAATAAGATCTTTTTTTTCTTGACTTATGTTCTAATCTTTCACAAAACAAAAATTAGAGATCAAGACTTTTTTGATCCAATCATAATGGTTACCTGATAAGTTAGGTGACTGATCAAACTAAAACACTAATTCAGGTGGATCAAGCATAAATCTTCCTTTCTCAAACTAAGGATTAGATACATGCTCAGCATCACACTCACTGTTTCTTCTCATTTTTTTTATTTTTTATTATGACAATAGCGACTGGCAAAAATAGTTGGAGTTATCAATTTGCATATTGGAATCAGCATATTAAGTTTGAATTCTAGACAATACTGTTAATATGATTGTCGAACTGATTCCCTTGAAGAAAGCTTGAATCCAATTTTTCCAATACTCTATCCCATTACATATAATCTTGGTTCCAGTCTCATCACTGACATGTGATGATGGCAGATAGTTTGCAGTCAGGTCATCACTCCGCTACTGGTCCCATTTATTCCTGTAATTATTGTTGCCTGATACTACGAGAGGAGATAACCATGACCAGATAATTCCCCTGGCTCTCTTAAATACTATGAAGGACAAAATTTCCTTCATTTTGATAGCCCAGTCCTGTATAGTAACCACAAAAACCCTCTGGTCATTAGATAAACCAAACTTAAAAAAAAGTTGTTAATCAAAAGTAACATGAAGAATCACAAAATTAGCACAAAATCAATTAGCCAACTTCTTAAATTAAGGCAATTATCATCTAGACCAGCTTATACCTCCATAATAAAGTTTAATTATAAACATCTGAATGACAAGAAAAACATTTAAAAGATATCTAAATGATTTGAAAGATAAGTAAAAAAGCAATTAAAATATTACATAGATGCTGGCACAAACATAATAAATGAAAAAGGATTATGATTATCTACACAAATCATTGACTTAGATTGATAAATTGTTGCCGCCATTCAAAAGAAACAGGAAATTTAATTATTATCAAAGTATGCAAGGATAACAATGAAACTCTAAGAAACATTGATTTTTCATTATAATGGTTTTTTGTGACACTAATCATTGATATATTGAAATAAATCAGAAGGTAAGAATTCAACAAAATATCCTCTAATACTAATATTTATTTCTAAGAAACAATGTACACACATCAACTATCTTTTCTTGGTCTTTCGTGATAAACATAGTCAATCTGAAATATCTGGTAAAGACAAGCAGTACCTGTATAATTAACTGGGAAGAGCTTGTGTGTCTGTCCTATATAGGCAGCCAAACAGGTTTCATAGAGGGAAAAATGGAATAAGTAATAATCTAATATATCTAATTCATAGTAATGAAATAAGAAATACTTCCATAATGAAATAATTTAGGACAATTTTTTACCACTAAAATACCCAAGTCAAAACTCTTAATCTTTCATTATTAACATTGTCATCACTCTAAGATAAAATTATGCACATAACTTTGTAAAATTAAAATTTCTGAATAACGCTGTACATTGAAACTATGCAACAATGTGATTATGAGTCATGGTCAACGTGCACCAGCACATTGCATCATTGAATCTAATGAAATACTTTTTAGGTTGGTCAAAACCAAAAATAACCATTTTTATTATTTTAGTTGAATCGGAGTAGCCATTTTATAGTTAACTCTTTTTGAAATCCGTTGAACAAAAAATAACCTATTTGTATTCAATTGGTGTTTTTGTTCCTAATATTCTTGTATGCTTTCTATATTTCTCAATTTTTAAACTTTCTCATTTTCCAAAGAAAAAAGAAGCCTACTTCATTTTGTTTTTCAAGTTGGAAAATAAATAGAAAACTTGGCAATCCTTCATTTTGTGAACACAAAAATGATAACCATTGTCAAAATTAACAATGGATAAAAAGGCAAAAACTTTGATAAATGAATTTGTGAATGAATAAATATGAATATAAATAAATCATTGATAATATGGAAATCACACATTGAATTAAGTAAATACTTTACTTTGTTTTTATGTTGAACCAGTTACATTCAATTTAACTTTGTTCCCTTCACTAATATTTTTTGTATACTTTTCATCCACTAGTAATTGATTTCCAAAAGACTATGTAATTATTTCTTGATAAATAAGCAATTCATTATTATCAGTTACTAATACAGTTTTAAATATGTCCTTTTGTTTTTGTACTTTTTTTTGGCATTTTTGGGCACCTGTATTTGATTTTGACATGGATTAAAATTTTTGCATCCACAAAACGAAAGATTACAGATATCTTTTTTCAAAGATTCAACTCATCAGAGCTAAAAAATTTGATAGGAAAAAAAGGAAGAAACTGAAGAAAAAAAAAGAAAAAATGAAAAGTAAGAGGATGTGTTTCATTTAAATTTACTTAATCATTTGCTTTATTTTGTTCCCTTGTTTTCATTTTTTTGTGGTAGAATTCATTGATTAACATGAAAATACAAATCAGATTCAATGGTGCTCTCATCTCTAATAATTAATTCAATTTAATCCTATATTTAATCTAATTCAATATTTAGTTCATGTGCTTTCCATTCTTATAAATTTAGGCATATCTAGGCATTTCCACCCTTCCATAATTAAATTTCAACTATGGTTTGGTTGGTTTGTGACAGATTCTTTTACCTATACCAACAAAGTTGGAAGAGATAGATGTATTGAGTCATGTCTTTCAGTCTGTTTACTAAACATTTGGCAGACGGTGACTAGAGTGTGGCACCTATGAGAATTGAATTCACTACACTAACTTATTAATCTATTGAATAAGTTTGCTAACCATTGTGCAATAACAACTATTATATCTTTTTCGTGATCGAACATCATGATAATTTTCACAAAAATGAATTTCATTAGTCCACAAAAAATAGACAAAATTAGTCTGAGAAATCTGAAATGCTTTTTATAGAAGTCAGCAGAAAATAAGGATAATCATTCACAAAAATACCTGAATGATACTTTATTTAGAAAAAGTACAAATACTTTGTGAAAAGTAGTATGGAAAATATGAATCAATAGATAAGCAGACATAGAATAGATATGTGGATTCATACCTTTGCATACGAAGACACAAAAAGACACATAAGGGAGAGGTATTGGCGATGCATTAATAAGATAGAAAAGAAATCTTGATGATACAAAGAAATATACGTAGACAGATGTGAAAACATATGATGTGAATACACATCTAACATCTGGAAGATTTTAGAGTTGTTTTTTTTTTGTCAGAATGAGCACACTGCCAAACATTCTCATAAAAGCAGACTAATGCTTGATGAAAAACTGCACTGGCCTTTAAAAAAAGAACGCCAGCTACTACAAAAGGAAGAGTAGATACGGATAAGGAAATTAACTCATGGAAGTATTGTCTTGAAAACAAAGTAAAAACACAAACACCTTACAAATCATAATAGCAGCTGCCTGGAGAAAACTGTTCAGAAGACAAGTCAAGCATGCACATCTGGAACAAAAATGAAAAGCAAAAATGCATAGAGAAGCCAAAGAAATAGACGATGGAAAAAATGTATGCAGGGACCAATCTGAGAACTGCCCATATTGATACTGGTTTATTTGTAAATGCTTTCCAGGTTTCTTTTTTTGATGTGTGCGCATTTTTTGAGTGAAAGAGAAAGAGTAGAAAAGAATAAGAGTCTTCCAACTTCACCACTTCAGAAAAATGCTCATTTTTGTTAGAGAGTTTTGTTATGGTCAAGTAATATTTGTATCAATTAAGATGGGAAAATAATTTACTCTAATTTAATGGATTTGATAATTAATCTGGCTTGTTAGATAATATCAACATTATCATTGTGTTGGTCACAAAAGTTCATTCTGTTTTCATCATTATATGGCATTGGGCACCTTTAGTTTTAACAAACTTCATTCAAAAAGATTGATTTTGATTTTACTGTGACCACTGTCATATCAGTATACATTTTTATAAAAGATTTGTAAAAATAGATTTATTTTTGAAAATTGACTCTAACATTGAATATAGAACATAATAACATTTTTTTGCATACAGTGCTTTATGAAGACGGTACTGAGAATGAAACATGTCAAAAGTTTCATGCTGGTGATATCAGGCACTAAAGTCGGGTAGACAAACTAAGATCAAGACATTATTCAATGTTATGCAATGCAGAATATTACTGAAAATATCCAAGTCAAACATTGGAAATTATTCGCATCTGCTTGGTTATATTAAATAATTTGATGTGTTGCTCCAACATAAGTAAAACAAAAAAAAAACAACTTTCCATTTCACTATACAAATGCAATGAAAATGTTTCATTTATGGAACAAATTATAATGGACAATGAAGTGTGCATATTTTACCACAATGTGAACTGCAAGAGGTAATGAAACAAAAACCACTGACCATACAAAAGGCCTGTCTTCATCCAAAAAAAGGTGATGCTATGGATATGATGGGATAAGAAGGGAGACCTCTACAATGAAATCCTTCTGGAGAGCCAAATGATTGTTCTGAACAAGTATATGGCTGTATATTGGTGATAATGTGCATACATATTTGTGTGTATCTACATATGTAAAATTAATATAATTAAATAATTTTAGATGGTAATGAAAGATCCCAAGATTTTATTAATTACTATGAGTCTAAAATTCTTCTAATGCCAATTATAATTTTGGGATGCACAAAATTTATACATTCCATTCTTTCTTTCATCCTTTTAAGAACATGGCATTAAATTCTTCTGTGTCTTCATCTCTTTCTCGGAGTGTCATCAACATTGTATCTCGGCATTTCCACCATCAATACTTTTTGCCAAAGCACACCAGTGGGTACATTCATAATGCAATATTATAGATTACAAGGCTATTAAAGGCCAACAGGAATTCCTCATAATACATGCCAGGCGGAATCTTTTTATCTCATATCATTACATCGAATACTTTTACAATAAACTCTTTCATATTGATAAGTGCATCCAAAAGAAATCGGAGTTCTCACTGACACCAGACTGACTGCAAAAAAGAAGAACTGTTATTATAGTATGAAATGTGGATTTAAATTCCTGTTAGACTCTTCATGATTCCACTTGGATGTATTTGTTGGAGAAAGTCTATTTTGTTATATTCAACTATTTTTTGTTTTTTACAACTTTATACATACACAGATTGAGATAGATAGTTATCCCTGTGTATGTATGTGTGTGTGCATGTGGATAAGTGTGTACTCAGGTATGTGAGTGTGTGTATTAATTATATATTCCATCATGTATTCTTATTCTCTCATTCAAACATGTGTCATTTTATATGACCAACAAGGACTTCTCCATGATAGTAACTTTGTTTTTGTTATTTCAAACTGTAATGCTTATTTTTGAATAAGGTATTATTTAACTATGTTCATGGTATATACCATTGTAAAGAGTAAATTTTAGTCATTCTATTTAAGCAAATATTTTCTTTTCACAATTTATTCTGTTTTGTTTGAGGCTGTCAAATCAAAGAAACTGCTCATAATATAACCAAGTATTTGGCAAGATGATTGTCAATGAATGCACAGCTCAACATTGATTCTAAAAATGTTGAAACGGAGGCAGGAGCCTTGTAGACATGGATGTCATTCTGTGATTGACAGCATCCAATTGAGGACCATTATTGAGGCAGACCCACACAAGAGGTTGCAGTGGAACTAAACATAGACTATTCAACAGGTTACACCTTTGTACCAAATTGTAAAAGCAAAAAACTTGATATGTGTCACAAATGACTCTGAATCAAAAGCAAGAAAGCTCATAAGTCACACAAATGATCCTGCAGAAATTGAACTTAAGTCTACCTCACCCAGCTTACTCATCAGAGCTCTCTACAAGCAACTGCCACTTCTTCAAGCATTCAGACTCCAACCAAGCAGCAGCTCAAAATGCCTTTATTCAAAGAATGCATTGGTTCCCTGAGCCCGGAATTCTATGCTTCTAGAATAAATAGACTTGTTTCTAGTTGTCAAAAATGTGTGGATTCTGAAGGGTCTTATTTCAATTATTAACTTTTATTCTAAGCTAAGATGTACAGCTTTAAAGTTGATGATTGAAAAATGCAATTATTTTACACCAACAATTTATATATATATGAAAACTAAGGAACAATATATGTATGTTTGAAAACCAAGAAACAAACAGATATCAAAGAATACCTAGGAGTATTGTAATGCTAATATATTTAGTGCAGGTAGGTGGAACTTTTAAGCATATCGTCTACATCTTTCATTTTAAAAAATATCATTAATGTCAAATGCATCAGAAAGGCATGTTAACACATGGTGCATTCAGGGCTTCTTGTGGAATTTCCGTCAGCACAAAAATTCCCTTTCTTCTTGTAATGATACATTGATGGGCCACTCATTTCATCTAGTCTGTCTGCTGTGGGAAACCAAATTATGACAGAACAGAAAAAAGAAAAAGAAGTAACAAATGAGACCAGAAAGAAATAAAATATGTCGGTTCTCTTCTAACCTTAGGTCAACTTGAAATGTGTCTTATATAAGCTCTTTGAAAAGAAACCCCCAAAAATCCAAGTAAAATAATGAAGTTTTATTCTGACCTACATGGTGATAATTATGATGGATGGCCTGGTTTTGCACAGGCGAGTGAGCTGGGTACAGACCCTCGGGTAAATATCCCAAGTGGAGCTGTCGGTTGGGTTGTCATAGATTAAGAAAAGGTGGAACATGCAAAGGAAAAATAGAAATAGAAACAACAGAACAATGGTATCAGATCAAAAGCCAATTTCATGGGAACTGGAGAATAAAAATAATAAAGGTCTGGATATTTTACAATTATCTGAGTATACTTGGATTCTTGTCAATCGGCTGTGAATAATAAGTTGAGGCATTGAGAGAGATTGCGAAGAACAAAAAGTCAAAAAGGAAAAAAAAAAATAGTCTGTTCAAGAACATGAAAATAATACCCAGGGCAAATTATGAAAAGCCAACCAAAATATTATCGTTGTAACTTATATTTAGTGTATTTCAAACTGAGTTATTACAAGGAAATTAACTCAACAATCATATATTTCAGCAGATAAAGCAATTTTCAGGTAAGCCGAGACATCAATTCAGTCGAAATTTCATTGTTTTAGCTCACTGTTTAGTCACTGTTTTTGTATCTGGCCAATAGAATGATCCCATGGGGGGGGGGGATAGATGTTTTAACTTATCTGCCAAATTATGCAGTATTCATTCCTTGTTTATCAATAAATTCATTCGCTCACTTTTCTTTAATTAGACCTAATTCTCTTGTCTCATTATATTGACCTAATGACTTTTGTCCTACTATATATAGATAGTATTTTTTTTATTGTATATAAATCAACTACATCCAACATGAATAAATTGTCAAATCATGCATTACCATATAGTTTTGTATTCAAGACGAGGTATTTTGCTAAAAAATCAGCACTATTCAAATCAGTAGTTCAATTTATACACAGGTCAAGTAAAAATGGCCAATACTTTTGCTTTTTTGAATACTATGTCATTAGACACAATGCATATTGGCAAATGATAATTCCCTTTGTTTTAACTCACTTCATTACCATGGTCTAGTTCGAAATACTATGTATATAGTATACGGTATGTATTGATTTATATCAATTTTAAATCATTATTTTCAGGTAGATTCTAATAAAAAATTCACTTTTACAACTTGGAAACAATGATTGAAATGTTGAAGATGGAAGAAATTCATAGTGACATGTGACAAAATGCCATAAACTGCATTTTCACAAGGGGATATCTTTCATGATAATGTTGACAAAATAATGACCTCTTCTTATACTCAGCTTATTTTTTGAAATTATGAGATCAATTTGTACTCCTCTTATACTCACAGTCAACTTACATTCAAGAATATATAGAACAACCCAGTCTGAGTAAAAGCAGAACTTCAAGTTCAGTTGAGAGTCACTTTTTAATTCCAATGTTTATCTTTACTCTACTTCCATCTATTTTTTCCCTGACATCCTCTCCCTCCTCTTAAAAATTGGCATAATAAGGCCAGGTTTTGTTTACGATACTATCAGGCGACAGGGTCATATAAATGAAATAGGGAAGAAATCTATCCAGTAAGAAAGACAAGTTGAATAGACCCAGCCAAGACTTTCAACAAAAAGAAAAATAACATTATTATTATTATTTTTTTTACCTTTATCCTAACTTTCAGTTACTTTTCATCACAACTTTGAATCGGACCATGATCCTTCAGCAACGATTAAACAGTATAATCGGAAAATAAAAAGCAAGCCCAGAGGGAGAATCAAACTCTCACCCTCTAGCCAGGGGAGGTCCAGTATACACCCAGCCACTTTTAACCATTCAGCCAAAGAGACTTTATAGCTAAGCGGAAGCTGATTTTACTCCTAAACCTAACTCCTTACAACCAATTATAATAACTTTGCCCAGTTTACCTTTTGTTTCAATATTTTAATACATACAAGTTGACAAAAACTCATTGTTGACAGGAACTCATAGCTATGCCCATATTCCATATCTGATTTTAACCTCTAAATTCTGCAAACACCCATATCTACCTTGTGAAGAATTAATACGATGGGTGCTAAGAGCCGATGGAGTTCTCAGGCTACTCAGATTAACATTAGTTGTGACCAGTTCACCAGACCCCCTACAACACATCATGGGTCAGCGTGGTAGAATATGGCCCAATGCTCCCCATGGCTTGCAAAATTGTACATCAGTCCTGAAAGGCCAACCCACCTCGCTTGCTTTGGGTGTGGATGATGTGCTCCAATAGTGACTACCCAAGCACAAACCCAAGAAAACAACATTATACATTGACACCTACAATGTCAGAACACTCCCAACAAACATGCACCAAATCAATCTTGAAAATGAAATAAAAAACATTGAATGGGATATAATCTGTACTAGCTAAAGAGCAAACATCTTCTTAACGACTACAGAAGAGAGAAAATAAAACGTAACAGTGTAGGCTTTATCATTAATAAGGAACACAAAGACAAAGTGGTAGGTTTCAAATCTGTCTCCGGCCACATCGCTAGTTTCACTGTACAACTCTCAAAACGGTATAAACTGAGCATCATCCAAGTCTACAATCCCACTTCATAGTCAACCAAAGAGGATGTAGACAACTTCTATGATTACTTGAAGTCCCAACTCTGACATATCGGAAAATTCTTCAATGTCATTATGGGAGATTTGAATGCACAGGTAACACAAGGAAATGAATGTTGCATTTTGTAAATTTTGCAACCAGGAATGGGTTCAAAATTATGAACAACCAATGAAAAATGGACTTGAAAGAGCCCCAATAATGAAACCAAGAATGAAATAGACTACATTCTTGCGGACAAGAGCAACACCGTCAAAGATATCCAGGTCCAAGTCAATGTAGAAAGCAACCATAGAATAGAAAGAAGTGAATTTCAAATTAACATCAACGAAGAATGCAGGAAAATGTTCCACGCCAAACTGCAACCACTAAACTCACTAAAAGAGCTCAACTGATCCTTCAAGCTTGAACTGAAAACAGATATCAACTTCTTATTGAACCTGAAGAGAATGACACCAACATCAACAAATCTAACAACAAAGTAACAGCCTCTCTTATTGTAGTCACCACTAAATTTTTTCAAAATGCACACACACTATCAGTAAAGTCACAGAAGAAACCAAAAATCTTATAAAGAAACCAAGAAATCTCAAGCCATCTACAACATGAGAGAAGATTGGAGAAACCAAACTAAATGAAACTATCCATAAGAAAAAAAGAGAAGCCAAAAGAAGATACACAACAGCAATCATTGAAACATTTCTCAAAAAAGATTGGCATTTTAAAACTATAAACAAAACTCTCAATGCAGTACTAGTGTTGCTCAAAGAGGGTTGGAATTGCAAAACTATAAACAAAACTCTCAGTGCGGGAACAAATAACTTATACACTCATAGGAGACCAAACAACAGATAGGGACCAGATCGTTGAACATGCTCAAGAATTGTACCAAAAACCAGAAGATTGCAACCATAATGCTGTTCAACAAAAAAAGAAACCCAAAAGACCTCAACAACTACAAACCAAAAAAGTTTACTCAACTGTATCTACAAATTTTTCACGAAAGTTATCACCAACCAAATCACCAAAATGCTAGATGAAAACCAACCATGGAAAACAAGCTGGCTTTAGAAGAAGCTACTCAACCATTGACCATCTTCATTTGATAAATCAACTGAAGGAGAAAACAGCAGAGTATAAAATGCCACTCGTTTAAAGAAGGCCTTTGACTCAGTATAAATTCCCAAGGTCATTGATGCTGACCCCACATTTGTCAGAGTATTGCGACAGATATAATGTCACAGTAGATCCCTCATTAGGCTACATAAAGACTCAGAGCTATTTGAGCCCCAAAAAGGGTAAGACACAGTAATACCAGCTCACCCAAACACTTTACAGCCTGCCTCAAAATGATCTTCTGAAAACCTAGACTGAGAAAATGAAGGAATTAGAATAGACAGTAAATACCTAAGAAACCACAGATTTACAGATGACAGTCCTTTTTGCGCAAGTAGTAACTGAATGGAGAAAGCAAGACAGATGATCTTCATATGTACTTCAGCAAAACAAAGTTCATGAACAACAAATATGTCGAAGACAAACACACAACAATCAAAATCAAAAATAGAGAGTTTGAGAAAGTAGATCTCTCTGTATACTTAAGACTGACCCACAAAAACCATGAATCATGAAACGTGCGCATGAGAGATCACAAGACAGCACAATATATCAGAGAAAGAACAGGAGTCAAAGACATCATAGAATCCATAAGAAAACTCAAATGGCAATGGGCTGGTCATGATGCAAGAATGGTACACAACCGCTGGACATCACGACTCACAATCCTGGGTAAGGAATACCACACACACATGATTGTGGGCTACATAGAGCGGTACTAAACCTTAAAGAAGCAAAACCCCAATGATCAACGAAGAAACACTGATAATGATGATGAATGTTCAAACACTCTTCTTGTATTATCTACAAATATTCTTCTCTCTTCATATGAAAATGAATATCGTACCTCACATGAACGAATCATCATGGCCAACACGTGTACCAGAAGTAATTATCTAAAGTTATCTAAAAAAATACCAGCACAAGATTTCAGAATGACCATAGAGACACCAGAAAGTTTTTCTAAGAAGACAAAAAAGAAAACAAAAAAAAGTTTGTAGATGGTATGTAATAGTGTACTCATGCAAGTTTTTAAAATTGTAGTCTCAAAAATATGAGATGAGCAAAGAGAAGAGAATCTGTTGCCCATTTGACTGATTTGTTGGGTGGGCCATTCATGGGGCTATGCTGATTCAATACATTTCTCTAATATTCTCTCTTTGCATGAATATGTCCCATTATAAATAGATATTTACTTCATTTATACAAAAATATTTTGCACTTTTATTAATATGAAAATATGTATCATCATATAAAATAACAATATACTGCTCTCATCATGCATGAATACCAGCTTGAAGTATTTTTCTCTACAACTTTAATGATTATTCTGCAATTATTCATGAATATATCATACATTAAAACTTTGACTTGTACACAATCTGTTGCCAATCAACTCTGGTAGGTTTTTGGACCAGACTTTGAAGCATTTCAAACCAGATGGACACAGAGGCAAGGCGGTGCCATAGCTGATTGGGGTTTTGCTTCTTTAAAGTTTAGTACCGCTCTATGTAGCCCACAATCATGTGTGTGTGGTATTCCTACATTAAAACAACTTTGTGTCACATTCTGTTTTCATAGGAGTTCAGGTAAATAGGACTAGGCTATTCTTTACCTGAAGAAAGTAAGGGAGTGAAACAAACAAAATGTTGTGTAAGCAAAAAGAACTAAAATAAAAAGGAGACAAATAGGGATTAAGTTAAGAAGATAATTTTGTTGCTGATTATATGATAATAAAAATAACTTCACATGAATGAAGGTGCTGGTGGTGCTGGTGGAGGTGAGAGTGAAGAGGGAACAAGAAGTTGATGATGATGATGATGATGATGATGACGAAGAAGATGTTTTGATAATCACTGTTGTAATTAGTGACATGATGGGGACAATGATGATCATGTTGATCACATTTATAATGATTACAATACAGAGCAAATGGATAATATTTGCAATGCTAGCAAAAATAAGGAGGAGTATAATGATGACTATAACTGATAAGCATTGCAATGATAAAACTTAATGCCTGCTATGATGATGGTGATGATATGTTTGCTGTGCAGATGATAATAGTAATGATGACAGCAATAGTGATGATGAAAGAGGTGAAGCTGATTAACCAGGTGATCGAGGCAATAATGCTGATTGCATTGAAAGTGCTGATTATGATAATGACTATTTTGATGATATCAATTGAGGATGACATTTCCCACATATGTAAGTGTGACAAAATGGTTCGGTTCACAGATAGAAAGACAATAACATGAGTCAACAGAGTACCACCCTGTTTTTGTATTCTATTTGTCAAAAGATATTTTAAACGCTCATTCTATCAGTAATAAAGAAGTGAACAATAGACCAACAATTGTGCAAATGGCATTAGGCAAGTGGTTTTCATTCAAATGCATACTGTGTATACATAGAAAGTGCCCGTTTTCTGCATGAGTAGCTGCCCATTCATTCTGTTATGCAGTTTGCAGGATGAAATATGCATTACTGAAATTTCAGTTAAAATGCTTGAAGTCTGCCAACAAAAAGATTTCATCTTGGGTTTTTTTAACTTGAAAAAATTACTCTAAGGGATTAAAAAAATTTCAATTGATTAAATTCTGTTGATGCTTTTAACAGTTAGAATTTATATATTCTTCCACAAACATATTACAAACAAGAAAAAATATGATTCAAGGAGGGAAAAGTTTTATAAATCTTTATAATGGCCTATTTTTTTAATTTTTTTTACTTCTTTATCATTTTATTTGCTTTGTGAACAATGAGATGAACACTGTGAGATAGCAGCTTAAGTTGATAACCAATCATGCATGTCTTATTTATTCATAAATGCCATAACATTCATTGCTCTTCAGAATTAAATATTTTAAGATGAAATATTTTAGGAGGATACAGTATTAAAATTCTGCTTTTACGTCACTCAAATGAGCAGAGGTGTAATGGTTCTAGAATAGAAATTCTTTTTAATATATTTTCAAATTTGTACAAAATTTTCACTCAGTTCACTGCATCAAAAAAAGTGGTGGTCATGAGTTTATAAATATTCATTGCTGTCAAGTAGCAAATATTCAATAGCATTTAATTTGTTTGCATTCATTTCAAAATGCGAATAATAAAAAGAACACAAACATATATTGAGCCTTTCATGAAATTAGATTTAGTTTCTTTAGAGTAACTAATGAGACATAAGCAAAGAAGATAGCAGAACATGTTATCGAAAACTACAAATTATCATAAACAGACTGAAATTTAAAGTTCTAAATCTGTCAGAATTCTACGATATAATCTAAATAATTCTAGAAGCAACTGCAAAGTAAAATTAACCGGCTATTGCATGAAAACTTTAACACTCACCAACAGAGGAATAAAAAAGATAAACATAAAGATGATTATACTACTTTCAAGATGATCTCTCGCTCAGTAAGTTTTGAAAATAGTTTTAATCTATATGTAATATTAGGATTTTTGTTAATACATCCAATCAGTAATGCAGCTGTTGCATTATGAGAGGTTGCCTAGGAAAAAGCAATACAAGTTCTTATCTTGTCAGGGGCTTATTCTTTACATCCGATCTACATTACTTACTAACAGTCATGGAGTGATAGTCTGAGTGTTGCAATAAAAAGCAACTGATATATGAAATAAATAATGGTCAAAAAATTAATAATAATTGACAATGCTTCATCAAAGAAAGGTAAGGCAATGCAATGTTGATACAGGCGTCCTGAAAAATAAGGACAGGGGTGGATCCAGACTGTCTTCTACTGTCTTTTGGAAGACAGTCAGAATTTTCCAAAAAATTTTGTTTCTTCTGTTTCCTGAGCATCTTCAGAGTTTCCAATCTTTTATTGTTAACCTGTAATAAATGACATCATCAACTTACCTCTTTCGTCTGTTAGTAATGATTTTATCATGTTTTTTAGAGACAACAAAACACAGAATAATGTTCTCCATTCTCTATCACTTTGAATGGCTAAAGACTATTTAAAAATTCATCCTAAACATTTTGTCGGTTTGCACATGACACTTTCTGATTATTATTCATTTCTTTTCTGGTGTCAAATAAAACTTGTTCATTTTTTTTATTACTCCAATGACTTCTGATGTTAAATTTGATTTTATTACTGTTAGATAGTAGCATTGAAAATTAGTGATTTTCATTAAGATAGTAAAATTTGTCAACTTGTCAAAATAATCACCGGCAAAAATATATTAATTTGCAGTAGTAGAGGAGCATATTTGAATTTTCAAATTTTGGAAAACGGTCTGCTGAGGGATGCAAGTTTTAGTCTAACCATAGGTTTATTCATCATATCAGACCCACATTGCTCACAAATGGCCTTTGAATAAAGGTCTCCGAGTACCAATCTGTGAATTTTTTTTCACTGGGATTAAACAAAGCATAAAAAAAATTCAAATAAGGAATTGTTTTTCAGCCACCTTGTATGGTATGTACAAACATATATGCACACTCATAATCACTAAGACATTTAGATGTATAAAAATACACACATAAAAGTGTGCAAAAACATATATGTATACACACACACACACACATGCTCATTTTACAGTTGCGCAAACACATGCACACACTTGTACAAACACAAATGCAATTCAAAGAGTTTTTTGGGTAATTGAACTCCTTGTTGTTTGTGCTGCTAACACTATGTTTCAGCCAATCCATTCCACAGCCTTCTTCAGGTATACTATCAAATTGTGATGGTGGTAAACAGAATTTTTCCAGTGGTAGCAATGACATTGGATTAGGGTGATATTATTCTGGTTGGGCCTAGATTTCCATACCTTGTCCCTGCTGATTAGCAAAAGCCACATCGGGTTGAACTCAGCTCTTACCTGACATACACTCAGTCAACATATTGATGTGGACAGCCTTTTTGATTTTTCTCAGTTTCCAACAGCATTCCCTCTCAATAACCTGGATTTCTTCCTAGATATGGTCAACCATCCCAGATATTTCAATTATGGTTTATCTATACTTGTCATCATACCTTGAGAGACCTGTCTATTTCTCGAATATAGATCTTACCACATTTTCAGGGAATAACATCAATAAAGTTATTAATTAGATTCTTCTAGCGCAGCAAAATCACTTTTGTGTGCAAATTCTGCAGGGTGTGAGGAGTACCAAAACACAAACTCAGTTGTACACCCACACACACACACGCGCATACACACATACACACAACAAGCCACTACCATCTAATTTCCTCTAACCTATATACATGACTATAAACTCTAAAGATTTGCAAATGAAAATTCCTTGGACAGCTTCTATCATGGCAAAATAAATGGATAAAACAACATAGTAATAATCCTAAAGTTTACCATGCACTCAATCACGTCAGGACCAAGATTTGTCTCCCTTGCTAATCAAAAATTTTCCCCCCAAAATATCAAACAAAAACTCTGACATTCTGCTCCTCATTTTTCTCTAAAACACTGGTTTTACTTTTAAAATAAGATGAAGAAAATGACAGAACACTCTTCTCCTTTATGATATATGCATCATATAGCATTGTACTTTTATATCTAATACATAAAGATATGTGTGTGCTTGAATTTTAAATCCAAGTAGGCATTAACATACATGTTGTAAGAAATCTGTGTATGTGTGTTTGTGTGTCTCAGCATATGAATGAGTCCTGAGGGCAAGAGCCTACTACAAAATTAAAAACAACAAAAATAGACAGAGAAAAAGAAAAAATGATTAGTTTGAGTACGCTAATATCAGTAATCTATCCTGAATACTAATCACATAAATGCATTAAAAATCGAAATATCATGAAGACATTGTCCATAGGAGTGTATACAGGAAAGTATAAATAATTTCAATATTATTTGAGTGTTAATATGTGCAACAAACCAAGTATTTAATATTGAATCTTAAAATGCAGCTATATATGAAACCATCAACCAAAACTGCCAACATTGGTTTCTTCCCATTTTAAGCACTTTTGGCTGGCTGGCTATCTATTCATGTATGTGCCATATGTACAGGCCACACCAATGGAGCAAGAGGACTGAAAATTTCATCATTTACTACTTAATACAATGTAAGTTTATACTAAATTGCTCCCTTAGTTTGTGTCTGGTAGTGTTTACACTTTTAAAAAATTCTGACTTTTTAATGATCCAACCAAATGCATGAGAAGAAAACTTATCCATCAATCACCTCTTTTTCCATCTTTTTCAGTTGATCACTCCAAACATGACATGCTACCCAAAGATTTTCACCTTGTTACAGTTTCAATTGAATTATTAATCTAACCTGTTTTTTTTAATAAAAATTGATTCATGATGATTGAAATTAGTTGCAAAAAGGAACATGAATACATGGTTTTATTTAGTTTAGTATCGTAAATGCACAGATATGAGTGTGATCAAATTAAAACAGTTCCAATAGGCTAAGCAGTAGGTTTCACTCTATTGGGAAACTTTCAAGGCAAGTTGGATCTTCGTTATGTGGTTTAAGTGATTGCCACTGGAGGCAGAAAGAGAAAGATATGCAGCATCCCACGATTTTAACTATTTCAAGTAAAATGATTTCCATTCTGCTCTCTTTTATGTAACACTTAACAATCAATGACAGAAAAACCTTTGGCCAAATCCAAGCTACAGAAACTCCATCCAAAGGATAAAAGGATTCCATGCATAGAATTTCTCTAATTTCAAGGTGAGGGTATCGTTGGAATTCATTTAAGCATATATCTTTCTGAAAGACTAGATGCAACATTTCCGTTTTGAAATACAAGGCCTTATTCATGCTTTACATGAGTATTACTTATCACAAATCAGTCCTTTAGCATCCAACGTAGTTGGACATAAGCCTTCTCCAGGATTTGCCAGATCTCCCTATCATGAGTGTTGTAGGGCCAATACTTTCTGAACTTGTCTAGTTTATAACTCCATCTTATTCTTTGCCAGTCACAGTTTTGCATATGATAGCTGGGGATCCACGTTGTGAATCGTGATGTCCAGCGGTTGTCTACCATTCTTGCGACATGACCAGCCTATTGCCATTCAAGTATTCTAATAGATTCTATGACATCTCTGACTTCTGATTTTTGTCTTTTATTCTGTGGTATCTTCATATATCTCCATGTGCATCTTGCGTAGTTTTCAGTTTGAAGGTCGAACTTCTGGTTATGTTCCATGTTTCAGCTCCATAGATGACTATCGCGAGGATGCATTGGTTGTATACCCTTCTTTATTAGACTAATAGGATTTTCTTGTTCTTGCTCTGCCAAGAGCTTGCCATCCTAGAATGATTCTTTGTTTGATTTCTTCTTTTTTTTAGTATTTTTGGTTCAAGTATTTTTATGCTCAAATGATTAACTGACTTTTTATTATACAAATGCAGTACCTAACACTATTCAGACATTTATCTAGACTAATAGCCTCATCTCTGTTGCGCCTAATTAAAGCATCATTTCAACAAACATCATGTAGAATTTTTAACTCCTCAAACATGACATTTGTTAGATTCAATATTTTAAACTCAAATAAACCATATTTGTAGGAAGATTATTAGTTAAAGACTGTCTGCTATAACAAATGTTATCCAGTAATTCCTATAACTTTATATTGTTATGTCACTGTATAACAGTCAAGTTTTCATTTATCTACATGGATTTACTTGTTTGTCTGTTTACACAATATTTCCAAAAGTTCTCAGTTAGGTTCAATGACATTTTGTGGAGGGGTGGGCAATGAGCTAGAAAGAATTGATTACATTTTGGGGTAGGTCCAGTTTTTTTGTTTTTTTAATGTTACCACCCCTGCATCATAACTATTTGTGATCTGATTTTCATTCAGTTTTTAGTGACAATGGTGTTGGCATAGGTGCCTCTTTGGGTGCTTTTTTCTTGGTTTTAGGATATTGTTCTCATTTATAATCAGGGAGAAGAATGCTTGCTGTTATTTACTGAGTAGTGTCTAAATTTTTCTCCTTAGGTGGTGCCACAACTGTCACTATTAACCAACAAAACTGACCGAATTAAAGCCTAGCCCAAATGACAAGCCTTAATGTTATGCCTAATTATCGACAATGGCACTATTTATGTAGCAGGCTACAATTTACTGTCTGGTCACCACAGCACTAGTCCTACAGAAAGAAAACATTTGAGTTTATCTGTTTTTATCAATGCCGAAGACATAATTTCTAAATAATTATAGGAAAAATATTTCATTTTGATTTAATTTTAGATTTTTGATGTACATCTTTTTAAATGTTAATTTTTGATAAATTAAACACTCTCTCACCTAAAAGCATTGTGTTGATTTAAAATTCTGAGTTGCAGAGTAAACATTTCAGATAAGTGGAGAATAAGAACAAATGGTTAAAATTAGAAGGGTGATTAACTTAGATTTTGGAGCCAAATTTTCATGGAAAGGTTTTTCTAGGAAAAGTGCTAAATTCATTGAAATTTTTGAATTGTTTTTCACCTGGTTTTGGCAATAAATTTTGAATGGGTACTAATTTAGGAAGGGATACTCAATTTTGAATGGGTTTTATCTTAGCATTGATGAAAATGTGTGTGATGATATGTAATTAAACTGCACAAGAAAACATTTTTAAACAGTGTACTTCATATATCCTATAGAGGCAACATTCAAAATAATCCCTATAATGAAAATAATTCTCTTCTCAAACATTCAAACTAACCAGGGCTCTTCAGCACTGTCCCAGATAGAAAAGATTCCAAGATCATTGTTACTCTTAGTTGATTAATTTTATTTAGTTTGAATGAAGTTCATCATACATCAAATAGACAAATTCCTGGTGCTCTGGGCAAGCTGATTTTGGGTGCCCTTCAGTGTACAGTATGATTAATTCATTTACGTTTTACTGCTTAAAAAATGAATTTATCACAATAATCAGGTAATAGAAAGCAGTCCTGGCGCAACATCAGCGTTACAGATCATCAATTGATGAAAGTAATACTGTTTCAGAAAAATGACAGATGACCCTTAGCACTTGGCACCCTGACTGACTACTCATGGTATTGGAATAGAGAAACTGAGTATGAAGACTGTTTATTTGAGGTTATCATATGGTAGAAAAAAATCATATTTGTTTACCATTGCCTATGAAAGACCTAAATGTGTCATTTGATTTACTGAGAAGTATGCAACGTACGCATGAGAGAATCATGCTCAACCTTTCATGGAGAGATCACAAGACAGCACAGTATATAAGGAAGAAAATAGGTGTCCATGACATCATAGAAACTATTAAAAAACTCAAATGGCAATGGGCAGGCTATGTTGCAAGAATGAAAGACAACCGATGGACATCATGTCTCACAACATGGATCCCCCAGAGATCACAATAGAAACCGAGGCCGACAGAACACATGATGGAGAGATGAACTGTACAGATTCAGGAAATACTGGCTCCGTGATGCCCATGATAGGGAATTGTGGTGAATCCTGGGGAAGGTCTATGTCCAAAGAGGGATGTTAAAAGACTGATGATGATGATGATGATGATGAAAAGAGATGGTATGTTTATTTGAATTTGATCATAACATCTAGTATTTAAAATTTCAACCCAGATCTCAAGATCCCAATTACTCTAAATTGAAAAAAGAGGTAAAAACAACTGATTTTATGACATCCATGGTGGCAGGGTCGCACTCAATTTATTTTACTGAACTAAGCAAAATCAATTCTAGTACAATAAGACTTCAATGACACACCATTTCATTGCCTCTGATCATTTAGTAGAGCTTCAAAATGAGAATGGTTCTCTATTTGAATCGGTATACAAACTACTTTTCGAGAAAAAATTCTCTTAGTATACAAACCATTCCTTTATATCTGAACTGTGTGAAGCTGGTCAGTTTCTCGCCAGAATATGTAAATAGACTGTAACAAATAAGAGGGAAATGTACTTCAAATGTTTTTAAAATATCGAATCTGTTTTTGTCCTTTTTTTTAAAAATATAAATAGATAGAACATCAGAGGAGAAGTAACTTAAGCTGCAACAATTCACCGATGCATCAATGTAACATGATTTTTTTTTCACTTGGGCAATAATCAGTACACAAAATTTATTCCTCGATACTAATGATTTTTTTAGCTCATTCAAAAATTTCGACAGTTGGGGGAGAATGAAAAAAGTTTGAATTTTTGTCTGAAAAAACTAGACAAATTTTCATAAATTATATCTTAGTACAGACTGTTTTAAAATCTAATTGGCAATTTTGCAGCAAGTAGCTAACACAGGTAAAAATTCAACAGTATTCGGTAGAATCCTCAATCTGTGTAGAAGTGGTGATGGGGGAAACGGTGTGATGTTGCTAGTTATATAGTAGCCCTTGAAATTACCTGTTGGTTTTATAGAAGGTGGCTTCCCTTCCAAATATCAATCTCCCTCCTCCACCCTGCCTTCCCCTCTACCTTCCACTTGGGCCATCATCAGGTAAAATTCAGATTCAATTTTCATTTATTTATATGATATTGGATTATTTATTGTTGTCACTGGTTTCATGTATGATTTTATGCATATGTAGTGCCCCCTATGCTTTTACTTGGGAATTAAATATAAAAGCCCTTTTTTTTAGCTAGAAATCAAAATGTCACTTCCTACGACTACCCCTATAAAAGCCCTGGACGCACATGGTCAAACGCTCATTACGCCGGCACTCCTAACTGGGGACGCTTTTGACTGTGGCACTTGTTGCCGGCTACTCTTTCTCTCTCTTTCCTCCTCTCCAAGACTGGTATCAATTTGCCAACCTCCCGGCCAATCCAATCCAAACAATTTTTCCACCGTGACCAATCTCTGTACTAACTTTGCCCATTTCAGTTCAACAATGTTGAGGCATCTCACGTACCCACAGCAACATAACCATGTCCTAACCACATACTCCAGATGCATATACACCTCTCACTCTCATGAATGAAATGGCAATGCATTTAACTATCCTATAGTTTTGACAATTTCTCCTAATACTCTTTACTTCTGGATACATACATGAATAAAACTCTGTGTTCTCTGTCTTTCATTGTCTGTCTGTTGAGTGTCTACCAGTGTCAGAGAATAGCCCCAACTTGGCATTTTGGCACACACACTGAACCCTGTTTCCATAATCATTCCTCGGTACATTCCAAGCCATATGGATTCATTAGTAGTTCAGACACTGCTGCTTTGACTCTGACGCCTGTACTATCAATGACAACAAAGCTCCTATATTTTGTTATCTCTTTTCATCCCTTTACACGATTGATCATATTAATGTTATCATTACATGTATTTGATTTTCATTCGTTATTTGTCATTACTGTTCCAGTATAAAACGTGCATTTTATTTGTCCATCCAAATGTTTATACGTGTCCTTCTTACTTTTGTTTCATCTCCGCGTCTACGCTTTTACTTGGCACACATTCTCTTCATACATCTCCCTTCCTCCTTCCATATTTCAAGTGAGGTCAATGCTAACACCAAACCACATGGAAGCAAAATCCTTTGTCTCCCACTACATCTTCACGCTACCCATTCCTTAACGATAACCATATAAGAACCACACATATATCTTATAACTGATGAGCACCAAAGCTATTACCAATACATATACGTCTTATTTTACAGGTTTAATTGACCAACATTTTGACTTGAAAATCTCTTGTAAGGAGTAACTTTTGGGGGTCTGGAACAGATTAAATGAATTTACATTATTTTTGATGGGAAAAATTGATTCAATATATAAACAAGTCGTTATCAGAACAGGTATGGATTAAGTTTGTATACTGAGGTTCCACTATAAATCATTTCAATGGTTCAGCCTTATGTTGATCACATCTTGATATGTTGGTATTTACATTTCACATCCCTTTTGTCTAAGATAATATTGCTGGGTATTATATTGTACACAAAATTAGCTAAAATTTCACAGAATGAAGATAGGTGGCTCCAATGTTAATTAGTCCGTTAGTCACTGGAATTTCAAGTGTCCTCTTGTTATTTTTTCCAGATTAAAAGACGTACTGGATCATCACTTGCCAGAATATGTCTTGTACCTATGCATTTGGAATAAGATATTCTCAAAACATCAATTATAAAATGATCAGATTTTGAAAAATGACTGAAAACTACGCAGGGATTTAACACTAAAGATTAAGTGAGATAGCATAAAACAAAGGTATATACTCAATTGCTTTTACATAGAGTCTCAATCTTCTCTCAAAATTGATGCATTAGCATAGAATCTGATCATAGGAAGAGACACCTCAACTGGATATCTTTTCCTCTCTCTTCTACTAAGAGGTGAGATGCAACCCTTTGGAAAACTTGTATACTTTTTTTCTTGCCAAAAAGCATTTGAACAAAACTATATACCAGAATTTGAAACTGTTTCCTTTTTTGACAGTTAAGCTACAGGGCTTCTTCACACACAGACACACACACACAAGCACAAGAAAACTCTCTCTCTCTCTCTCTCTCTCTGTCCCACACTCACTCACTCACTCACATGCACACACTGTGAGAATATGTCATGACTCCACTTGATAACCATTTAATGGTAGGATGGATAATATTTTATGGACAGGAACCATCTTGATGAATATGCAGACAAATTTCAAAGTGAAAACATCTGCCTTTATTTCTCTTATCAAATGATTTGATCACATATTCAGAGAAAATAGCAAAAGGTATGATTTTAGAAATATCAGAGTCTGACACATATTAAGAAAGGAGGAAATAATAGAGATATATAATTATTTCATGACAACTTAATGGCCCTATTTCCAAACACGATCATAGATCAAACACATAAACAAATGTAAACTGAAACCTGATGTAGATTCTTCCAATATAAATAATATTCAAGAACTGGAAAATTAAAAATTCATTCATTAAATGAAAAGTTGATTAAGGTTTTTGTTTCCAGCGATAGATAATTGTTCTTATTCCATGTCTCACTGATGCCTAAACAAAGCTACTTGTTTACACTTATTGCTACTCTATACCAGATTCTTTAAAGTCACTTATCTACTTGATAAAATAAAATTCATCACTGGAGGCTTTCATCCAGTATGCTTAATTCCTCCCTAAATGATCCCAACCTCTAACATCTAAAATATTGTCAGATTTGTGTTTCTTGTCCTCAAATACAACTAATTTTAACTCACAAGATCTTTTCAAAATGTCAGTTCCTTACAAATGCATCAGAAATTTCAGACTTACCATACTTTAATCTTGAAACAAGACATAATCTCTGAACTTTAGCTTTGTATAATACTAGCTGAAAACTGCCCTATTAAGTAGTTTTTAGCAAACCAACTCCCAGAGAAACTAGCTAAAAACCGCCCTATCGGGCTAATTCCTCTGAGAGTTGGGTAGCTATCACTGTTGGCTGGATACTATTTGTACATCCCCCCTACCATCCAAGAGACAAAACATAACTAAATTTTCAGAAACACTGACTAACCTGCTGGTACAGGCTGTTGGCTGAATAATTTTCAGATGCAAAAAAAAAAAGAAGAAAATGTGAAAAAAACAAAAATTGTTTCAGAACTCAACCTGAAATGGAGTGCTGTAGGTAGATAGAGATGTCCTTATTTCAATTATAGTTTTTTTTTTGTTTCAGACATGTAGTTCACAAGTTATAAGAGTACTTACATACATTGAAACTTTAGATATATAAGATGGAGTGTACAACTAATTTCTACCCTGATTTTGAAACTTCAAAATATTCCTGTAAAAAGAAATACTTCCTTCCTAATGAAGTATTTTTTCCTAATAAAGTATTTTTTCCAAAAATTCAACATTAATACCTTCTTTCTGCGCTTTGAATGTTGCTTGCAGGCAGTGTGAGTTTTATCCTTGTCTAAGATAGTAGTTCACTTGATTTGTTATAAATCATGAACTTGCATTCCCAGTCTAATCCTAAATACTGTGACCGCAACCAACGAATATCTACCTATGTAATATGCCATGTGTATATCTATATTTTTTGTCTGTAACATTCATAAAGGAGATGACTATTAAATGCTAATTATAGAATAGTATCCCCCACCCTTTTTTGGCTAACGTATAAATAATCCAGTTTCATGCTGGTTGAAGATAGACAAAGAAATTCAGAGCAACATGAGGTTTTTGATATTTTTTAAGTACGATGCAATGGCAGAATTATTTAAATACTGCTGTTATTTTCCAGCAGAATGGATAAACGAGAGTATCAACTTTTGATGACTTTTACATAAACTTCCAACTAAAGAAGAAAATACATCTATCTCAAATCAATTTGATGTTTGTTTAAAGAAATTCAGTTTTGCCTGATCTCAGTCTTAAATCACAAAAACCACAGCTTTTCCAATTATAACATTTGGTTGTGCTTATTCATTTCACATGTATTTGGAGCACTGTATTGCATCAACTGTTTACACTTAACTGCCAGGACTTTCCATTTTCATGCTGACATTTAAAATATATGCCTTCATAGAAATCATTTCACAATTCAAAACAATGGGAAAAATCCCGAAGGACACTTTTGCTTTAGTGTTTATTTATTTTCTGCCAACCTGGAACTCAGAATTGAACCATATGGTAGCAAACAACATTTATGAAATAAAGAAGTGACAACTGTTTCAATGTTTATTTTCAAACTTATAAATCAGAAAATTCAAACTGGATATTTATTAAGTTAGAACTAAGATCACCTGCTGAGCAAAATATTATAGTGTACTATAATCTAAACCTGTTAAAAATCTCCATAACTACAGGAATGATACAAAAGTTTCTCTTTTACTAAAGAATAATGATCGTATCATTACAACTGGAGAAAATTTTCATACAAACTTCCTTAATAGTTAACTTTCAAATTCATATAAGAAAATTTAAATGTCAAAATCAATGAGAATAACTACTGCTCATAGTTGCCTCCCTTTCAGTTAGGTGAATTGGAAAAAAAGATTACTATCAGTCGTAATAATTGTTACTAACCTTATTTCTACCACAGAAGAGTTCCACTGTCAATCAGAAGTAGTATCAAGCAGTTTATGACATCAAATTGAAGGGAATGTATTTCTTGCTTTACACCAAAGAATACTGAGCATGATAATTTCAATACATTTGAAAATCAGAACCAGATATATTTTAGGGATATCTCTAAATTAAATATCATTTTACAAAGTAAATTTTGCTGGTCTTGTATAAAGGGAATTCAAGAAGGAAAAGTAGAATACATATTTTTTTAAGATATTGCCACAAGTCAGTTCAAAGCTAAAAGCATCCTAGAATAACAGTTGTCCATTTTTAAATCAATATTATGGAAAAGGAAAATGAAATTAACCTTTATTTATTGGCATTGTGGATCTTACAAAATGAAGTTTAATTCAAAGACAGGAAAGAAATTAGGATTTTCTTGAGGTGGAATATGTGTTAAAAAGTATCAGGAAGATTATTAGAGCTACTTCTCATGTGAACATATATATATATATATATATATACACACATATATTCAAATAAGAGTTTCAATGTAATATAATGCAATTTATCATTTTGTACATATATATATATATGTGAATGAATAAATGAATATGTGTGTATATATATATATATATATATATATGCCCCTTACGGATGCAAAATATGGAAGTTGACAAAACAAATTGAGAACCAACCTGGAGCTGCACAAAGTCAAATGGTGGGATAACTGTAAAAGATAGAAAAAGATCAATATTGATCAGAATGAAGACTAGAGTGAAGGATATTATACAAATAATTAAGCAACAAAAATGGAGATGAGCTGGACACTCATGAAAGAAATGGACATATATTGGCTGCTGCTGATGATGATATACATATAATATCATCATCAGTCTTTCAACGTTTGTCGTTGAACATAGACCTTCCCCAAGGTCCGCCATATTTCTCATGGGCATCACAGAGCCTCAGTTTCACATGTGATCTCTGGGGATCCATGTTGTAAGTTGTGATGTCCATCGGTTGTCAGCCATTCTTGCAACATGACCTATCCATTGCTATTCAAGTTTTAAGAGATTTTATGATGTCTTGGACTCCTGTTTCCTTCTTAATATATTGTGCTGTCTTGTGATCTCTTCATATGAGGTTGAGCATGATTCTCTCATGTGCAGGTTGTGTGCTTCTCAGTTTGTAAGTCTGTCTCTTGGTTAGGTTCCATGTTTCAGCTCCATAAGTGACTATCGGGAGGATACATTGGTTGTATACTCTTCTTTTTAGGATTATTGGGGCCGTTTTGTTTTTAAAAGTTGAGATTGCTCTGCCAAAGACTTGCCATCCAAGCATGATTCTTTGCGCGATCTCTTCTTCTTTTGGGGGTTTCATAGAGATTTGTTGTCCTAGGTAGGTGTTGTGATGTACTTTCTCCAGTTTTGCATCTTCGATTTTGACAGTTATGTCCTTATTCTCGATGTGATTGTTACATATGACTTTCATTATACTGAAGTTCATGTGTAGGCCAACCATTGTCAGGACACACTTCACATGGTTGCACATTCACAAAAAGCCAGTGAAGCAAGAGGTTGGTTGGTTATCTTTGTCAATGGATTTGCTCAAGTGAAAAGACACTTGTTTCTACAGTCATCGAAACAGGCTACATCACTGTTGATCTGAGACAAGGGGCAAATTAGGTTATCAAGATATTGATATTAACATATACACCTGAACCTTAACCTGCCACAGAGATAATGTATTTTGTGAACAGGATTGGGTAACAGCTTTTTCTCACTCTATCTGTTATTAAGAATAAAGATTCTGTGACAGTCTCAAGTTCTTTCATGGATATGAGACTATGCATTGCACTATTTATTTATTAACTGGAACTAAGTAAAGTTATTCAAGCTGGATTAATTTCAATTAATAGCAATAAATCTTTCAAGATAAGATGGAAAATATGTTCAGTGATTATCGTCAAAGCTTGATCAATTTAGAACTTTATAAAACATGATTTAAAACCTTAGCAAGGGGAATTAAATGTAATTCATTAATATTCAACCTAAATTCTTTTAACAGACAACAAAAAATAATCAGGTCAAGTATTTTAGCATCACAAATGGACGTTTAAATAAGAAATTTTCTCATGCTCAATTTTTAAATCAGATACGTTATTCTCAGGAAGTTATGGATTTTACAAGTGTAGAAGAAAGTCACGATTTGCCAAACATGTTATCTGCAATTTAACTTGCTATACAGCACAGTCTGTACAGTCAAAGAAAACACTTCTGCAATCATAAAGATCCCCTGGACTTGCTGTGACAGAGCAAAATTGTCATTGGAACTTCATGATTTATAGGACATTCTTTTTAAATCTCATTTTATTCTAACGGTTCAGCATTTTACTTCTTGAATGCATCCCTTTAGTGTCATCTTTAATCTGATGAAAACTGAAAATTTGTTAGTGAAATAAAAATACTGAAACTTATACAGGGAAGTCAAGAAAATGATAAGAGAATTGATGGTTTGTTCAATGAAAGAAAGAGAACATTTTGCTTACATGAATCCACAAATCTATTTGGTAATTGGCTATTTCTATCAAAAAGACATCATCCCACTGAGCTGAAAAATAAAACACATTATAACTGAATTTGTTGTCCTTGACTTACAAGCCTTGGCAAATATATTTTCTTCAAATAAAGTAATTCAATGTCTGTAATATTCTCTATCTCATTAACTCTGACTATACATACATCATACATTTACTAATCACAGTATAATACACTCACTCCTTTATATATGTGTGGGCCTATATGTATGCATATATCCGCACATGAAAGTGCATCACGTTTATACTGTTTATCCAATTGAACAGACAAATACATATATATCTCTGTGTGTGTGTGTGTGTGTGGATGTGTGTGGATTTATACATTATATATATATATATGTGTGAGTGTGGATGTATATATATAATTATATATATATATATATATGAATGTATACATGTATTTTACATATTATACATATATCCTATATATATATTATATAAGTATATATACATATATCATATGTATATATATATATATCTATGTACATTCATTTATATGTATCATATTTATATTATTGTGTCATCTACAGACAGCTGTTTCGTTGTATTACAACTCTACAGTGTGGCCATAGACTATCCATTATCCCATCCAGTACCACAAGGTAGGATTGAAACCCTCACTTCAGACCTAACCCTGAGCCACGGAACTGGTCGGTCTGTAAGGTTGAATATAAGCGATATATTTATTTAGCATATATTCCCCATCCTCCTGAGTGCTCTATTCCTATGGAAGAGCATTGCATAAGCTTACAATGAACGAGTTACCTCACTTAAAGGGAGCTCAACTCTGAATAGGGGAGCATCAATTATATAATATTTATATATATATAAATATATATATCATATTTACATACATTCATATACATATATCATTTATATATATATATTATATATATTATTTACTAATCACATTATACATATATTCATATATCATATTTATATACATTATATATGTTACTTATATATATTACATATATTATTCATATATACAATATATATAAATTATATACACATATATATCATGTACATATATCATATATATATATATATCTATGCATATCATATTTATATAAATATATCATATGTATTCATATTGTATATATATATATATATATATATATATATATATATATATACATATTATATATATCATGTATATATATCATATATATATATATTTATACATATTATATTTATATAGATATATCATCTGTATACATATTGTATATATATGATATATACATATATAACATATACACATATATATCATATATATCATATATATGTATCATACATATTATGTATATATGATATGTATCATATATATATCTTGCATATATATATCGGACATTTTACATATATATCATACATATTTTATATATATACTATATATATATATCTTATATATATCACACTCCCACCCTAAGCAAACATTATCAATATGAGATGAACATCATCACCTTTGAAACAGATCTCAGATAAATATTCACAGATCCATGTGTCATCACTTATTGCAAACCCCAAAACATCAAAGACTTGATTAGCAGTAACAATATAATAGACAATAAAGTCTCACACAACAATATTCCTAGAAGCACTAAATTCTATAAACCATACAACAAAAGAAATAATCTATGTTGCTACCACCAATAGTACACCAATACCTTCACTAGCTCTACCACCAAAGAGAGTTTCTACATATACCATTGCACTAACTGTCATAGCAAAAATATCATATACCCTCTAGAATGTAATAGATGCAATTTACAATACGTAGACAAGTCGAAGTGGCAATTTAACATTAGATTTAACAACTACAGACACAGAATTAAATCACAAAATAATCCCAGTCCACTTCCCGTAGAACTACACTTTCGCACACCAAGCCACAATTTTGCCACTGACGCTAGCTTTACTATCATTGAAAAAATAGAAAAAAATAATCCCACTGACATGACTAAAATTCTAGAAAGACATGAGGATATGTGGATCAACAAACACAAAACTCTCTCCCCAAATGGACTTAACGCTAAACCTAACAACCCCGATCATACAGATCTCTAAATAATAATCCTCCCACAAAACAATAACCTCACATCCATATCTACTCCCTCTCAGATACATCTAATATTGGGAACTTCGAAGTCACTCAAACCCATAACAACTATAACCTCGGCAGCTACCACACAACAGGATAACCCTAGCAGATGGGTTACCATTTTTTGCTCACAAAACAAAGCCCCTGATGATGGACTTATGTTCCACAGCAAACTTATAACCTTTAAAGGTACACACACACAGCACGCACTACTGGAGATGAGAATACCTCCTGAAACATGTGTAGACCATCAATGAAAACATTTACGGATAAATAAACCTAGTTTCCATACACTTTCACTCCTGAGTCTGTCTCACTCCCTATTGTTCAAAATATATATATATATATATATATATATATATATATATATATATATATATATATATATATGCACTAATGTACTAATTTACAAGTCAAAGTAAACCCAACTATATACAGAAAGAATCTGCCTCTCAGATGATGGCAATGATCTTTATCTACAAATATATGATATCTAATTCCCTATGAACAATAAAGAAGAATGTTGTGATTTATTTCTAATAAAGAAAATTCACAAAAATTAATTTTATGATTACTTATTTTCAAACCCCTGGAATAAGAGAAAAGTTATTCATCCACAGATGCTAACCGGAAGTAATCAAAAAAATGATAGAGCTCATTTTTATCTAAATTCTAAATGACTTTTATGGCATTGCTTCTCAGAATCAACCGATGTTTAATCTAAATGTAAAAATATTTTGTTATCTGTAGTTGATTTTGTTTAGTGTCAATTTCACCAGACAATAAAAGGGAAATTAAGCTTCATATTGTACTAAATCCTTTAATTGATTAATATCAAGGTTGACAAAATGGAGACCTTCAATGGATTGATAGATTAAACATTAAGACAGCAGGTTTTTTTCCTCCTTTGAGAAAAACACTCATCTATTTTGTTAAAAAGAAATAAAACATAATTTATTACCTTAAAAATTGCATCAGACTTTTAATGTCGTATAGCTGCTCTGTACAAAAAGACAGTTAAAATGGAGGCTGTTGAAACATTGCTGATATTAGTCAATTTTTGATGTTGGGATGAAGTATAATGGGAATATTATTTGGACTATCCAGAAGGGAAATGATGCATGAGTAAAAAAGAGTTAGAGGAAGCAGGATATTAATCTGGTAAATGTTATAGTGTAACAAATTTTAGGCTGTGGCTCAATTAGATAAGTATGTAAAAGCTTTTTTTAAAAAATCCATTACAAAATAATAGCTCATACGTGGGTTTACTCCTAGGTTAATTTATGTGTGTATGCATGCGTTTTCATATCTGGTTTTATTAGTTTATAAGAGGTTGCTTTGTTTCTGTCTATAATTTAGAGAAGAATCATAATCATTCCATGAGTTATTCTAACTATTGAAGGTGGCCTGGTTTCTTCCCAGGGGCAGACACCAGTGCAGGTAATTGTAGAATAGTCAGATTATAAAGTAGTAACATTTTGCTATTTTTGAAACCTCTCAATATACATAGATAAAGAATTCTCCCTTCCTTGGAAATATAAAATAAAATTTTGTAGCTGAACAATCATTCGTGAGAGGAAATACAGTAAGAATATTTCAATATATATTTTTGCTGGTACTTTTCAACTTCATACATGGTTATGTTTAATGTACTAGTCATTAATGAAATTTTGGTGTATAATTAATCATCACTACCTACAACAGACCAGTTTAATCACTGTTGCTAGATTTGAGTTATTCATGTATTCTGATATTTATATTCGTCTATCTTTCCAGGCTTCGCCAAGCCTTAACCGTATGTAGTAGAAACTTGAAATTTTTTTTGTTACTTTGTTGAATTTACTTTTTTTACCCTCCCCTCCGTTTTATTTTATAGATTTATTCTTTTTTATTTTGACCTTCTTGGTGAACTGTAGAGCTATATTTTTTTAATACAAATTATTATGGCATACTGGTATACACAACTTTTCCAATGCAATTTCCTAAGCCCACATAATTTACACAAATAATTTTTTCAGGAGAAATCTCTACAATCTTCATTCTTATTAATAATGCAAAGATTATTGTGATAAAATTGATAGTTTACAAGTTCTAGGTATTTTTACCAACACATGTTGCTTTTTTATTAAAAGTCTGTGAGAGGAGCTACCATTCACTTCAGTGGTCCCCAATCTTTCCATTGTCATGGACCAGTTTTATTTGAATAAGTTCTCCCAAGGACCCTTGGCTTTGGAAAAGTCAGCCTCCTCAGCAAGTTCACAGACTTCAGGTTATTGAAAGGTCTGCCCACTCAACAAGCTCACGGACTCTACCTTCATAAAAATAAAAAATACTGCACATAAATCCAGTAACCTAAATTAATCATTCTAAATTTTCTTATGCTAGCAGTACATTAATTATAAAACTCAACAATGAATATTGCCAAGAATAAATGTACCCAATGCTCTGAACATGTTTTCAATATGATGCACTTAAGTTCTGAGCAAGATGTGGATAAATATCAAAATATCAATAAAAAGTACATTTCTTTTTGTTAATCAAATATTGTGTGCTCTGAGCATGTTTTATCCTCAGTTACTTTCATTCCTTATGTACGTTATACGTTACATTATATTTTATTCAGATAAAAGTAACAAGAGATATTTCTAAACTTGCAACATGGAAAAATGTTAATTGTGGCTAACATCTTGATCATCTTTGATTTTAGACTTACAGTCTAATCATTTTGAAAGCACTGGTTCTCATTTGATCACAGAAGTTGAGCACTGTCAAGCCAGATCAGTACTCAGAAGGGTGAACGCTTGGGAACATCATGTACTGTAAGCATGTGCTGCCTGCATGTACATGTGTTGGCCCCAATATTTGAACCAACCTTGAGTCACATTGTACCCTCATGGAGAGGTAGTTATATAACTTCAATTTTGTGATTCCAAAATAGCAAAGAAAAATGTACTCTCAACATTTTTCATCCTCAAGAAATAATAATATAATATTCCACTCCTTATCCATCTAAATAAAAGGCTTCTTATCTATTTTAACAAAAGATCCAATTGAGCCAGTGTGTTGATATGCATTGTCTCAAGTTCACTCTTCATTCTGAATACATCTTCTTGTGTCCAAGATCTGTGAGCCAATTGCAGGCCATTGTTACAGAAGCTTTTATTAGAAAGGTTTTGCCTATGCTATCTGCTGCCAACATCCAGGTAATGGGAATGCTGGCGTGTGCTCTGTATTAGGCTTTAGGGCGTGCTTTGCACCTTGCACTCTCTTCCTCATTTTCTTCACCTTGGCAAGGTATGGCAAAATGAGAGGCCCCAGTTCTTCTTTCACCTTTCTTTTTCCTCCTTCATCTTCCTTGTTTTCTTATTTGTCCCACTTTACCTCCATCCCACACACTGTAGCCTGGAGCATATTGGTTCTGAGATTTTGGCCCACCAATTGCTCAGCTTTGAATCAAAGACCTCCCAGTATGGCTGATCAGGCGGTTGTTCTCAGTGAAGCTAGGTTCTCAGTTTGTTGCTGAGCACTTCAAACAAAGTGAAAGGTCTTAGATAGGAACCAGTCTGAATGAGGGAGAAATGAATCTAAGCTACAAGAGGGAGGGGAGGAGGAGTAGGTCAAAAAGAACGGTTTCCAACTCCTCCTCTTAGCAAATTGTGGGTAAGTTCAATGTGATTGATGAAACAAACTGATTAGAGAGCATTACAAATCAAAGAGAATTGTAACAATGTAATTACACTTCATAGCTCCTCTTAAAAGAGGGAAACACACACAGACACACACACAAAAGTTGATTAGATAAAAATCAAGATGCTACGATTTAACTTGATTCAGGTTCCATGGTAATAGGAAGCATTTTTTGCAGGTTTAAAGGCAAAGATGGGGATTGGGGGCCTTTTAACTCATGTTGGTAAGTTTGGGATAACAATTTGGTATCAGTGTAGATGTACATAAATAAATATGAACTATTCCTCAGAAAGTAAAACACCAAGAGTAAGATTTCAAACAACATATAATTACTACAGTTTTCTCATTATGATAAATGCCAAGGCTAGAATGGTTTAAGTCATCAAATCTTGTCATTGACTTCTTGATTATTTCTGACGTACAAGTATTTGCATAGTTGAATCAATAAAGCAGTTGTAAAATAATTCTGTTCATATGTACAATTTTTGTCTATAATTTGAAGGTGAAGTATCATTATTATCCTGGAGTTTCATGATGTCAATTCAAAGAATAATGAGAAAATATTTTTTGTTGGAAAAGTCTGTTTAATGTATTGAGCAGGGTAATTTACAAAACCAATAAGAATCGATAAGTTTCATTTCATTCACTTTTTAAAGACATTCATTTACTCCAGTAGCTAGCAAACAGAAGCAACCTGAATCTACACGAATCTGTTGAGATATCAAAGGAAAATTTTCTACAGAAGTGCCTCTACCCACCACCTTCTGGAGCCTTATATTCCTCATTACTGTTAAGCAACAACCACTGATTAACCTGAGACCAAATCTAATTGATTTTCTTTATTGATACGCTTTCAAATTCTCAGTAGAAGAATTCCAATAATCTGTAGATTTTCTGAAATCTTATTGATTACTATTCTACAAAACTGTAGTATAATGGCAGAAAGAAACAAAAGCTTTGCTTACCTAATTGGTGACACTGAAGTGGAATACACAGTATGAGAAAAAAATTAGCAAGTCTTAACAAACAGAAAACAATAATGAGAATCCAATGTGCACATACCTCCTCATACACATCATCTGGACTCAAAATTAAGAAAAAGAAAAAGTAATCAAGTTTTTCAATAAGCCATAGTATACACCCCTGCTCTACCTATTTCCAATTCCACATGCAAAAAAGCAATATTTATATTCCTGGATCATCTCCCTCTTTTTTTAAAAACCTACATGACTGTCAATGGGAGATAGATGGATATAAGTTCATTTTATATTACAGAAGCACACAAAAATGTTGCATACTATATCATTTCAGATCATTAGATATTCAAAATGACCACCGTTTAACTGGGTGTAAAACAAAATTTCTAACTTTGGAACTTTAGGTCACAGAAGTGAATATCCAATGTGACAGAAATTTGTCTTCAAGAATTAAAATGATGAAAAATGAAACTTCGAATAGACATTTTCACAGAAAATTTGTGAATCTGGAAAGAAAATGGTTTCTGAATGTACTACGGAGCATATCTTTGGCAAGAAAGTTAAAATTGTTGTGTATTTCTCTATATTTTATTCTTTGTGCCTTTCACCATTCATTAGAATGCTTAATCAGGATACACAAAGTGAATAACACCTTGGGCAGCTTGTACAGCTTCTGAGAACTCCTGACTATAGCCTATGCTAAAGTGTGAAAACTTTTCTTCAGAGTAAACTATGGCACATAAGACAATTCAAAAACTTGAGAATGATTGATATTACATCAATTTCAATGCTATATGATATTCTTATTTTATTTTCCTTTAAATTCTTGCAGTTATTTCATATTTGTCATATTAAATCATCAGGAATTTTATTCAAACAGTTAATATTTTGAAAATATAGTTAAAAATTCTTTATAATATAGATATAGCTAAAAAAATGGATAAACCATGCTATACCTTAAGTGTCACTAAATTTAATTGTGTTGTTGAAGAACATGAGAATATCAGGCATTTATGATAACTGAGTAATTATGAACATATCTGTCTGGATTTGACTCAAAAATCAAAAAGACAGGCCAAATACTAGGATATCCATAGAATCAAAAAGCAGTATGGTAGAATAACCAGATATCTGGATCTCAAAATGAGAGAAATGAACTTCTGTAAGAAAAAAAAATAAAATAAAATAAAATAAAATAATAATAATAATAATAATAATAATAATAATAATAATAATAATAATAATAATAATAATAATAATAATAATAATAATAATAATATGATGATGATGATGATGATGATGATGATGATGATAAAAATAATAATTATAATAGTAGTAGTAGTAGTAGTAGTAGTAGTAGTAGTAGTTTCTGGACATTGATTTTTAAATGATTTTTGCTTGTTGTTGTCATTTCTTTTTTTGTCTCTTGATAGATCACATTAATTCAACTTGAGGTCATTTCATCTCCAATATTCTAAGAGCAAATCCAAACTGATGAAAATACATACACGCACACACACATATATATGTATATATATAATACACATATGCATACATACATATATATATAATATGCATATGCATATATATATATATATATATATATATATATATATATATATATATATATATATATATATATATATATATATATATATATACATATATATATTCTAGAAAGCCTTAAATAAACATTAGGAAAAAAATTCAAAATTTTTGTTTTTGCCAATTCACTCACCTATTTCCCAATATCTGTCAATGCAATTTATGTAATTTTCTTCAGTATTCTTTTCTCTGTTTCACATATACATAATTATTATGGTACAATGTAAAAATTATCTCTTGTTGGGATCATCAATTGTTTATCATTTAACTGTTTGCAAGATTTTAAAAGCAAAATGGTTATATTAACACAGCACTCTACCTCCCTTTCTTACTATATAGTTTATGTCATGCATGAAGTTTGTCATTTTATATAAAGTATTATGTATATTGTATATTGATATTATTTCATATTACATATCATTCATTTTTTGAAACAGAAAGAGGGATCAGTAAATATATAACAACAGACATGACTCGCATTTCATGTCATTTCTATTGAATGTTAACCCATGTGAATATTAAATCAGTCGTGTTGGTTTTAATCTCAGACTGCATGCAAACCAACTATCATCTTCAAGAATACTAATTACACAGAAAAAACTTCTTTGAGTTGATTCTCTACCAACATATCAAACTGAAAAATTTGACAATTTTTCCACCAACCTTGAAGTTACATATATATATATATATATATATATATATATATATATATATATATATATATATATATATATATATATCTCTTTACAGTTTTCAGGGGCTGATTTATCTGCAGCGATAGTGCTCGATATTTTAAATTTTAAAAGCATAAGCATGTAGATGTTTACATTTTTATAATGACTAATAAGTTTCATGCCATTGTGATCAACCAGACAACTATATATGTAGGGATTTCTGTGTAAATACATATATTGCTTAAATTCAGCCTTACTGACTGTCCAGTTCTGTAGTCCAGAGGTAGGATATCGGCCTCCAGGTCTGAAGTGAAGGTTTCAATTCTGCCTTGCGGTATTGGATGGGATGATGGAAAGTCTATAGCTGCACTGAAGAGATGTAATACATCGAAACAGCTGTCTGTGGATGACACAATGATATATGATATATGTATATATAGATTTTAATGTCTTCAATGAGAGGGGTTGGACAAAAAGAAAAGATTGTCTGATAGATCTAGTAATGTTAATGACTGACCAATTCATTTCTTAAGACAAAGGCAGATAGCAAGTCTAGTTGACTATCCAATAGTCCTGGGTGGGTTGGGAATGTTACTGAGGCTCTTTTGATTTCAAACTTGAGGACTATATCATTGGTTTCAATTTCTTCATCAGAATATCTACTTCAGTAACTTTCTCATGTATATATAAATTATTTTTGTCCCCATTTGTTCAGTTGTACAAGAAAACATATCTTTTTAGATTTGCTTATATTGGCAGTTAATTTTCCCTCTGGGGTATCGTTACTACAAAATTCACATACAGTATTTTTATCAATTAGTGCATATTTTTTAAAGATTGTATTTATTTAGATATTAGATTACATATTTCTCTGAATTAAATTTAATCTTAATTCATACTCATCATCACAGTCAATAACTGAACAAGCATAGTGTTAAAATTTGAAGTCATGAAAGAAATTCCATCAAGAAGAATAAATACGGTCAGAATAAATTCTATTTATGACATCACTGGTGTTTTCCACTAGGAAACATCTGAAATAGAGTAAAGAAACATCCACAATTTATAGATTATAAACCAGTACAGAATGAGGCCCCAAAAAGTTTGAAAAAACTTTTTCTCTAAAAATAAAAAATAAAAATTTCAAAAGCAGTCTAGTGGAGTACTAATGCCAGTTTTCAAGTCTGTAAATGATATGACAAGGAGTGCTGGAATACCAGACACATGCATGTATTAAAAAAAAGGGTAGAACTTTTTGCTACCTTCAATGGCTATGGTTTATGGTTGTTCAATATGGGTTTTTTTTTCAGAATTTTTATAGAAGTTCACTTACAAGTTCCTTTTGGTACCAGGGGATAAAGAGGTTTCTGACTGAATTGAGATGCCAGGATCAATAACTTTGTCAGCAGCTACTTAACAGAATTTAAATCAACTTTATCGAATACGTATTGTTTTTATTGTTGATATTTACATGGGCAAGGCTGGGTAATTCTGCTAGTATGTATCTATATATATATTCATGTATATACTTACTCAGGTATCTGGCATTGCTCAGAAAAAAAACCTTCAAATACAACAACACAGAAAAGCAAATTACATCTTGGAGAGATTTCATGAAATTTATTATGGTAAGGACAGTGGATGACCAACCTCAAGTTAAACCTGCACACAAAAACATTAAATATAACAATGCAGGAAATCATACAAATTTTTTTTTCACTTGTCACAATTAGGTTGGAAGCCTGCACAAACACAAAAAAATCAAAATACAAAAAAACAGAGGCCCTTATATTTGAAAGTGCCTCCAAATCACTTACATTTAAAAATGTTTAAAAGTCTACAAATTTACAGCCCTTAGGGTGCAGCCAATTGCCATTTAAATTTAAAAACAAAAATTTGTATTGTGGTATTAAATGCATATATATATATATATATATATATATATATATATATATATATATATATATACACACACACATACATATATGTATACATATACATATATATATACACACATGTGAATATGTACTCTAGTATATATACAAATGTATATATATATATATACATACATATATATATATATATATATATATACACACACACATACATATATGTATACATATACATATATATATACACACATGTGAATATGTACTCTAGTATATATACAAATGTATATATATATATATATATATATATATATATACTCACGCACACACATATATATTTATATATAAAATTGAATATGCATTATGTTATATTTAATAGATAAAAATAAAACGTTTCCACTTGAGAATATTTTTGAAAATGAATTTGTTATATGTGATTCAGAAAATCCACAATTTCATACATGCCTGATAGTAACTGCTTTTTACAAGTGCAGTGGTATGGAAAATAGACTAGAAATCTTTGTTCAATTCAATCTGCAAGTCTGATCAGAAAGTTCCTTAGAAAATGACAAAAAGAAATGCTCAGTAAATTTCTTCCTCATGTCAACATTGCAAACTGTGTGTGGTGTCTGGCTTGTCAAAAAGACTCAAGTAAAGTTGACAATAATTATGATGAATATCCACACCCAGTAATGGCTTTCAGAAGCTTCAAGTCAGCACAACAATTATAATGTCATAATTTCACCTTCTGGATGTTATAGGACAGCATACTAAAGGGAAATTAAATCCTTCCAACAAATTACTTTTCCTTATGTATGTCTCCATCACTAAATGTTTACTCTCACATCAGCTGCCAATCAGATTTGGGGTTTAAGGAAGTGTGCACACTTAAATTGGTAAGTAGAGTCTAAGAATGAATATGCCAGATAATAGAAATGACTAAGAATTATACTTGAAGATAATTCAGGGATGAGAGTCGTGAAAATTCTTCTTAGATACCAGAGGATTATTTTCTATAGAAATTCAGTATGTTAAATATTTTGTGACAAATATGTATTGAGGTTACTATGCTAAACTCATGTCAGCCAAAAAAATACATCTTAAATAAAATCCTTCATAAATGACATTCTTTAGCTCATTGTAGAAACACCTCTCAGAGTGTAACCGTAAGTCCGTTAGGCTTGCAGGCCATTGTCCATGAGTTCAATCCTTTCAAAATGCTCTACGAATATAGACTTGTGCTAAAGTTGACTTTGTCTAATTAATACCTAGAGAATACCTATTAGCAAATTAGAGTAAGGTTTAATTCCCTTTGGGGATAGATTACTCCAAAATATTTTTGATTATCAAAATAATGTATATCTTAAAGTTAGTTTTTGGATGGGGGTGTATGTGTGTGCACATGTGTTTGTGAGTGTGTAGATAAATAGATAGACAGATAAATGCTAACAAATCTTGGTTTAAAGTGGCACAAGATCACATGGTGGGGTGGAAGATTGCATAACATCAATCTACTTGATAGGGACAGCTCCCCTGCTTTGAGATTAGCATTCAAAACCCTGAACACAAATAAAATCTTCCACTTGCAAAACCACCATTCAACTTGTGCATCACCCATTTGTCAAGCTATTCTTTCTTTTCCAGTTTGGTGCAAATGTTGAGCAACTGTTGAATGATCAACGTTTAGTTCCTCGGCAACCTCTCAGGTCATTTTCTATGGGTCCAACTCCATAATGGCCCTCAATTGGATGTTGTCAATCACAGCAAGACATTGACAGCCTACTTCATCTTTAAAACTCTCCTCTCAATTTCAAAATCAATTTTGTGCTGTGCATTCATTGATGTATCATTTTTGTCAAATATTTGGTTGATATTGCAAACAGTTTCCACTGCATTACATCCGATTCTAAATTCATGAAATAAAATTGCTCAAATTTGCTTGATTTTCATCTTTGATTTGACATCATCAAATAAACCAGAACAAACAGAAGAAAGAAAACATTCAGAGAAATAGAATCAAATTCACTCTTTAAAATGGTATATTTAATAAACTTACATAGTTAGTTTATTCCGAAATAAGCATCAAAGTTTAAAATAACAAAAAAATTATTTTTGTACCAACCAAATATTAAGGAAACATTTATCATATGAATAAGCATGAATCCATTTATACAAAAAAATGTATATTTTTGTGATTTTTTCATTTATCATACATACAGTACAAAAGTTGCAGTAATCATCATCAATGGGAATAGAAGTAGGGGTGGAGTTTGATCCTGCAGCAGCCAATCTTGGCATTATATATTGTCAGCAAACAAAGCTTTGAAAAAAATGTTCCACTTTTATCACTGTAAAAGGGCATTTAATCCGAACCATTTGTGCTTTGATCTGTTTGCCCAAGCATTCAATTTGAAGGAGAGAGAAATTTGGAAAGAAAAAGAAAGAAAAACTTGTAAAGGGTCAACAAAACAACATTAGGCCTTGTGAATCTGTCTCTTCATAAAACATTCACCTCTCACAAAACACACTGACAAGATGTTCATATCATTAAACAATAAAGGACTTTCATGTTTATACTAAGATAAATCAAGTGGGTAATGCTTCATCAAAGGGATTGTCAACATTTTGTAGATTTACATAGAACCAGAGCATTAGTGGTAGTGATGGTGCTGATAGTGATTGTAGAAGAGAAATGACAGTTAAAGCAATTGTTGAGTTTTTATTAGCAATAATAATGGTAATTGCTGTCAGTATGTTAATATCATTTATTATAATTATTATGTTGGCTGTTACAGTAGGTATTGCTGCAAAGTTGCTAACAATATATGGAGACAAATTTATGCCAAGGAATATTCTTGTAGGTATGAAAAATTTCAACTAATAGGAGTTGAAAGTTTGTAGTGATATTCAAATTCTCCTTGGTGACTATAACATTCAGTATATATTTGTTCAAATAAACAGATTTGATAATTAAAAAGTAATGTTTTTCTTAAAAATCAAGTTTTATTGTGGTCGAGTTAAACATAATTAAGATGTTGTATAATTTTCATTGAGTTCAGAAGTACAAAATTTACACTAAATTTAGTATAAACATAGACACACCTTTCCATGTTGTCAGAAGAATATAACTCTTTAGATAAGCTCATACAAAAAAATTTAGAATATAAAACTAACACAGATTCTGAGATTGACAAGCCATTTTAGCTATGAGCCTCTTTCCTATGTTATTCTTAAAACCACATTCAGACTATATTTAGGATATATAGAAACAATAGCAACCATTTTGCTTCCTGCCAGACTGAGTTGAAGGTTTGGTCTATCTATTCCCATAGATATAAAATATGTTTGAAGTAAGTTTCTTTTCCGTTCTCTTATCATACTTTATGTTCATTATTGTGTGTGCAATCAATTGTTTACATTATTGATGTTCTGTAATATGAATGTTCCTTTATTTGCTCAAATATGTTCTTCTGTGATTAAATGTTTATATTTTTATAGAAAATATATGTCTTCCTTGTATTTCCTTTGCCTGTATTCTACTGTTGTATTTGACTTAATTCATGCCCTAATAGTACAATTGAAAATACTTCCACTTTATTCCAATGGTGACCAAAACTACCTAATTTTTACAAAAGTATATAAGTCAGAGAATTCATCTTCAAAGGCCAAACCAAACCGTTAAGAACAATTATCATTCTTAACAGTTATTACAATTAGGGTCACTATAAGTTAAATTACTCCAATGATTTTGTTGACGAAGAAAATATCATTCATCGCCAGCCAAACCAACTTGAAAACTGAAGAAACTTTTGCTGACAGATTTAATTTCCAATAGTTAGGGTAATAATAAAGTAATAACAGTAGTAATAGTTTTAGAATAGATGAGGGAGGAATAAAGGTGTTGATATTACAAGTACTGGTAGTTACACCGATATCAATATTCAAATTTTGAATCCAAGTAAGAACAAGGTTCAGTCAAAAACTGAATTCCAAGGTAAATTTGGGTCAGTCCTATGTTTGTAATAGCAACATGGGCAGTAGTCAAGAGTGCCAAGTTGTTTGAGACAGTAGGACAAATGGGAAAATGGAAAATGAATAAATTAAACAGAATGAAAACAGTCAAAATAAGAAAGTTCCCTAATGTGGTCAGATTTTTCAGAAGTATCAGATAGTTAAATACTGATTATGGCACCAGAGTTTACCTTGCTCGGAGTACAAGAATCCCAAGGCTAGCCTGTATGTTAGGCTAAACAGAATTCAGTAGATTCTTACTAGCAGCAGTGATTGCAATCATGATATTGTTTGTTTTCCTTTTTCAAATTATTAGAAGTACTGATGATCACCTTGCAAAATATTATCTGTTACCTGACATCTGTCCCCTGAAAGATTTTTGGCCTTCTGTGCATTTCAAGTCAACATGCTTTAGCTAAGTTAGTAAGTTATGACCTGCACTTGCAAAGAGGAAACAAATTTCTTGAGAGCCTATCTCTTTCACTGGAGGCAATTTGGCATTTTATCAGACTGTGCCATCCATTTTTCAAACAGATGTGTAAATTAGATAAAATCATTTTTTTCACTTCCCATCCCCGTCATTCATTAAATATGCTTCTTCTAATGAAGTGCATCACAACCCCTGCAGAAACAAACAGAACATTTAAAGAACAAGAACATAGTTGCAACATTAGCAAAGTGGAATCAAACTAGACCTTTCATATCACCAATTAACTCAAAGATAGTGAAAAACTATTTCCTCATCTCATACGTACGTCCTGATTTAAAAAAAAAAAGAAATGATTGCAAGTTTTCTTTTTTTTAAATTTCATGACACAAGCATAAATTTTCAACTTTTGAATATATTAATTGATCTAGTGTGTGTGTGGACGGGGCAGCTTCTAAAATTTTAAAATTCATAAGAAGTGTTTAATAATGGCACTATTTTCTGCCATTATTATTTAGTTTGAAAACTAGCCTGTAAGAAAACAATTATAGCATTTTCAATAATTTCATAACCACACCTTTTTCAGATTGTATTTACATAGTTATATAACCAAGTACACTACTTAGTCCCATGATTAATACTATTTTTTCCATAGTATAAAATAGAGATTCTAAAGATAAGCCATAAGATTCATCAACACATTAAAAGATAAATGATTATGCCTGAGAAGTTATGTTCAAATGATATTTATTTGAAAAGAAAGAGAATCGTAACTTTTAGCTCTCACCTAAAATAATATTGGATTCCCAAAATGATTAAAAGGCAAAGGTAGCAAATAACTTTGTACAATTTTTTATGATGAAAATTAGTTATCTTCGTTTATTCAGTATCTTAAGCCCCTATTCTTTCAAGGAAATTCAACTCTGTCAAAAGTTGAAATAATTCTTAGTGTGATGTGAGCTAGAGATAACTTACCAAAAAAAAAAAAAATGAACAAAAGTGATGACAAATCGCAAACGGTAAAATTTTCACTCCAGATTTTATTTCATAGTAGAACTTTCTCTCTATTCAGATGATATAAGGTAACAATCCTCACTAAAACAGTTCTCGTTCTTCTTTTCTACTTCAGTAGCATAAACAAATACCCAGTTTTTTATAAACAATGCCAAAGGATGATTGGCACAGTACATGTAGGTTCTTTGCCATTTCATGACATCCTTGTTATTTTATTTGCATTACAAATCATTCTTTTATGTAAAAAATATCCATTAAGATGATTTCTATTTTATGTTTACTTGATGAAAAATAAAAGAAGCATTTCCTACATAAGGAAAATTAAGTTATAATGATTATTTATGGAAAAAAGACTTTAGATAGATAAAGCGGATGGATCATCATTATCATCATCAGCCTTTTAGCATCCATTGTTGGACATAAACCTTACTAAAGCTCGTTAGAACTCTCTATCATGGGCCTTGCAGAGCTAGTACTCTGAATTTGTCTAGCTTGTCACACCATCTTACCTTCTGTTGGACAAAATTTAGCATATGATACCCAGGGATGCATGTTGTGAGTCGTGATGTTCAGCAGTTGTCTGCCATTCTTGCTACCCATGTCCAGCCCATTGCCATTTGAGTTTTCTAGTGGTTTCTATGATATCTCGGACTCCCGTCTTCCCTCTAATATATTGTTGTCTTATGATCTTTCCATGTGAGTTTAACCATGATTCTCTCATACGCATGTTGCATGATTCTCAGTTTGAGAGTCAATCTTTTGGTTAGGTTCCATGTTCCATCTCCATAGGTCACTATCGGGAGGATGCATTGGTTGTATACCCTTCTTTTTAGGACTAGTGAAATTTTCTTGCTCTTGAAAGTTAAGCTTGCTCAACCAAAAGCTTGTCAACCAAATACGATTTCTGCTTGATTACTTCTTCTTTTGAGGATTTAATGGAGACTCATTGTCCAAGGTAGGTGTAGTGATCCACTTTATTCAGCTATGCGTTTTCGATTTTGATCATTGTGTCTTTGTCCTCACCATCTTTGTTGTATATGGCATTTGTTTTGCTAAAGTTTATGTGAAGATCAACTTTCTTGCTTTCTTCATTTAGTTTGTCAAACATTATTTGAAAATTGTGAAGGTTCTTAATAAAAGAGGACAATGTCGTCAAACCTGAGGTTACTTAGGTATTTGCCACTTAGGGGGGCATTCTATGTTCTGCTGCTTTCTCACTTGGTTGGTTTTCTGAATGGAGGTGGTCGTTGGTTGAGTAGCGATTTTTGAAGCCAGCTTGATACAATCACGGCAGCTCCTTTATCAGGCTACATAAAGACTCGGACCCCTTTCAGCTCCAGAAAGGAGCAAGACAAGGTGATACCAGCTCACCTAAACTCTTCACAGCCTGCCTCGAGATGATCTTCAGAAGCCTAGACTGGGAGAGTAAAGGAATTAAAATAGACGGCGAGTATCTGAGCAACCTTAGATTTGCAGACCACATAGCCCTTTTCGCAGAGAACCTACACGACCTCCAACTAATGATAGATGAACTAAATGAAGAGAGCAAGAAAGTTGGCCTACACATGAACTTCAGCAAGACGAAGATCATGTGCAACAACCACATTGGAGTTAAAAACACTAAGATGGAAATCGAGGACACAGAACTTGAGAAAGTAGACCACTACATCTACATAGGACAACGAATCTGCATGAGACCCTCAAAAGAAGAAGAAATCAAGTGAAGAATCACACTAGGATGGCAAGCCTTTGACAGAGCTAGCTCAACCTTCAAAAATAATAAGATCCCATTAATCCTAAAGAGAAGGGTGTATAACCAATGCATCCTCCCAATAGTCACTTATGGAGCCGAAACATGGAACCTAACCAAGAGACAGACCCGTAAACTAAGAACCATGAAACGTGCACATGAAAGAATAATGCTGGGCCTCACATGGAGAGACCACAAGACAGCACAGTACATCCGAGAAAAGACAAGAGTTAGGGACATAATAGAATCCATCAAAAATCTAAAATGTTGCAAGAATGACAGACAATCGATGGACATCGCGACTCACAACATGGATCCCCCGAGACCACATGCGCAACCGAGGCCGGCAGAATATTAGATGGAGAGACGAGCTAGACAAGTTCAGGAAGTACTGGCTCTGCGACGCCCATGATAGAGAAGTGTGGCAAATCCTGGGGAAGGTCTATGTCCAACGACGGACGCTAAAAGACTGATGATGATGATGAATGATGATGTTCCCGTGGTTGGTTTTTGTCATGCGTTTTGGTGATTTGGTAGGTGATCACTTTGGTGAGGAGTTTATAGATGTAGTTGAGTAGGCTTATTGGCCTGTATTTGTTTAAGTCTTTTAAGTTTCATTTTTTGTATAACAACATTATGATTGCAGTGCTTCAAACTTCCGGGACTTTACTTTCCAGCTTCTTCAGGTTGATAGTGATGATATTTGGTCCAAGGACCTTTCCTTTTTCTGTTTGTTTCAAGGCCTGCTTCACTTCCAACAGAGCAATGTCTGGGAAATCCTCAAATTGATTATTCTCAGCTTGTATTTCCTGCTCATTTTTCTATCTTTTGTTTGGTAGAATAGAAGATTTTCGTGAAATTCCTGAGCATGGTTTACAATTCAGTCTCCAACTGTTGTCAGGTTTCTATTTGATTCTAGCACACTAGTTATTTGCTTTATTCTTGCACTGAGAGATTTTCTTGTAGTTTTGAAGCCTCCACCTTTTTTTAAATGTTTATCTTCTTTTATCTCCATTTCTTTTAGATGATTTTGTTCAGCTCTGTTGCTTTGATCTTTCCTATTGTTGCTGTTGGTGGTGGCTTGAGACTTCAGTATTTTTCCATGAGATTCTTGGTTTCTTCTGAGAGTTTACTTATGGTTTGTATGCTCTTTGGCTTAAACATACTGGCATCTTCAAGAAGGGATGTTGTTATTGATCTCATTGATGTTCTCTTTTGGTTCCGTAAGGTGTTCAATCTGTTTTTTACTTCCAGCTTGAATGATCAGGTGAGTTTTTTTTATTGCTAAGTGGTTGAGGTTTGGTGTAGAACATTCTCCTGCATTCAATCTGTTAACTTAAATTTTGCATCTTATTATTCTGTCACTTCCTCAATTGACTTGATTCAGAGCCTGAATATCTCTGACTGTGTTGCTCTTATCCACCAAGATGTAGTCTATTTTGTTTTTGGTTTTGTGATTAGGGCTCCTCCAAGTCTACTTGCTATTGGCTTTCTTTTTAAAGTAAGTGTTCATGATTTTGAACCCATTTGCTGTTACACAATTTACAAGATCTTCACCCCTCTCGTTTTGTATTTTATATCTGTACTTGCTGACGCATTTTTCATGACGTAGTCCTACTTGGGCATTGAAGTCTCCCATAATGATGTTGAAATATTTTCTTATTTCTTGGTGTATGTAGATGTTGTCTATCTCCTCATTGGTTGACTGCGAAGTAGGAGCATAAACTTGAATGATGTTTAGTTTGTACTTCTTCAAGAGCTGTACATTGACCCCGGCTACACAATCTGAAATGGCTTTGAATCCTACAACATTGTCTTTGAGTTTTTATGAATAAGAAAGCCAGCTCCACTTTATTTCCATTTTCCCTTTCTTTAGTTGTATAGAAAATATTCGCTGTTTAGTTCAATTAGTTTTTCTCTTCTTGGAACACATTTGTTCCCTTGTAACAACAGAGATGTTTCTGAGTATGCAGAACTGTATGTCTTGGTATTTCTCAGACAATGTTATTATTTTGTTGATTTTTTTCTTTAAAAGATTTATGGAGAGTTTAATCTAAGCATAAAATTGTGTACAGAAATACCTTGATCAGTGCAGTTAATTTATTCCAAAGTTTTCCGTCCTGGTTAAAAGTACCTTTCAAAGTCTTATTATAATTTAATGCATTGCCAGCTGATACTTATTTGCGTCATTTTACAATACCTTGACCTTACTTTATCAAAAACTACACAATGCAAGGTGTTGCTGTATGATACTTATTAAGATGGTAATGTCACAGGATAAAAATTAAAATTAGAATCATGAAAGTTCCATTCATCTACCTAAATTAAGCAGTCTGTAAAAATCCTGCTTATATGACCTTCCCTTTTTCTTTATTTTCTTATCAATGATAGTAAGCCAGGTAATCATGGCACAAGACTATTTTCATTTCAGTTTCTTCCTTCATATCAGGAGGTCTCCAAATGTTGGAATTACTACTGACCAAACTCATTTTATCATCTGTTATCATAATATTTCTCCCTAATGAAAAAGTGAACAACACGTTTGGACTTCTTTTGTGGTGGTCGTTATTAGGTAGGGCATTATTATGTTTTCTATTAGAACTATTTTATTTGTTCCCATAAAAACAAAGTAAGAGAGAAAGAGAGAATAAAATCATTAGATTTGTTATCAAAGCAAGTAATGTTACTTTACAATATGCAAACCATAGACAATCTCTGCTGTTTTCTCTTGGATCCCATACCACCTACCCATATAGAAAGTAACAGCTGTAAATAATAAATATCATAAGATGGAGATCAGCCTTTCATCCACATCCATATTTCTTATCAACTCTTGCTGTTGCTAACATCAATAGAAGTTGAATATTTATTAACCGAAAATATTATTAGGTCATTGTAAATGAACAGATAATACGTAATTGTCTCACTTACCTCTCACTTGTGACATCAAGTATAATTGGTTATCTAAAAGGTGGCTGTATAGAAAAAAGATCAATATTTTCTTAGTAACTCATACAAAAATACACCTGAAGTACCAAGTGCTAAGTCCCCAAGTAACAGACAGTTGTATATCAACCTTGACCAGGTGGCATAGCTCATGATAACAGAAGATTTTTACGCATACTGAGTGCACTTAACCATGACTTAGTATCTTTTTCTTTTTTTGAGTTTCTGACTGTGATTCCCAATAACCTGAAACCTTGCAGATTTTCAACTTCAAATGCTATCATTCACTTGAACTTTCTAGAGAAAAATAGCTTGAAAATAGAAAAATAGCTACAAAATAAACAGTGGATCAGATTCAATGATCAATGAGTTTTGAAAATGTCAGTATTTCATTGAATTATCAATGTTTTCTCTCATCTCTCATATTAATAAGAATAAAGGGATTCACTTAGACTTGTGTTCTCATCTTGGTTGCTTAAGTCACAACTTTTCAGCCATTGAGCACTCTGATCTTCTTCAAGTGTCTGTCATAGTCGATAACATCATGAAATTTCAAACCAAACTCTTTGTTCAATTGTTCTCATTCAGCTGTTTATGCCAGAGGATATCTTGTATCAGTTAATTCTTTCGAGATAATTCATCCTTGCAATGCCACTTGTCTGCATGAACTGGAGATTATGACTTATCTGCACTACCTGAGCCAGGGATTGAATTCATGACTGGTTGCTAGATATGCTTAACCAACGCTTTTATCTACTCACACATGTGTACCATGGAAAGGGTACAGAAAGTTTTGATAAATCACTTTCACAATATAAAACTGGGTAATTAAGTTTTATAATCAGAACTGAGGATTATGACTAAAATTATACTAATTTGACTGTAGAAAATATCAAATGATCTAATCTAACAGTATTAAATCAATAAAACTTGACTTTCCTTTTTGAATTTTTTGAGAAAATGCAAGCACAAGCAGTAAACTCAATTATAAAGAAATTCAATTAAGATCTAATTCTGTTCTTTCCACCACTGGAATATTTAAATTCCATGAGATTAGACATTAAAACAGAGCAAATTATTTACTGTGATGCTAACAACATTTGTCAGTTTTTCTTTGTATATAAACTTTGTGTAAGAGTAAACTGTAATGGATGCATTAGCATCACTTGAGTAAAAAGAGAAAGGGATGGTGAATAGAATGATGCTAGCACCCCATTAGAAAGAACAAAAAATATATGAATACGATTCTGGAATACTGACTTCTTGATGCATTATTTAGTCCGGAGGATATTTTCTTTTTTGTATTGCTTTTTTTTATCTTCAAAATAAAAACCTAAAGATTGTAATACTTATGAGATTGTCTAATCAACCTCCAGTACTCTAGTCAAATACTCCTACCAATGTATCATTTCTATAAATCAGGTATAACAAAAATAAAAAGTAATTTGATAATATAAGTGTATCCAATTGAGAGAAGATTACCAAATTGAAAAAAAGTAGAATAAAAATCAATTACCAGATAGTAATCAGGGATTTTACTAGTAATGGGTGCTGTTACATTCCAAAATCACCCCAATTTTAAGCAGCAATTCAGACTCTAATTATATCAACAGTGTTTGATTATTGTCAAGAGATGAAGACAAAGTTTTAATTTCTGAATGGCCCTCTTCAATAGATAAACATGTAGAATTATCAAATCTGCCAATGTTACACAAATAAATGTTACCATAAATATATATTATCAAAAACAAATGCCATTGTAGGGATGAAATTATGTTATAACATTTGTTTTAAGTAATTTGTTATCGGGTTCATAGAAAGACAGACAATATTTTTACATCATTGACATTCAATCTCAAGTGATTGCTATTAACAGTCAAGTACTTTAATGAAATAGAAACCTTAAACATTGGACAGAAAATAGGAAGTTGATGATACATTTGAATAATTTGTGAAATAATGATAATATTTCATCTCAGAATTTTGGGCAAATAAAAATTCAAATTTTATTTGATGAATTATCTAGTTCAGGTATAACTTGTGAATGTAACTTATATGAGTTATAATTGTATAGTTATATGAATAAGGATCATATAATTAATGATTGTATGATTATAAAAAAATATTTATATCCTTTCAACTTGAGCTTTGAGCTCCAAGATGTAGGTTGATTTTGAGAACATTTTTTAATTAAAAAAATGTGTTTTATCAGCCACGAAATATGGTATGCATATAATATATTTATATATATATGTATATATACATATATATCATGTATGTATATTTATGTATATATTTCTTTATTCACAACGTATATTGCTACATTCTGACAGAATGTTAACAAATATACAAAAGCAAAAGTAAATCTATTTATTATATAATTATAGATATATTTATATGCATACATATATATGTACATACATATAATCATAAACAATTATAAATACATTATATTATTTGAAACTCTATTTGAAATGTGTCAAGCAGCCCATTTTCCATCAGTGTTTATTCTTATAACGATGTTTAAGCCAAATGACACATTCATCATGTGATGATGGAAGTTCATTACAAGTAGAGTGTCAAATAATATAACACATTAATAATTATTTCTGTTAGATTATATATCCGTTTCTCAATAACACATACATATATGGTGAATGTGTCATTTGGATTTGAAAACGTACATAGAATAAAGAATTAGGGAAAATGAGGCTGCTCCAGGAATCGAACCTGTGACCAATAGGGTAGCCATTCAACGTAGTGTTGCTCTTACCATTGAGCTGAACAGTAGCCGGTATACTAAAAATTTGGGAGAGAAATCACCTGACACATGTACCTTGGTTCAACAAGTTATATTTATTATGATTGTATAACTTTTTGTGAATGTAACCAGATGAATATAAATTAACCTTAAGAATTAATCGCTGGTGGTATTAGTTTTTCACATTTTCATTCCTATATAATGACCTAGCAGAGAAAAACAAGTTTCTGACAGATATTCTCTCAGATTTTAAGCATATATTTCCAGATTTGGACTTTTGTAACCCAAACAAGGGATAAATCTTTCTTAATGATAGCCAATAAATATGTAAGGCAGAATTACTTCATACATTTACATACTCAAATAATGACCTTTCACCAATGATTCTATTGATCCAACCTTGTATATTCAAATAGTTGTTTTTCTACTGCAACTCTAATTTCGGGCTTTTGTTTGCACTACTGGAGTATTTGATGAACTCCAAGCAAAGACTGTTTTGCTGCACTTTGAGAGATGTTGTTTACGTTTTGTGATCATACACAATGTTGGGTGAATCTCCAAATTGATAATGAACCCTTTGATTTGTCAGTTTCAGGACCAAGAGAATTAACTTATTCTAATATATCTATGGCTCTAAGAATACAAGATCACACTAATCTGTCCCATTCTCAAACTTGAATGTTTTTGAGGAATCCATTAAATCATTGCTTTAATCAGCAAATTTCAATGCTTTAAAGCTTGTAAGACTTCATAATTTTCTTCAAAAATATCTTCATGGTGAAGCTCTACAGCTAAGTATAGAATATCATCATCCAAATCCAAATTGATGAATGTTCTTGAAAATAAAATTGAAAAAAATGCACAGATAAGACTGAAAGTGCTTCAAAATACTCTATTTATACAGCCACCAAATTGTTGTTGAAGATTCTTTGATTTAACTTGAATGAAATATGTATATAATCAGGCAGAAATAGCATGTATGCATGCGCACACACACACACACACACACACACACTTCTACATATATACATATATATATATATATATATATATATATATATATATATATATATATATATATATATATATATATATATATATAAACACACGATGTATGTATGTATAGAGATGTCAAAAGGAATAAACTGAAATAGTATCATCATTGACACTTACTAACAAAGAAACTCCAGAAGAGTTCTTCTAACATTTTTCATCTGTTTCTCCTTCTAACCTCAATTTGAACGAAAATGATCAGGCACTATTGTGTTCTTGTAATTCTCTTTACAATAAAATGATTTTCAAACTATCTTTAAATAATACATTGTTATGATAATTAAATTAAAAATGAAAAATCTTTAGGGGAACTGTAGTAATTAAATTCAAGAAACATTCCCCTATAGGTGATTAGAATTAGTTTTAATCAATTAAATATTCAAAACAAATGCACCTGAATAATTCAATAAAATTAATAACAAAATTCCTTAGATTTTAAGGTCAATTTGAAGTTAGATTTTCTAATAACTTTGTCAACACTCACTTCAACATTCTTGGAAGGCTATAGTGGGTCATCTAACCATGACATTAATAGATTGGCCAGTCCAATCACACCCATGAAAATCATAGAAGAATCTTAAATACTCCACACTCACTGTGGACAGTTTATTCTGCATTTGTAAATCATGATAAGCATATAAATTCACTATGTCCTCTGCATCACATAGTGTTGTGAATATAGCTTTCTCCAACAATAGAAATATTGAAACAGATGATCATGAGGCTCTGAATTAAGTTTTCTGTATAGTTGATGGAACTCAGTAGCACTTATCTACAAAAAAGGATAACCCCAAAGTAAAAATATCCAAGCCACATGTGATCAATAATGAAAAACAATATGTCTGGTATAAGACTATTGTCAGAGGCTCCATATTCAGCAGTATACAGATATAGCTTGTAACTATACATTTAGAGGAAAATAGTAAAGCTAAAATGACTTGATAGTCACTCTCACATGCATGATACTCAACTGGGGAAGAGATTTACTCTATCTCTTTTAAAAAACAAAAAATGAGGTTTATTTCAAATTTAACCCTTCAACAATGAGTAATCATTAATGAACTTTGCCATGCCTGTATCAGAGACTAAATTATACCAAATTAAAACAAGAATATTTTTTCCACTTATCTTATATTAATATTTATTTTTTTTAATGCAAAAAAGGTATAAAAGAATTAGAAAATATCCAGAGAAGAACAACAAAACCTGTTCCAAAACTAAAAAACTTCCCCTATGAAGAAAGAGCTGAAAAATTATAACTAACAACATTAGAAGGAAGGAGAATGTGAGGAGATATGATACAAACATCTAGAATTATAAAAGGCATTGACAACATCCCAGCTAAAAACTCTTCATAGTGAATAAAAGAAAAAAAAAAAGGAAAAATGCAAAAGAAAAATAACAAGTAGTCAACGATTGGTACAAATTAATGAATTCAGATCCAGAAATAATAGGAACTAAAACAGTAAATTACATCAAGAGTAAATATGATTATTATCTAACTAATAAAAAAAATAAAACAACAAATAAAAGACTTTTGAAAAGAGAAAAAAACTCTCAAATGATAAAAGCAAGATACAAGCACAAATATATGCATAATTTTACTTGATATATATCTTTATAATAACAAGTGAGTAATGATTCTATGGTGCTTTACTTGAAGTTTTGGCAGTGGTATCAAAGGTAAGCCAATAATTCCAATAAGCCTCAAGTTCTAAGTGTTAGTTTGATCAGATTTGTTACCACAAAACTTACTAAAGAGGATGAATATGGTGATTTTAAGCAAAGAGAAAAGATTTTTCCTTCTTGTAATCAATCTTGTACTTGAAAAATCTGCAATACTCAAATTAGCGTAAGTAACCTTTCTTCAATTCATAATCTTTTTCCCCCTTTTGAAAGGAAAGAAAAAAAAAGAATAAAGAATCAGTTAAAATTCAGATTTGGTTAAGCATTGGTGAACAGAAAGAACAAAAAAAGGCTGCTCCTATTTTAGTGGCATCATGTAAGAAAATCCTCTCTTTGATTCTCTCTGATTTCTTTAACAGCATAGACATTCTTAAATAAAGCAGGTTTATATTCTCCCAAGCTGAGATGACAATTTTAAGATGAAAAGAAGTATGTATGATTTTTTTTCCTCTTGAGAGCTGCAGGAGATGGGCTGTGCCAGTAGCCTTTCTTGTCTATATCACTCCAAAAGGTGGGGGGTCAGATGGCCCACACATGTAAGCCATTAAGACACAGTGCAATAACAACAACAACAATACAACTATTCTGTCTTAATTAACTCTCATTCATCTCAAAAGAAGCTGATTGGTTTTTTCAAATGGAAATTGAAGAAGGAAAAACAATTAGCAAAGTGATATAATGTAGATCAGAATGAAGTTGGGCCTCGAAGGAATGTTGAAGCTTTTTGTATTGTAATTAAATATTATTTTTGGAAGTAAATGTATTTCAATACAATTTTAGTATTTTTTTAAATTCAGGTCCTTTTTTTAGTAACCACATCAAATGAACTTAATTCCTCTTTTAAGTGGGCTTATTATTTTTGTAATAATCTTACTCAATATCATTGCTTACCTTTACCACTCTATTAATCAATTTTTCAGTTTCCATTTTGGAATGAAACAGAGAAAAATAGTATTTCTTCCCTTTTCACATCATTTTGTACAAACTTTCATTTTAAGAAATGAATTCAATTTGATTTTACAAAAGTTTAAATGGTACAACTTGTTATTTATAATACTAATTTATAAGAATGGAGGTGGTACTGATGATATTAATGGACAGTTTAATCAATAAATCTTTGCAACTTTATGAAAAATCTTGAGATTTCTACAATTGAAGTAGGGAGAAAAAAAAATTAAATGATAGTACAACATTTTAAAAAAGCTGAAAATACTGAGAAAGCTGCTGAATCACTTGGCCTTTAGTAATATCATTACTTTTTTTACATCAGATTTGTCTTGTGTAAATGAAAGTGGTAGTAATAATTTCTTTTTTAAATCTATTTATCTGTGATAAATTAAATATTACAGTTTTTTTCTGTTGTTAATATCTGTTGTGTGGTTTACATTTAGAAATTAAAAATCAATAATACAAAAAAATTTTAAGATATCACTTTGAAAATCTTGTAAACCTTTTGAAAAATTATTATTCTCATCACAATGTCATAGTCTTACTAGCAATAGTGTATCATCAATATTTTGTTTTTCATTTTCCACAAATCCTCTTGAGATATGAATAGAAAACATTTTTGTTTGATTTAATCCAAATTGATTTGTAAAATATTACATCACTTTGAATCTTCTCAGTAATCTTTTTTCTATTTTTTTTTCCACAGATAACCAATGTATCCTCCTGATAGTCACCTATGGAGCTGAAACCACAAAATATTTAACCATGGTCCACTATCTTTAGGTCATACCTCTTAGGACAATGCTTGATCTAGCTGGAAATGAATAAAATTTTCAGGTTTTTTTAAGAGTTCAGTTGAGAAAAGCTCAGGAGTAAGGCTCTTACAGATGAAGGATCAGGGGAAAAGGATTCTCTTCAACAAAGGAAAGGTAGTTCTTTAGATCAAAAGCCTTAGATATTTCAGAGGCAGACACTCAGTGCTCCCTTCCTACAGTTGTTACTGCTGCTTCTGGAACTAAATCATAGCCGGTCCCCCATATTCATTTATACTATTAACTAGGAGACACTTCCTGCAACCACAAATGATGAATAGTATTCATACCCCATCTCCTTCCTGTCATTTTTATTTTGACTTTTGCAACTTTCTCCCCCACTCACTCTCACACATCAACATACAGATGGGACAGTCAGCTACTGCCCATTTTCTGAAGGAGGTAAACAATAGCTTTGTTGGCATCTTCCTGTCCCCTGTTCAATAACTTATAATTTACCTCACATTTTTTCACTTATGTGTAATATTGGCTGGTAAAGAAATATGCAGCAGAAGTCAGTAGTGATCAGGTCATTTTCTTGTGTACTCAATGCCCACTTACAACAAATAGCTCCAAAAGGTGCTTATCAATGTTCGTTTTTCACATTTTGACAAAATATTAATTTTAGTTACTCACATAGTCCCTTGTCTTAATCCTGACCATCAAAAGAAACATAAGTATCAGAAGCTTTGGCCACTAGATGTCATGAATAACAATAGATATATCACTTGTTTTGCAGTTATTGTTTTTGCAGTTAATAGTGGAGAGAATAGATCCTCATATACTCACTGCCTTCCATATCTATCATTATAACATACAAGACCAAGATCAAGATGAATCCTTCTTTTTTAATCACTGCTACCCACAAAAAAACGGTTTAAATAGTGTTGATGGGTAAAGGTTATACATGTGTTCTGACTATTATCTATCTATCCAGACTTTACTCAGCCGTAACCATTCATAGTAGAAACTTGAAATGTTGCATGCATACACCCTACGATGAGTAAGAGAAAAGCTTTTATGTTTTTTGAAAATTTGTACTTTTTAATGATCACAGCCACAAAATAGGCAAGGAAATTAGGTTATTCACGGATCAGCCCATTTTTTAATTGACCACCCTATCAAGTGACTAACAAAACCTGTTTTTGTTTTTTCCTTATCATGAATTTATGATTCAAGCCATACTGGTAGTATTTTCATCTAAGAAATTTAATTTTACTACCAACCACCATTTGATTTACAAGGTAAAAATGAGTATATATGGGTGGCAGTGATTCATAATTTCCCTTGGAATGCTAGTTTCTATTATGCCTGTAAACTGTAAGACATGCAAATGGCATAAATATAAAGAGAACTGATTTCACTGCCAAGTTTTAACTAAAATGCAGGGCTAAATTTTTGAAAAGAAGCATAGACCAACTAACAAAACATGACAGCAAACCTTGATAAACATTTGCACAGCAAGCATAACAGTATTTTTTTTATCTGCAGCCAATATAATGAAATAAATTAAAATGAAATATACAAATAAAATCAAAGGAATAGTAAAATTGTTGGCATGAAGAGACTATATCCTAAAAAGCTCTTGGATACGAGTCAATTTATTCCAAAAGGAAAACACACACTCATACAAAGCCAACATAAAAGTGTGTTTAAATCAATAAATCAAAATATTGGTATAAAGATATGATTGGCACTTTTCCAATGTTTTGTGTTTGTTTCTATTTTCAAGGAAGAGAGAGAGGCATGTAGGTTGGGAAAAATATCCATGTTGTAGACAGTGGAATCAAATGACTTTTTTTCACGTTAGATTTTACAATATTTTTAATATATTTTTTGAAATATCAGCATGATTTGAATATCAGTCTGATTTAATAGATTTGAATAAGACAGAAACAAGAATACTTTTTACATAAATTTTACACACCAAAGTGTAAAACTTTAAAAGAGACAACAAATAGCAACTTACAGTGAATATCCATGAGAGATATTTTACAATTTTAGTACATATAACATTTTTTTAATGTTTTCTTCATGAAGTTAGAAAGAATTATACATTACTTCTTACAACAGATGATTAATTTTATAAATTTTTAGTACGATTTACTTCTCTCACCCTTGACTGTAATGGCTAGATTAAAATAAATCATCAATTAATCATATTTTTAGTCATGCATCTTACTATGAAGCAGTGATTACAAAAGTACTCAAAGACTATAGCTCCAGTGTGTTTGATCATTACTGAATATCCTACATGTCTGGCCCTATACTAGACTAAGCTAAGCTTAATAAATACCTAATTCTATTTTTCCAATTTTAAAAGAAAACAGATCCTCTCTAAAATCACTTAGTAAAAACATACTGAATCTTAAAATAAGCACAAATTTTCTCAAATTGATAAACTTTTTTTTTTGCACAAATATTTTTTCTCAAGCCTTATTTTGAACTAATATGAGATACTCTTGTTTCATACTTGTCATCCATAAACACTTCCCTTGTTTCTAGTATCACTTTATGCAAATGATCATATAAACCTAAAGAACATGAGGCCATATCTGAGGCTTCGTCTCCAGTGCTAAGTAAATGAGATTTGTAAATTTCAACCCACCAATAAAGAAGGAAATTAACTCAAGCAAACGGTTTCTTCATTTTTTTAAAGAAATATTGTACATTTGTATATTATATTTTCAATGGTCTTTGGGCGAATTTTAAAAGCTTTTGCATTCTTATTCATGTCTTGTAAATTATTCAAAAGATTACTTTCCTATTTATACAATTATTTTAGGTCTTATAATTGTTACACTTGGATCAGTAAGAGACATTAATTCATTTTTTATAAAGCACCTAAGACTGCAAGCCAATTTAATTTTTTTACATTCCTCTCTTTCTCAAATGATTTACTATTTTATCTAGACTTCAAATTCTGTTCGCCTAAAACCTTTAGTTTTACTAATAATTTTCTTCTGGTCCGCTATTTCAATTATCAATTGTTATCAATTAAAGAATTTCTACATAAGCTGATCAAATGCTGATTAAAAACAAAGGAATGCATATCTCATAAACCATACCCAAACCAAACGATGATCTTCATGGAAGTTCAAAGAAAAGTAAATTAATAAAAGAAATAATGCAGTTCTTAATATATGTATATCACAAACCAGAGTCGAGATGGAAAAACATGTGATATATGGGGCCTGGGGCCATAGCCAGCATAAGGGCGCCAACTAACTCTATATGTAGATAAAATTTTTGTTTTTTCTACACTCAAGAACACTACTTGATATAAAGGCTGGAAAATTTTGATCTTCAATAAGTTAGAAATTTCTTATCAATTAATTACTTGGCAAATTGCTGACTGATTTTATAAACTTGAAAATTTAAATACCAAATTTTCTCATTGACTTTACTTTTACTGGTGGTTCATTCATTATGAATTAAACTGAAATGAACAACCAGTGAATATCAAACATGATGTAGAAGAGATTGTGATGGGAAGTTTTGGAAAGATGATTTCAAAAGGAAGTGTACAGTCACCAAAATACTTTGTAGCCAAAAGAAAGATAGAAAGTAAGTGTCCATATCAGTATTACAGTAACATCATAAATAGAACCCAACACTCTAAATGTTGTATTATGATTTCTCAATGAAGCAAAGAGAAGTTATCAAAATATTTCAAATCTGTAGTTTCAAATGATGTGAGTAAAGAGAGGGTACAGTTCAGCGGTACAGTCACATCATAAATAGACACCCCCTCCCCATTTGTGTTTTGGAAAAATTATTTCTCTGATGAAGTAATACAAGTAACCAAAATGCTTTAAAGCTGTTGTTCCATACTATAGACTGATAGTGAGGGTCAGCTTGAACAGTATACTTATATCATAAATAGGATCCCCTCTTGACTAGAGAATAGAAAAATTTCACTTTGGAAAAACGATATCTCAATAATGCAAAGAAAAGTTACTGAAATACTTCAGAATGATTGACACAAAGAGAGGGTACAGTTGAGTACTATAGTTACATCATGAATAAAGCTCTCCCCCACCCCAAGTACTTTTTTTGAAAAATGATGTCTCAGTGAAGTAAAGGGAACAAATCACAATACTACAAACTTTCATATGGAAAGAGAAGATACAGTTTTACAGTATAGTTTCATTGTAAGAAGAATCCCCCTGAAAAAATTTTTATTCCCTTGAAAAATGATCAACATGTAAAGAAACAAAAGAGTGCCATCAGAATTTAAAAGATGTTTTTACAAAATTATATTCAGAATATGGGGTCATGTAAAACAAAAATCTTTCCAAGAATAGTGGTCAGAATAAATTATGACATAATTATAACTACAGCATTCTCACTCACCAGATACAAACTGAAGGTCGAGTTCAGCATTATTGTTATAAAGTAAATAGAACTCACATTTCTAAAATCTTAAAAATATAGCAAATTAACAGGGTTTTTGCTTTCTGTAAGTTACCACATTATAGGAGTACATTGATCTACATCCTCTGCCTATGATGCACCGTTCTGGATGCTTAGGGGGCACAAATAGACAAAAAGAATCAAAGTTTTAGTATTATTTAGATGTTCATGATCATTCAAAAGACTTGTTTCTGAGGTGGTAAAACAATTGAACAGGATCTCCAACCACACCATGCTAGGTAACCAAAAAGAAGGGCCAATGCTACCACTGACAGCTTTTGTTACACTGTTGAATATTTTGTATTCTCAAACTATATGAATCCATTCTATACTGAATGGGCATATTTCATTGCTTGATTATGTCTATCAGCAGTACCCAAAGAATTCCACGGTTTTTAAAAAAAGATTTAATTTAATAAGGGCTGATGGGCACCGTTTAATTGAATATTTCATTTTCATTCTTAAATATTTGATTTTATTTTTAAATAACACTTTTGTTGAAGATACTTTTAGCATGGGTATATGTGAACTATACTGACATACTTGGTCAAAGAGTAACCCTTTTCAGCCACCAAAAGGATGATAGAGCTGTCTTAAGTAGATTTATTATGACAAAGAGTGGGCACACAGACCCACCCTTCTTAGTTACAGTGACTTGATTGAAAAAACTTCAGGAAAAAAAAAATGAAAAGTTGTTCATTTAAAAGTAGGGATGCTGTATAAAGAATCTAACAGCAAAAGCAAGAAAGATAGACAGACAGAATGTTTGGTGCTATGAGAAATGAGAAGAAAGCAGGATTGAAATAGAAGAGGAAAGTGTAGATGATCATTTAGTTCCGGTATCAGGTAAAAGGGTAAGTTAATTAAGTGAAAAAGATAGCGATAGAAAAAGGACCATTGTCGATAAGTTAGTGGACTAAAGGTTGGTCTCAAGAAGAGGGAGTAGTAGAGTAGAGCAACAGATACATGGGTGACCAGAGACCTGGGCTGTGGCCCATGACAGTTGAAGGACTGATAAACCTCTTTCTCTCTTTTTCCCCTCAGAGCGAGTGAGAATTTTCTTTAGTCTTCAAGCGAAGACTATCAATGTATTTTTAGTCAAAGTTGAAAAAAAATTATGGTTTGATTTTGAATCCCAACATGAGTCTTGCATCTTTCGTTCCATCCCTCACTGAAGCTGTGGTATGCATAGACATCAAGAAATCCATTATGGTACATCTTTTTTCTCTTTTTCTTTCATTTTTCCTTTACCACAATTTTTCTCTACACTTTATTTCATTCCTCTTATATCTTTTAGTTTATTTCCATTCTTCATTGCTTTCAATGTAAATGTTTTCTCACTCCCCCTCATCTTTGTTTGCTACAATTTTTAAGTATTTTTAAATTCAGCATATTACACTTCAGCAAAATAATCTTTTAGCTGGCCCGAGCCCAATTATTTTACAATGGGCTTAGGGTTGGAATGGTGTTTGAGGTGGGGGGGTATACAGCAGTGACTGTTTTTGCATTTCCATGTCTCTCTTTCAACTCTATACACAGCGTGATCCTTAGCATGACATGGGATATAGAGGAGATAGTAGTTACGCATATTAATAAATAGATTAAGAAGGAACAAATAATTCAGAAGAATTACAGAGGAAATGTAACTGCTTAAACACATTTTCATTCTCTGTTCATTATTGAAATTTGGCAAAAATCTACCAAGTTTATGATCTTTAAAGAATTTCAAGTGCTGTAAGTAAATACATTCAATGATTTTAAAGTAAGTCAAGGTGTTTCTACCTCCACTAATCATAAATCTAGTACAGTTAAAATCCCCTACATGCTTTGAAGCAAGGCAGGAGGAGGATTAGCTTCAGTTATGCACTGGTGTGTTGTGCAATTTAGATAGTACACAGCTGTAATCTAGCCAAAATTTAAGGAGTGGACAATAAAGAAGAAACAGAAGAAAAGTGATAAGAAGCCCTACCCTACCAATCCATAAGTGAGGGACCCCACCCCAAAACAAACTCCTACCTCTTTAGACACACCATTCCAAATGTCACTCTCGATTATAATTCTATCTGTATGTAACATCTCAATGAACCAGTGTCGGAGTTTTGGAAAGTTATTTTAATGCCTTCCACACACATTATCTTGGGTATATGCTTTTACCTGGCTTTTACCTCGCAGATGTGTTCTTTATATGAACTTTTTCATCACATACTAAAAAACAAACAAATCTAACATTGATTTTAAGATAGTTAAAAAAAATTGCTGAGAAAAAGGTGCTCATTGTTAATGTTTGAAGTTCATTTTCTGAAATGTATTTGTGTGTGTGTGTGTGTGTGTGTGTGTGTGTGTGTGTATGTGTATTTGCAAGGTAGAATTTCTCCAATCATGGAAACTGTACACAAATATTAACTTCAAAAGTCTGCACATTTTTGTACACGGCAAACTTTTAATTAGGGATGCCTGAAGCAATCTGGGGCAACTTTTCAGAAAGGTCGTTTTTACGAAAATGGCTAAAATCGGCTGAAGTTTTTCATTTCCACCAAACTTTATTGCTAAAAAATGTTTTATTTTCATTTAAAGTCCACTCATCAAATAAAATAACTAAGACTACAAACAAATAATCAACTTACAGATTTTTTTTTTCAAACTGGCCAGATTTTTTGGCTGATGTAGATTTTTATCAGATAATTTGAGGGAAAAATCAGCTAGATCTACGCGAAAAATGGTTAATTTGGCAACACTGGGTTGTCTCCAGTTGAACACATGACTTTTCAATCGGGCGCGTGCAAGACATTTTGTCGTATTCCACGGCAAACCAATCCCTCGCCCGGTTAGTGCTCTTCAGTGGAAGATCAAAAGACGAAATTGATGACAGCTCGTTTGTTCCATAACGAGAGAGGAAATGAATTTGACGTAACATAGATGTTCGCTTCAATAAAGTTTGTTTTTCTAAATATTTTTCTTTACCTTTAAACTATGGAGAACTGTAATAGCTTTAAATAACAAGCTATACTTGGCAACACTGAGGCAACCACTAAAATCTCTCATTCATTAAGCAAAACTTGCATTTCTGTTTAGAGCAATGAATGCGAAACTGCTCAAGATGGAGAACTTGGAGATGATTCAGCATAATATGCAAGATGTTTGTCGTTTAAATAACTCAGAGATTTTATTCTATAGTGAATATACGTTCTATATTTATGCTAAAATTAACATTCAGTCGGCGATTAGAAATAAACGTTTGATTAAGTATGTCTTGGATTTTCCTTTTTAGCTAGAGGTCATACAGATGACCCTGCTGGCCCCCTACCAAGAAAACACGTTGGGTGCAGCCGCTACCGTTGCTCCTGCTGTTCCGACGCTCCTAACAAATGCCTCAACTTCTTACAACATTTTATTTATTCTTTTATTCTGAAGATCACGGGGAACCAATACAAAAAACTAAATAAAATGGCTTTAACTGATAAGAGTGGAAAACATCTCAGAAAATCGCTCAGCGGAAAAGGTTAATTTTGTTTTTGGTTTTCCCTCGCTAAATGTTTTGCGATTTGATACGCCCAATGTGTGCTACATGCAGACTTTTCCTCGTAATATCTTACAGTCAAATATTTTTTTTGTTGTTGTTTTTTAGTTGTACACTGTCAAATGATTCGTTTTGACGTACAGGGTGTATTTTCATTCAGTATTTTATACAGGTCAGCTAATAATAACTTTTGACAACATTTTTAATCATCTAGTAGGCCATATAGTTTGATAAATCTCAGTTGCACGGTCAGGAGGTTAATTTTTTGTTTCAGGTTACTTTTGTTTGATATCTTGCAAATCAAGGTTACGCAAAAGTTTAGTCAAGGCCAAGGTTATTCCATGATTTCGAAAGAGGTGGCTGGCTTTAAGCACCTTTTTTGTTGTATTTACCATTGCTACCAATTTTTCCTGTAAGATTTTGCTGTTGAGAATAAAGTTTGAAATGGTACTCTTAGAAATATGAATGTTTTTTCATGGGAGAGAACTTGGATGATGAAAATTTCGCATTCATTCGGGTTCGATGCTCACCAGGTTCTATATCTCTAGCTTTTCCGTCTCAGACTGTTCAAATCTATTTCTGACATCTCATGAACATGTTATTGTTAATGCTCATCGAGTTGGCCTATTGGGGCCGTTGGGTTTTAATTAATTTAAAAAAAAAAGATCGCGTTTGATTATACATGATACATGAATAGTGCTGTTTCGATTAGTGCAGGTTTTGATGTAGGGTTAATTATTAGTTCACAAATTAATGTAACTAAGTTTATGCCGTAAACAAAAATAAAATAAAATATACGACCTCGAACAGTGCAGTTTCGAACAGGATGGAAAATTTTGGAACGAATTATCTGCACAAATCAACGTATACCTGTATAACGACAGCTGTTATATCAGCATATTTTAAAAAATTGTCGAAGTTATTGAATTTCCGTTTATTGATTCTAACATTGTGGAAAGAGGGGATAAACAACATTTACGGCATAATGTTTTCTTTAACAAACTCTGCACTGGAGATAAGATGCTGAACAACGTTCCACGATCGGGTAGACCACTGAAGATTGATAGCGATCATATCAACGTTATCAAACGTGCGAGATAGCCAACATACTCAAAACAATCAAGTTAAGCATAGAAAATCACTTGAACTAGCTTGGTCAAATTTGTCACTTTGATGTGCGGCTTCTACATAATTTTACAGAAAAAAAAACAACAGGGTCGTATTTAAATATTCCATATTTTGAAACAAATTGTGAAATGGTGATGAAAAGATGGATGTGGAACGCTAGAGATCGTGAAACAAGCGAAATGAACAACCACTAACCGTATCAACGGCCGTTCTTGATACAAATAAGGTCATGCTGTGTATATGGTGGGCTGGGAAGGGAATCACCCACAATAGACCCTTTCGTAGAACAAAATCACTAATTTGAACAAGTACTGCTCCCAACTGAACGACCTGAATCAATGAAATATGTCCAGAATTAGTTTGAGAAAAGGGTGTGATATTCCACCAAGATAACACTAAACCACATGTTTCTTTGGTCACCTGGCAAAGATTGTCACAGTTTGTCTGGGAAATTTTCACTTATCCACTGTATTCGGCAGATATTACACCTTCGAATTACCATTTACTCTGTTAATTACAAAATTCTTTTTACGACAGAAATTTCCATATACTCGAAGACTGCAAAAGGTATTTAAAGCAGTTCTTTGCAGAGAAAGACGGAAAAAAAGTTTTAGGAGAATAGGACTATTCAGACGAAGGGAGATAGCCGAACAAAACGGTAAAATGTTGTAGAATAAAGCTAATGTCACAAATAAAAATAAAATTAATATTCTTTTATTCTTACTTAACAAATCGGACAAAAATTTTGACCAACACTACATTTGATACTCCTGTCTTTCAAATTGTGGTGGAAGACGAAGAACGGTATCGATGGAAGTATTCTTTTGGTAAAAGGAATACTATTTGCATGCTTAAGGTCACGAACAACTAAGAGTAGGATAGTTCGAATAAAAAAAGACCCATCCAAACCCTATTCCCCAGTTAGCCTTGGGTCACATTCTCGTATTTGAAACAATTTCATTTTTTCGTGCTCGTATAGAGGCCGTTAAGCTCGATATCAAATCACTTCTTGTACACAGAATTTACATTCGTCTTTTGTTTACCTTCCCCAAAATTGTTGACCTTTCCCCCAAAGAAAGCTTTAAAAAAAAACATTTTAGAAGTAATCTAGTAGAGTACTGATGCCGATTTTCAAGTCTGTTCACAAAACGGCACGGCCGGAAGTGTTGGAATACACAAACATATAAACCCGTCAAAATAACCCCCTACCCCGCAATCAAAAGAGCTTTTTTTCTAAACAATATTTTCTAGTAGAGGTGTAGTGCAATACAGATGCCAATTTTCAAGTCTGTAGACAAAATGGTGTGGCCAGGAGTACTGAAACACACAAACAAGCTACCAAAGATGTAAAAAAAAAAAAAAAAAAAGATATAACCATTCGCCATTTGATGGCTACGGTGGTTCAGTGTCCTTACTTTTTTTCCTTTCCCTCACCGAAAAAAAACTTAACTGAGGAATTATTTTGACTGTTGACAACACGTGAATTAACACACGACTTTACACTTACTTAACAAGAAAATATTGGCTTTTGATTGAGTTCCATGGATCCTAAGCTGATTTTTTTCTTTCATCCACTTTTAAACATCTTTTTCCTTTCTCGTTGCCACGAAGAAATTTTTTAAAAAGTGAAGTGTTGAGTATGAAATGCTTTTATGTGATATGACCTATCAGCTGAGCACTTGAAACACGTGTACTCGAAAAAAATAGTATTTATAGATTTTTTTCTAGAGAAATCTGAAGTGTTACTCGGCCCTGGCTTTTGGGCTGGGATGCCAATGTAGTATATGTTCGGGTCAGACACAGTATAAGGTGAGCCAAGTCCAAGAGATTCCGACCCTGGGACAGCATCTCCCCATGGCACTAAAAGGAAGGGTGTCGGAAGAACATTTCTAACGCCTTCGTGACACTGGTCGCCAGAAATGAGTATTTTTGTCCTTGCCCATATACGTACGTTTGTTTGCCCCAAGCTGAATTACATTCCATCCACGTGGAGAGGTGGTTAATCAAATACTATATTTTGACCCCAAAAAACAATCTTTGTTTTGTTGAAGTACTATCAAAGAAAGATTGGGCAATATTGAGCAAAATCTAACGTTAACGTAAGTAATGGCAACAACAAAGAACATCATATAATCCTGAAAATCCTTGCAGAGAAACTTAACTAATTTGGTTATTATTAGTTGTAGTAGTCTGTTTTTTTGTACTTTACAGATGTAGTACGGGTATGGTATTACTGTACAAATTAATGTAGCTGGGTATAAGCCGGAAAAAACACATTTAATCGGAAGTCCTTGAACAGTGCATCTTTCAACAATAAAGAAAATTTTGAATCGAATAAACCACACTATCCATCATTGCTAGGTATGGCCGAACTTGATTGTCGCAAATAAATTCAGAAGCCTCTCGAAGCGCGCCGGTGAATGAAAAGGGAAAAAGAAAAAAAAATCAACGTTTATTTTAAGTTATGTAAACAAAACAAATATAGGCGAATACTGGGCACCTGAAAAGGTCGTATAATCGAGTCTCACCTGTAACCCATTATTTGTCTTGACTTTTAAAACTGAGAACTGTAGTAAAAGGTAGTCTTATTGTAAAAACTCCTCGAGAAATTAGCTTTGATATTTTACATACCGAATTAAGAGTAATTGTAATTCAAACCACAAGAAACCTAAACCCGTCACACGTTTTGTCTGATGATGGACAGTGTATAAATGAGTTGTGATTGGATTAAAATGGAAGATAAATAAAACATGAGAAACGAATGTGTTTAGATAGAAGACAAGTTTAATAATGTTTGTTGTATAATCAAAATATGTACTTGTCTTTTTAGTATTAGCATTGTTGGTTGTTGGTAGCAGTCGCAGCTTTTTAGCTAGTATCAGTATCAATATGATTGTGTAACACCATCTTTTTTTGGATGAGCCTTGTCTTTGAGCTGGGGGCGAGGGAGGAAATGCAATTGTGCCAATGAGTGTATTTCCAATATGAGATTTTCTTTTTTTCATATATTTGTTTTTTGAATGGTGTATGGAAGATAATTCTTTTTTTACTTTTCAATTTGCTTTGGATGAGTCTTGTTTGTTGAGTTTCTTTTGCGTATATTTGTTGTATAAACCTCTTTTCTAAACTTCCCCTGATTGTTTCGCAGTGTTTTTGATTATAAGTTCTTCGTTGAGGCTGTTATTCACAGTATCTTAAGGGGGTACTTTTCGTCTGCTGCGTGGACTTGTTTTCAAATTTAATGGATAGATTTGTTAATATCGACTTGTCATGATCATTGTGGAAGTGTAGTCGTTTGATATGACATCTTCATAATTGATGTCTGGAGTTATTTATATTTTTTTTTAAAATGACGTCAGTTTCTTTTTATATAATTTCCTTGTTCAATGAATACTAAATATGAGCGAAGTTGTAATTTCTCAATTATTTTACTTTTTTTATTCCAAATATTTTCGTACTTTATGTGCACACTATCACTTGGCTTGAGTACGGGTAATTCTCGTGATGAGTGAGATTTTTCTGTTTTGTGATGCGAGTAATTTTTTATGATGGTTTATGTTTGGGAGATAGGTTATGTTCATGGCCGTTTTGCAGATCATTCGGTTCATTGTTATTCTTTATAGCGTTTTGGAGAGTTTTCGTGATTTTTTGAATGGCCTTATCATTCCATTCGATTGAGGGTAATTTGGATTTGATTTTAAGCGTTCGAAGTCCCACTGTTCAGTGGATGCTTTAAGATCATATTACTGAAACTCTGATCCATCGTCGCCAACAACGATTTGATGAATGCGGATTTCTGCGACTGTGTTCGTTAAACATTCTATCACTGTGGTAGTTCCGCAATCTTGAATTTTTATGTAAATCCAAATATCCCGGGGTAAAATCCAGTACAAGGAGGTGTAATGTGCGATATAAAACGGATATAGCCGTCCCCACTTCAGTCCATGTTGACACAGGGATTTCGTGAAAAGTAGTGGCTGAACTGGCAGTTGATAACGGTGATCTATGCACATGGAACATCTGCTGATCATATATTTTATTTGAAAACTTATACCGAGCCAGTAAACACATTCTTTGGCTCCTGCTGAGCATTTTAACATGCCATCAAGATGAAACTGTCGATGTAGTGAATCGTAAAAACAATGTTTTAATTTCATTGTCCTGATTTCTGATGATTATTCAGGATAATTATACCTTTTAAATACAAAAAGAAGACTTTCCAGAGAGCATGTATGAATTTAGAGCGACTTTAATGTAATTATCAACAGGTATTACTGAAGTATTCTGGTAAAAGATCTTTATAACACATTTCATCATAAAAGTATGATTTTTGAAAATTTGATTATTAATTATTCTATTCTTTCTGAGACATTTTACGAAACAGAAAATACAACCAGTAAAAAATTTATTCATTCAAATTTATTAAAATTAGTACTATTTCAAAATTCGACGATCGAATGATGCCTTTTGACCGAACGCAATTCTAACTTGCAGTAGTCCGTACTACACTGTTGTCCTTTTGACTGATGTCTTATGACCAGGACTCGAAACGGTACATCGCCGGCAAAGTGTTTTTTTTAATCTTTCAACTCTAGGATGATCTAACTCCGAAGAGAATAAATCAAATCCGGATGATTTCTAACCTTTACATGATATTTTAGAAGTCTGGGTTGAATTTACTATACCATTACAATGCGGGAATAGACTCTGATTTTGTGTTTAGTTGTTTACCGGCACATTTATGCTTCATGGGAGATTTCAATGACATCAGAGAACATTTTGTTCTGATGAAACTTACTGTTCTGAGTTGGTTAGTTTTCTTCACCTAGCATCAGATAAAAAAAATTTGTAAGTTGATTTCTATCTTGAGCCCATTTTCTGATAACACTGTTTTTGGAAGTTGATTTTTTACTTGACCTCGTATTCTGAGGCGCTTTTGGGGATTTTTTTTTTTTTTTACCTGACATCATATTCTGATAAAACTCTTTATGGAGTTGTTTGTTTCTTTGGGTTTTTTTTTCACCTCAACCTCATGTTCTAATAACATTTTTCATTCTATGTATCAGAATTGAGAAGGAGCTTTTTTTACAGGTCAAAAGTGAGGGAAACTTATATTTCCCGTATTTGGGAAAATACTAATCATACCTTATTTATTTAGTTGCAAAAGATTATGATATTAATTTGAGGTATAAGAAATGGCTTGGTATCGAGCTTTATGGCCGGCAAAGGCAGCTACCAAACGCGTGAAAAAAAATAAAATAAAATAAAACTGCACATTAAACGGACAAGAAAGTTTGCCGCCCCAATACCTCGCAAGTATGTAACAAGTTCAAGTTTGATTTGGTTCGAACACAGGTATTTCAACCATGGCTGTCCGAATTTTTAGATGAAATATTTGTCATCATAATTTCTTTTCCAAATTTTTCTCCTCATTTCGCCTGCAAATGAATCTCCGTGGCGTAATCGATGAGGATACGGGATGCGATTTCCAATCACATCGGCGGGGATCATAACTTTGTTACCGATCCATGCTTCTGCTTCTTGAAGTCTGTAAAATGTAGAGGGAAAAAGCTAACAGAAAACGACTGGAGCGTTGCGATAAGAAGCAACAAGATGAAAAGAAAACAACAATAGAGCGGTGATAATGATCTGGAAGACTTCACGGTGGAAGAGGTGGACAGGTCAATGGAATCATTAATTTGGCCATGTACTTTTCATACGTGTTTTAAATAACAGTTTTAAACTCTACTGGACTAGTTTGTAATAAAGAGACATGAAAGCCCAGAAGTGCTACACCTGTGATAGTACTAATAGCAGTAGTACTATTACTATAGAGTATTTGTCACGAAATGACTATGAGAAGTTGTTATGAAGGAGCATGAAAAAAGTTTCGAGGAAAGGCGTATATGTTTGGGTGCTGGCACTAGTGACTACTGTCATATTGTGGGAATCATACATCATAGCTACATCGAGCTTTAAGCAATAATCAAAATGTTTTCCATATCACCATCATCATTGCACTGAACTTGAGGATTAAAATAATATTCTAGACTTACTTGACAAAAAAGACAAAGAAATCCTAGTTGATGATGAATGCAAGACTGACCACAAAAGAGCCTGGCTTTTACAACACCAACAGAGATTGTATGTTTTCAACATTTTTACTCGAATGATGCAAACGTAACACTGTATGGGCAGCAGCAATAAGTTGAGTAAAATTTTTAAATTCTACTTATCTACAGATGCGCTGAGGAAAAACAGCAGATGGTATTACTTGCCTCAACACTATGATAAAACGTGAGGCCCAACACAATTGCGGGTGGGTAGAGAGAGAATCAATAACTGCCAAGTTAGGGTTTACCTACAACTTTTAGGACAATGGAGATATACTGCTTCACAATTGGAATCCCCAAGGACGAGCCACGCTTCCATTTGTACCGTGATTCGCCCGAAGACGAGATAAGACGGATCTAAAACAAAAGAAGTGTGGCGATGGTGATGGAACTGATACTTAATCGGTTGACCTTGTACTATTACTACTGAGTTATGTCGATTTACGAAGCGTAGATAAGTTCTGGAACAAAACCACATGCGGCACCAAGTGAGGATTGGACTCACTAGTAGTGGTGTTGTAGTAGTAGTAGTAGTTGTTGTTGCTGTTGTTGAAGTAAAGACTAACATCAGTAATGAAGGTTTGCGAGACTGGCTAGCTAACCACTCCACTAGGATACGGGACTATTATTAAGTACCTCTACACTCTGTCCCTGTCTGTCTGTCTGTTTGTTTTTCTCTCTCTCTCTCTAGAGAGAGAGAGACAGACAGACAGACAGAGAGAAAGAGAAAGAGGAAGAGGAAGAAAGACAGAGGGGGAGAATATGGGGTTGGGTAGGGCAAGATAATTATTACTCATTACTTGTTGAAAATCAAACTGCCTGAATGATGCAGTTCATAGACCTGGGACATACGCATTTCCTAAGAAATATATTTATTTTAAAAAAACATACGAAATTTTACATTTTAATTAGTCGCTTAAGTAGAGGTAACTTGAAAGAGAAAAAAAAGTAACTTTTTCTATTTTCATTTTAAATGCTGACAAATTTTATTTTTCATAAAAAGCGGAAACACGTTGAAGCTTTTATTCTCTTTCTCTCCTCTTCATGTACAATGAGTTTATTTTTATTCTAATTTTAATTAGTAAGGTCAAAGCGATCCTAAAGAACAACATGGACAACATTATTACGCACAATATCATAACACAACTTATCAAAACTCAATATCATTAGCAGTTGGAGTTATCAAATAAATAATACGTCAACTTTGATTTTATTTATCTCAGTTTTTTCATCCTTCCTTGTAAATGATAAATGCAGTTTGAAAACAAAAACAAAACAAAACAAAAAAAACACTTATATTTTCTAGGAATTCTTTTCAACCACAAATTTCTTCTGTGTTGAACCGTGACAACAACCACCAACTTCTGAAACAGATACAAAACAAATACGACCTTCACCTTCAAGTCATGACTTCCGGTCACTGCTTTCTCTAAAGCTATTTTCTTAATTAATGTCTCACCTAATCAATTGACAAGCATTATTAGTTATTATTTTGGTTTGTAAACTATAGTTTCAATTTTTCACAAATAAAATGATTGTGCGAAATACTTGCGGAAAGATACTCTACGCGTGTATAACACAACTAATGTTGTCCAGAGTCGCATCAAAATACATTATTTGACATTATTCCGTAGATACCAGAATTTAAAAGCATTTAATTTATCAACATACAAATTGTAATAGTATATTCATATGTTATTTGAGATGTTCAATCAAAAATATAGAATTGGTAATTAATTTAAGGACATTTATTGCTCACTAAACCACACGGTTTTGCTAACACATTTTTCATATATATATAATCGCTGTCCGTAACTCTGTATGCCTTAAACTAATGAGTAAGGAAAATAACGAACTAGGGTAATGCCTAGTTCCACAGTTATATCTGTGAGGTATTTTTGAACAGGTAAAGGTCGTCCTTGGGAACCTGCCTACTTCTGCGGGAATCCTAAGTTGTAGCGATCTACCTGTGGGGCCGATGGTTCCCAAAATACGAATCGAACGACAGACACTTGCAAACTCCGTTCAAATGGATAAAAACTTAACTGACTACTGTCGCACGTGTATACCACAACCACAGACATTACACTATTTTAATAACAATCAAGTACAGCTGTTATTTTCGTATTAATGGGCTCTGTTACTAAATCACGTATACTTACTGAAAACTAAGGACGGGAATCAGTTTAACAAAGCTACTCAAGCTTGGAATAATTTCATGTTTCTCTACAAATAATTTGAGTAGAAATAGTTTCAAAAAATATTTTTTCAATACATGTTGTAAATCATAAATTAAAAAAACTATCTCATGAGAATATTTGTTCATAGAAATATTGTGATTTGATTGTAAATACAAACTTTTTGAAAAAATGGACGTAATTAATATTATCTATTTTCACATTTTTTTATTAATAAAATATTTCTAAAATTGAATGAGTACAAAAATTATACTGCATTTGAAGATATATAGGTGGGCACTGCTTGCGAAGCTTTTAAGCCTAATTTGTACCCTCATCACCAAATGTTGTATTATAAAAAAAAAAAATTTAGAATTATTTGTTATTGTTCACTTGGTGAAATATTTTAAAAAAATCTATTTACTTACTCGTCCATTTAATTTTATTTTATTTTTCACTTATTCATTTTTTTCATTATCATTTTTTATTATTGTTGTTTGTATTTTCACACCAATGTGAGAGTGTGACGAGGTGGGATCGAAACTTGAGGTCACTCAGTCTCCAGCAGGGACCACCACTGGTGGTCCCTGCTAGAGACTGAATGACCTCAAGTCTCAAACCCTCCTTTTCACATTCTCACAGTCCACAGCAGTACTGGCTGTGCTTTACAGTTTTATACCAGTGGCCTGATGGTTATTACTGAAGGCTGAGGGACTGTAAGTTCCCTGGGGTCTCCAGCCTTCTTCTCAGATTGTCCTCACCTATCACAGCAGCACTGTGGTTTGTAGAGTCTCCACTATGATTTTTTCTTGGCTGTTAGGCCATTTCTAACAGCTGGGGGTCATAGATCTAATATTTTCAGGACTCTCCTCAGTATTTGTGCAATGGTGCTGGTTCTAATATATTGACTTTTCTCACATTCTTCAACAAGCTTCACTGAGCTAATTAACAAAATATTTTCAGACAGATTCCATCCCCAGAGTATTTGATACAACTGCTTTGCAAAATGCATTGAAGCCAGGACTGTTGGGTTCGTCTTTTAAAATGTATTTCATGAGCAAATGTGAAGATAGTAACAAACTGTCCAAGTTTTACTTTCAAACGAATATGATTGATACCAACTTTTATCCAGACAATTTAAACTCTTCTCATCTTTGATGAAGTCACATTTTTGCCGATTCATTGTATGTTATAGTTATAAACTTACAGACAAAATATGATTGAGTTTGAGTATGAACAGATCAACAGTTTTCTGTACATTGAAAATATTTTCGATATACAGAAAACAGACAGATTCCTGTTCAATTGGACTATCATCAGCTAAACATAATCTGTTATAAAAAAAATTAAAATAAAAAAGGTGAGATTCAAAGTTGCCAACATCAAAATGATGACATCTGATGTGTTACTACGAGGAATACCAAATTTTTTTTCAATTATCAAAAATAGATGTTATTAAGGGATCTTATCTATTGCTGTCACCAAAAACCATGAAATAGCATTCTTGTTTTCAGTTTTAAACATCGATTTTTCCAATCGTTTTTTTTTAAATTAATTTTCTTATTGTTTTAATTTGTGCACCGTTTTTAAAAAGACATGAAACTTTACCATTTTCAATCGGGACTACCTTCCCTACATTGAGCTATGTATGAAAACTGAAGGTTAGTACTAAATTTCATCGCTGTGAGAATAGATACTATGATTTGAAGTAAAGGCCTCAAAAGGCCCAACTGCACTGATAAAGTGCTTGGACAAAATCTCCTCACTTAAAAAGCTAGACAAAACCCTCAGAAAATTTAAGTGGTTGATGACAGATTTTCCTTACCAAACATTAAAAATGATACCGATTACAATTTATTTTTTTTTATCCCTTTTAGATGACACTCAATATTATTCTTCAAAGCACATTTCTACTCTTTTTCATCATAAATTCTAAAAAAATCTATATTGAATTTTGTAAAGCTATTTATATGATCAAAACAAGTTGCTTTACTTTTTCCCCTGTGTGAGAAAAAAAAAGAACAGGTACTGCACTTTGATTTTTACAGTCACAGGTAAATGACCAACTAAGAGAATTTTCTTTCCTCCTCAAATAACAATTTTACAGGTCTCCAATTACAATTTTTACCATTTTTACTTCATTGATAAAATGTTTACCAAGAGTTATAGAAACTATCAGCCTCAGTCTTTGTGTTGTCTTTGTTGGTATCACAATATTTCAACTGATCCATTCTATAGCCTTCTTCAAGTGAACAATCCATAAGGAGAGAGATCTCTCCTTTACAAAATGGATTGGATAAAACAGGGCAATCATAACAAAAGTAAAAATGAGTTCAATAGTCTAAATAACTCAGATGATAACTTTTCTTGAAATTATAGGAAGTATCTACATAAAGTAATCTGCTCAGATGGTGCAATGCAATGATTTCAAAACTGGGGTTCATGAAATAATGCCCGGGAGTCTGCAGCAGTGTTCCTTTTAAACCTGATATTGCAAATCCTTTGACAGAAAAACAACATCATCAATTGCACAACTATCAAAAAACATAATTATTGTACACAGACCTGTACCATATATTAGAATTCAAATAAATGCAATCCGAATATGATTTTTAAAGGTCAAAAATATCTTTTCATTGTAGTACATTAATCAGTCTAAAAACTATATGTTGAAAATAGGTTTCCGCCAGAATATTTCCTCCATAGAAGGATTCCTTGAGTTTTCAAAGTTTCAAAACCACTGGCATAATAGTTAGCACATCTGCCGTACATGCAGAAAGAAGGGTGCAGGTTCATTTCCCAGTATGAAAGAAAAGTGTGGAAAGCTCTTCATAAGATAAATTTCCCCCAGTTATGGGTAAAATTACAGAGAAAACTTGGCTTTCTAGCTTTGGGAGGGCAACCAGTCTAGGAGAAGGACAACTCTGATTTCAAGCTAGGGAGTGGAACCCTTTCAAGGCAGTTTAGGATTAAATTTGAGGTACTACCAGCAGTTCTTGCAGCCAGGTTGATTGCTCTCTGCTTTCCTTAGGAATATATCAGGGAGACCGAGAGGGGGATTTTGATCGCTGGATCTCGAAATGCCTCCCCAATGCATGCGCCCTCGAGAGGACATTCTATTGTCTACAGAGACAGAACAGAGGGCATTCATTCAATCTCTATGAAGTACTGTTACACTTTTCAAAATAAACTCAGAGAATGGGCAATACTGAACAAATTCTTCATGCGTGTGTATATGTATATAAATATATATATGAGTGTGTGTACACACATGTTTTTGTGTGTATGTATATATATATATATATATATATATATATATATATATGTGTGTGTATGTGTGTGTGTGTTCATGTGTGTATTAATATATATTTGTGTGTATATGAATATATATATATTCATTCACTTACATATCTATGTATCAATCTATCTGCTGCCCTGAATAGTGCTGCTAATTAGTATTTGTACAAACAGAAATGTTGCTTGGTATTGAAAGCAAAAAACCGGAACTTTATGCAAGAATAACCAAATTTTATATTTCAGTAGGACAAGGCATGCATATAGGCATGTTTTGTGGTTCTGAATACTAAATTTTGTGACAATATTTTTTCAATAAAATTGAATTAATAAATGAATTTAGCCAAGTACTTTCTCTCTCCTCTAAAATCTTGTTCAGAATCAATCAAGGAGATATAACTAGCATTGCTACTTGGTAGAGTTGCCAAACTAGTTAGTTTAATAAATAGCCTTAAACTAGACTAATATACATCTTAGAAAGAATGCAACCATGGGCAAGAAACACAGAGATTGTGCTCATTTAAAAACTTATGAGCAATACATTTTATATAAACAATGGTTAGATTAAATGAAAAGTACTGATCATAAGTACATACATATGTATAAACTAAATAACTATTTCATACCAATATAATACACATATATAAATAAAATAACTATTTTATATCTATAACACATACATATTGTGATGTTCATATTCATGTACATGTTCATAAGTATATGAGTATATATATGTATGCGTGTATATCTCTACTTATATATCTATAGATTTCAATAGACCAACTTCCATCAACACCTGTGAAAAATGATGGGCTTATTTACAAGGGGATTTCCACTAAGGAACCTAAAACTATTTTATTAAGCAAAATAATAAATCAAGTATTCTAATTTAAATTTTTTTCAAAGTCTCAACTCAAGCTGTTAAAAATGTTATGTAAGAAAAATCACCACTGATACTGTGTGGTATGAAAATAAATCATAAACTTATTTTATAAAAAATACATCTAATTTCATTACAAAATAAAATCACATTCTCTCTCGTTTTTCTTTTATTTCAGTTTCAAATGTCCAGCCTTTCTGTGATGTATTCCTCATTGTTATGTCACAATAGACTATCACATTTTATTTCAAGCCTATAATCATTCTTTTAGCTCTGTTAACCTTTTTTTCATAGACAAATCAATTATAAATTTTATACATATATATATATATACATACATATTATATATATATATATATATATATATATATATATATATATATATGTATATATATATATATAAGCCATATATGCAAATTAGTATGTTTGATTGTATAATTATATGGTGGTTTTGTCTAATTCCTATTATAACCTAAAATTATGAAAATTAAGTATAAGGGTCTTGTACTTTCTGGTTTCTAGAAAAGAGGAAAGGAAAAAACAACACACACACACGTACATGCATGCATGCATTTATTGTTGCTGTTTCTTTTCCTCTTATCTTAAATCCAGGATATACAAGATTCTCAGCAACATTGGCACCTTATCACAGTAACTGATATATGAGCTTTTTCAGTTATAAAGATGTCTTCTGTACAAACTGAAAACTAAAGAGCCAAGAGACGTAATTAAGGAGAAGCTGCAATATTTGCACAGTGAACTCTGACCTCCTCTGTCAAACCTAATAAATGAAGAATTCACTCAAAATTTTTCTCCCTAAGCCTTGTGCTATTTGATTCCATCTACCTGAATGATTAACTCAAGGACCCCTAATGAGGATGTATTACAAACCAAACTAAAGCTGTCAAAACCTTTCAACTAATGACTTCTGTACTAACAGTTTGCTCTCATTGTTTTCATTGCATGATCTCCAAATAAAGCCTTAGGATTATCATAAACTCTTATACTAACTAAAGTCATTTATCTTGACTTTATTTTCCAGAGATATGAATTCAGTCAAAACTTAGCCTTATCAAACTTCAATAAGAAAACATATCACTTCACATATATTCATTCACACAAAATGATAAATTTTACAAAGCTTAATGAGGTTTCAAGATGTAATAAAAATACCAGAAGTTCACAAATAAGTAGCAATAGAGACCCTAAAAACTGAATTTTGTATTTTGATTCTTTCTTAATGATCATAGACCAATAATAGGCGAGAGAAGTAACATATTCATCACTTCTTTTTTCGAATTTTTAAATAATCACCCCAAACATGGCTTCCTGACGAAAGATGTTGGTCACATGATGGTTGCTATTGATTGACTAACCAGACTGTTTTCTTTCTTTTAAAAATGAAATACCTCATAACATTATATTATATTATATTATAACATTAAATAATAACATACCATGATGGGAGTTGGTCAACAGATTAGTTACGTGTTGGATGGGATAAAATGTTGTACTGTTTGTCCATTTAATTTTAAAGGCTGTTCCTGGACTTTTTTTCCAAGTCTACCTACATAGTTAACCGGGCACCTCATTTTTCCAGTTTTGTGCAATTCATTTCTCATTTAGTTATTGTTTACAGTAATTGTTGCTAGTAGCTGGCAATATGAAGTATCGGCTTCAACCTTGTGACACAAGTTAAGCAATTATGCATGAAGCAGAACAGTTTAAATAAGGTTGTCACAAAAGGTTCCATTTTCTTTATACAAAATACATGAAGTACAATGTTATTTTCATTTTGTTTTCTTCTTGTTCTTTTTTTCAATTGCACTCGTTTGTAGCATGAAAGCATAAAAGGCCAAAGCAGTACAAATCAGAAAGTGAGAAGTTTTCTTAATACATGAAAGGTCATTTTTTAGTTTGCTTTATGTCAAAATCAACTTCATTTGTTTCTTTTCCTCAAACTGCACAAGTGTTCACAGTGAGATGTGTGTATGCTGTAAACTCTTTATTTAGAGCATGTATTCGTGGGTAGAGATGAGATGAGTGTGCCCATATATGTATACATACATACATACATACATATATATATGTATATATGTATATATATATATGTATATATATATGTATAAGTTGTTTCAACAACATATATTTTACAACCCGATACCCTCCCAACAATAGACATGAACCAATGTTGTTAATATCTCGTATTACAAACTTAAGCCAACAGGTGCTTTACTTTACCTCCTGGTGACCAATGTCTTTCCTAGACTAGAGTAATCAGCGCTGTAAATATTTAAATGCTCATAATGCCATTAATTTTTTCTGATACTTTTAATTTTTTTTAAAGTGGTTAATATGATGTAAACAAATTGTCAGGTATGAGTACAGTTTGACCCATACTTCCATAAGTCAATCTGTTCTATCATCAATCTGATTCAAATTTTATGAATTTCTTTCCCATATTGGTTTGTATTCTAATCGTAAATGTTTTTTTTAAAGCCTCTTATAGGCTGTTCTTTATATTGAAAAGTTTCAAAAAAGTTCTTCTGGATATATGAGACCAATGCAAAATTTCCAGTATGAAAAACTTTCTAGATTATTCATGTGTCTCAATTTAATTGAGCACGGAGAAAATAAGTGAAGATGTTTTAATGCTTGATCAAAGAGTTTTCCGTGTTGATAATTACAACAGCTGAAAATGATTATAGAAATAACAGTGAACTATTCACTAGCAGATCCCAGAGAGAGAGAGAGAGAAAAAAAGAGAGAGAGAAAGAGTAGAAGTGGAGAAATGACAGTGTAGAGCAGGCCAGAGAAAAGGGTTGATTAAAATCCTCCTCATTACCAACAGCATAACCTTATTCAATACTTATTTGGGGAAAGAACAATTGAATCACAGAGTGATATTTGCTTTAGGAAATCCTCCACTAAACTTTTCTTCAACTTTTCAAGGCCTACTTTGGAATGCCAAATAAATTTCTTAAAACCTTTGATAACATGAAAAAAATTGTTTAAAATCATATCTTATAATAATTCACTTAAATTCTGCCAAAACGTCTGTCTGTATGTTACGGCAAAACACAAGATAACACCATGAAATTTTCTTTCTGTATCAATGTGACCATGGGAAAAGTTTTTAGCAAATTAGTTTTTGAGAACCAGCCCTGAAATATGTTTGAATTTACAGTGAAATTTATGCTGAAATGGATGCAGTTTTTGTGCCTACTTTTTCAAATGAATCCATTGACTGTCCACCGTATGCTGCAGAAACCTAGATAATACACATAACCAAGTGTTGGCCTCGTATCATTCATAGAGAGGAGGGGAAAATAAAAAGAAAAAGAACAGTGAGTACTTTGGTATTGTTCATAGAAATGGGGAAATAAGAGGAAGAATGACTTTGCTCATTTTCAGTTATGTTTACATACACGTACAATTAACATTTTTTTGAGATTGTTAAAAAAAGAAGAAATATCACTTTTTAAGAACACATTAAATTAAACACTATCTGATTTCCAGCCATCTGTTTTTATTCTTTTTTCTGGCAGCAATTCTCCCAGGGCTGGTGTTCAGTCTAGTACATTTGATTTTAGAATACATTTTAACTTTTTTAAGATTAAGAACAAAACTTCGATGCACTATCCTCTTATATTTAACTCTTACATAAATTTACTGAAGTCATTTTTGTTCTACTACATATTCAATTATTTATGATGAATGATGACAATAAATACTAAATAAAGTAAATTATATCCAAGATTCTTTTAACAATCACACATAAAACAGCACAATCAGATTACCACATCAAAGTGAATTTTATATGTGTACAGAAGATGAGTACATTATTCAATTTGTTTCTTTATTTTCTCAACATTTTTTGAAAGCAGTAAAAATTCCCCCTTTTAAAGTTAAGGTTGTAGCATTACAAAAGTGTAACTTCAGAAAATTGAATTTATTGTCTCGAACAACTAACCATATACTGTATTTATGTTGATATTTTTTCTTGAAAACTTTTACCTAAATTCATAAAATTTCTTTCTAAAAAATATGTAGGGTGGACATGATATCAGCATAATTTAGTAGAGGAAATATTGGCACCCTATGTATTCTTTAAAAACAGATTTTATGAATTTGAGTAAAAAGCTCTCAATAAAAACTATCAACATGAATAAAGTATTTGCGTAGTATTTTGAGTCAATGAATTTGATTTTTGAAATTACACTTTGTAATATTGCAACACTTACCTTCAAAGAAGGGAAATGTTAGTGTAGCAACTAGAGATGAGCGATACAAAGCAAACGATCACTGTAAATTTGTAGCTTGAACAAATTTATCCCATAAAATATCTCAAGTCTTCAAACTCACAAAACTTTATATGGCCAATATCATGGAAAAGGCTGGCTGGAATCGCAACCCCACATTTAAAGAGTTGTAATATCAACCACTTAATAAAGGATCTACAGAACTGGAATCAGTAGTACCACCCCAAAAGTATATACACTTGATGTTCAGATTCTAATCCAGTGATCACCAACCTTGGTTCCTATGAACCCAAAGTGTTTGCAAAAGTTTTCTGAGGTTTGTGAAAAATTACAGAGGTTTTGTCGGGGTTTGTCAGTTAAGTTGGAAAAAAATTGATCGAAAAACTAAGTATATGAAAGTAAAACAGTCTTGAAAAACTATTTGAGGATATTGTAACATAAGTCAATCAAATAAAACGCATCAAAACAATTCCATATATATCAGAGACTTTGTGAATATATGGATGCTGAATATACAGCTTTGTTGTTACATTCTCCAGTTTGGTGTTGGTGTCTTTGAAGAGGGAAATATCTGAATCAGGTCCTCAAACTTCATAAGGGAATTCTTGCTTTTCTTACTGATATAAAGAGCGAGTTTGTGACTTTCTTTGATGACTCATAGTGGATCATCACATTGGGTTACATGGCTTATATATTTGAACAATTGAACACTTTGAATTTATCGCTTCAAGAAATGGACAATAACATTTTTTGTGCAATTAGCAAGATCTGAGGATTTCAGGCTCTTTTAACGCTTTCGGAAGAAAATGTCATGCAGGCAGCTGATGTGGGTAGGTAAGCAGGCCAAGGCTAGCATGAGCTTTATAGTTAGCGTAATGATTCACTTTATATATACTAAATATATATTATTTAAATGTGCACATTCTGTGAGATTACGCGCAGTATAGTGCATAATTTGGGCAATTTAGTCAGTATAAGTTGTGTAGCTATGATCCTGTATGCCATAGGCTTGTACTGTATATAATTAAGCAAAGCATACCTGTAGTTTTAATAATGCGATAAATTTTATTATAAAATTTATACATTGCAAATGTGAGATCCTTGAAAAGCTAAATATTAGGTTATGCGGAGATATTTTTGTGCATCTTCACGTAAAAAAATTAATTTATAAGGATGCTTGTTTTATTTGTAATTAAAATTGAATATGAATGAACCAATTTTGCTCAACTACCAAATCATAAATACCATTTCCAAGTATATTCATTTGCTAAAATTCTTATATTTTCCTCAAAGAAAAAGCAAATAAACTATTAAGGAATTAGGATTGGTTTTTGTCGAGAGCTGAGCACTTGAAATACTTAATTTGATAATCGCAGACCACTGATAGACAGCAGGTAATCGTATTGGTTGGGGGGATGCATGATTCTTTCAATAGCTGCCAAAATATCATCCTCTCTTTCATTTCACAAGCAAATAAAAGTGCTCCCTTTACATACAGAAATTCTCTTTCTTATTATGGATGGTTTTTATAAAGATACAAATGAGTATAGAATAAAGGCCAAATCTGGATACCGAAGCTTTTCATACAAATCTTTGGCCTGTTGCCCAATTTCAAATATAAACATACTTTTCTGGGTCTCACAAATGAGACAAACTGTTCTGAAATTTTTAAATAAAAGGAAATAGCCAGCCAAGTATTTTTTAATTTTACAAACAAAACCATTATATCTAATTGTGATTGCTGATATTAATAGAGACTCTCCTGTAGAAAACATTGTTGTTTTAATGGACATGAGGATGTTTTATATAAACATAAAGAAAGTTATGCTTTATAAGCTCTTATTTCTGCCTATCAAAAATAATTTTCCATCAAAGTCCAAAGGAGGTAAGTCAGATTAAATCAGCTAAAATTTTTATAACTGTACCCCTAACTAAATAATTAAGCTTTTATTTTGCTTGTTAGGTACTTTTAGGTGTTCTTTGTGGGCACTTATTTGATTAGCTTGGAAATGGGTTAAATTTCCTTTAAGTATTCTAATCTCTTTATCTTTTATTCCTTTGACTAACATGAATGTTTGATATATTTCTCTCAAATTTAGAAATTGAGAAAATCATGTTAGGATACCAGAATTCTTATTATTATGGATGGTTTCCCATGTTAGCAAAAAATCTTGACAATGTCCTGTATTTCTTTTTCATTTATAAACTACTATAGCCACATACTTGACTATGATAGCCAGTTGATGGAGCCAAAGAAAAACAGCCATTCTTTCCACAATCATCTCTTTGGGTTTGCTTGGTGGTAGAACAAAAGACATAAAATGATGTAGAGTTCAGGTAAGAAAAGTAAGACTCTTTCAGGTATAAGAATCAGATGAATAGGATTCTCTTCAACAAAGGGAAGACAGTTCAGTTGGTCAAAAGCTTTAGATGTTATAGAGGCAGACACTCAGTACTCCCTTCCTGGAGTTGTTACTGCAGCTACTGGAACTAAATCATTGTCAGTCCCCCATATTTATTTATACAGTTAACTATTTGATTCAAGGAGACACTTCCTGCAATCGCAAATGATAAATAGTATTCATAATTATTTATCATCCTCAGTTTAACCTCTCTGTCTGTCCTTTTCTCTCTCTCTGGACAGTCAGCTACTTGCTCATTTCCAAAGGAGGTAAACAATGGCTTTGTTGACATCTTCCTGTCCCCTGTTCAATAACTTATAATTTACCTCACATTTTTTCACTAATGTGTAATATTGGCTAGTAGTGAAGAAATACATAATCAACAGTCAACAGGTCACTTATTCAAGCTTTCATCCACCATCAAAGTCAAGTGACAAAACCACTTGTGCACTCAGTGCCCACCTACAGACCAGACATCAAATGTGAGATTGTCTGTAACGCCCACACTCTATGACAGTGATATATCCATTGTTTTATGAAAACCGAAAGTTCTAGCATCTAACAAATCTATACACTTGAGTTGCAAACCATTTACTTGTTTAAACTTGTAGTTAACTACTAGTTGAAATACTGTAGTTATGAATAAAATGATTAATATCTCAAGTTGCTTCGAGTTTTCAGGCAATAATATTTAATGGAAAAGCATTTGATAAGATTGCCAGTTTTGAAGAAGCAGTTAGTAAGTTGGTGTTGCATTTGCAAACCATTGGATGCTCAACAAAGATATGGCATTGAGCAAGACAAGGTAAATTTTAATAAATATTTTTATTGAATATGCATTTTTGAATGAATATGTGTCATATGTGCATGTACACACACCTTTACATGTGATTATATATCTTCATTTAAGCACATATGTACAAGTCTTAGGAGGTTTGTATACGTCTACCTGAGTCCATACATATATGTAAGAGTATACTTGTTTTTCTTCCCCAAGATGAGTAAGTTAATTTTAATCAAGCCTCATATGTGGCCCATGCATTGATCACATATCCATAATTTAAAAAATTTGAATAATATATAAAAAGAAAACATACTCAAAGCAATATTATCAGCAGGAAGTTCATCTCCTAGTGGCCAAGCTACTACCATTGTTATAAATATCCAATTTTCTATATTCTTATTTCAATTATCACCAGATATTTCCTGGATAAATATTTTTTGTATGCATAAATTTCACTGCTCCAATTAGTCTATTTCTCTTTGATTGACAGAGAGTATTTCCACAAAGGCCATAGCAGCAGCAGTGAATTAATTTCCCATTTGGCTCTTAATGGTTCAGTTCAATTAGCATGTTAATTCACTTGGCTTGTGTAATAGTTAAAGGATTAAATCATGAGTACTATGGCTATTAGGGTTTGTATCCTGAGAGAAATGGCAAATTATGGTTCTGCTGCCAACATGTTTTTGTGCTTATTTTCATGTCAGAGATCATAAAAATCATACATTATTATATACATAATTTTACATATATCATAATATATAATTATATATACTCTTTTTAAAAATACATAACTAAATATAAAAAAACATAGTTCTGATGAATTTTGAACAATAGGTGCTTGAAAGAGAAAGCTGAAATTTAAACAAAAGATAAAACTAGGGTAATAGATAAAACCAGTTGATTTTATAATAAAAATCGTAACATTACTGACAAGAATTAACACCTTCAGTGCAAATGTTTCTCGCTGACATCGGTAGGCCAATAGAACAAAGGGGATTTCCCAGAGAATAACACAGCTGGGAACCAAATATTAATAACAGCAGTATGAGGAAGACTCATTGAAGACAAGGATGAATTTCAAAAAGGGGGACATTGCATAATTGTCCAATGGTACTCAACAGATAAATTAAAAGAAAAATTAATTAACATTCTTTGGCGTTGAAAGTGCATGTATGATTCTTCTTTAAGATGTATAAAATGATTTCAATCAACCTTAGGAGATTATCAGTAGATGATCCAGATTTTAACAGTTGAAACGTTTAGAGATATCACATTCATTTTAATAAGAAAAAAAATTAATCTTTTTCCATAAAAAGTTAAGTCTTGAAATCAAATAAAATGTCATTTTTGCTCCACATGCATACACTCTCATACACATACAATATAAAAAGAAAAAATATATATATACATATATTAGTACTTGACACATACACACATATATTACAAGAACAGATAGGAGAATATGTAAGTGTATGTAGTCACACACACACGCACACACTTATATGAACAGATTGATTAGTAGGGTCAAGGTGAGAAAGATGTATAAATATATTTAGACAATAGATATCTCATTTGAATTGAAAAAAAAAGATTAAAATGTTCACTTTTTCAAAGCTAGTAAATGAATTTAAAAATTAATCTTTGAAAGACAAATTCTGCCTGTTTTTTTGCAAGGTCAGTTTTATTTATGTTAACAACTTTTGGCTCAGCTCCAGTTCAAGTCTTTAAATTTCAACTAAAAGTTAAGAAGACAGTTAATGCTATGCATTCAGAAGCCTTTCATAAAAACAAGTATTTTTACATTCCTTAAATAGATTCTAATGGCCCACAATGTAATTAATAGTACTTAAGAAACTAATTATTAGCACTGAAGGAAACTGTGGTGAAAGCTTACAGAAAACCTCAATGAATAGAAAATTTACTGTTTATTATCTATTGCAGTGGTTTTGAAACTTTAAAAACTCAAGAACCCGTACTATAAAGGAAGTATTCTGGCCAATCCCTATTTTTAGTATTTAGTCTTTTAGACTGTAATCAATGGATTACAATGATAAATAATTTTTGACCTTTATAAATCTCATTTATTTGAAATCGATTATATTTATTTAAATTCTAATATATGGTATGGTCTGTGTACTATTATTATTTTTTTAGATAGCTGTGCGATGATTGATGTTGATTCTCTGCTATAGTATTTGCAGTGCCTTAAAAGATTTAAAGGGAACACTATGGTAGACCCTCAAACATTATTTGTTAGACTCCCAAAGGTCCACAAATCCTAATTTTGAAACCACTGAGCTACTGTATAAAAATCAGTATTTTCTGTTAATGTAAGAAGTAAACATTTCTAAAGGAAGAGAAAAAATTTGCTTTATCCAAATTATCAATCTTTAATACTTTATGGTTATACAGAAACAAGAGAAACTCTTCAGGTATTAATATATTTCCTGAAAAATCAGTGTTTTCACTAATTCTATTTGAAAGATTGTGGCAGAAAAACTGCTCATGACAGAAGGTTGATACAATTACATAAATTGTTAAGTATGACAAAGTTTATAAAGAAAAAAAAATTCTCACCTAACTTTTATAAGGGATTTTAACCATCATAATCATTGAATATCTAGATCATAGGTTCATCAATAGAAAGGTATTTACAAGAAAATTAGCTCTTATTGCATAAAATTTAAGTAAAATTTTCAATTAAAAACACCCGGCTTTGACATAGAAGAATTAATACCATAAATATTCACAATCTTTTATCAAGTTTGCATCAATATTTTCTCAAATGGTAGATCAAGGGGCAAGGAAGAATTAGTTAGATTTTGAGGTAGCACCTGGAATATTTTCATGATTGAGAAATATTTTCTTCATTATTTTTCATATATTCAAACATTCACTCCAATTGTCTAAACAATACCTCCAAAAGTTCACAATTAATGACATGTAGGCAATAGGCCAAAGAATTGATTAAATCCCTGGGATCGTAACTATATGTGAACTGATTTTCATTCAGTGTAAATGACGATGGAAGAGGTATAGTTGTTATGAATTTTTGATCAAGTGATAATAAAGAGCAAGGCAATTGGAATATTTGCACTGACTTAATTTCTTTAAAATATTCTGGTTAATGATCTCCATGCTTAATTTATGGAAAGTCTTCAAATAAAATAAAATAAAAACCAATGACAATTAGCAAATCTGTCCAATTTTGTAATTCCTGCTTGTATGAAGAGATAAATTGAAAGTAAAACTATCCAAAGAAATGGCATTCTGTTTTTCCCTTTTGATTTATTAAGGAAAACATTAATGTAAATGCTTAATGATGTTTTGTTTTTATTAACATTTTATATTTCTTTTATTTCTTTTCTTTTTCAAACAAATATAATTCCCACAAGGTTAAAAGTCTCTGTCAACCTCTCCTTATTTCCTTGATAATTATTTTCAAGTTTCAAGAGCCAATACATCAAATTGCTGATGTTTTATCACTGGATTATTATGATTTTTTCCAAATATATAATATCAATGCAAGTAGTATAAAGGATGATTTTAACTAGAATAAAAAGATCAGAATTTTTAGCATCATTATCCTTGTTAGTATAATTATCATCATTAGCATTATTAGCATCAATTATTATAATTATTATAATATCAGCATCAATTTTTATCAATTTTATTATCATCAAGATTTTTTTAAGTATTTCATTTGTTTCAGACATAATTATTCTTATTATCTTTACCCCTCTTATTAATAGCTCTCATTAAATAGCTATATTATAATTAACATAAATATTGTTTTCATTACAAATACTATCATAGAGATACAGTTTTATTTGACACTATTTTATGATTGTTTTAATACATTCTTTTAACAAAACTGGCAAAGCATGATAAAATCATCAGGGCCATGTTTTGTATGAATCTATCATGCACTGGAAGCTCAGGAATGTATAAGAAAATGTCATCAAAAGGCTGAGCCAGTTTTAATTTCCTTTTAAACATAGATAACATTGAATCAAGAATAGACTTCAAAATTCATTATAAGGCAAGGTTTTGGCAAATAAAAAAAGGAAATCCTAATCTTTGATATGTAATAAAATGAATAAGATTGAATTCTTGGTCAAAGTACTTGAAAATAGATTTAGATTTTTGAACCACCTTCCATATTTCAGCATATGTTTCTGTGTCATGTAATTCACATGTGGACAATTCTATTTGTAGATGACAATTTGAATCCAGTATGATGTGTAGTAAGTTCAAAATAATATGTAGTAAATGCTAAGTTCTTGAAAATTTAGTAAATACCTACATACAGTCCTTGGAAATCAAAATTAGTATTTGGTATTTACTTGGAATTGCCAAGTCAAGCACAAGAGCATCCCAGGGATCCTTTCTACAAAGAGTGTCTGGCACTAGTTTCCCAGGAGTTGAGGGATACCAGGGCTTTGATCAAATTCGGCAGTTACAGCCCACTCTATCAACTAATATTCCCACAATAGCATGCAACAAAAATAAACAATTTTTCAAAGATATAAGAAGAAGGAAGATGATGACAACAACAAAAACAACAATAATATATGTAGACGGTACTAACCACAGCACAGCTGTGATAGGTGAGGATGATATGAGAGGAGGGCTGAAGACCTGTGGAGTCTTACTGTAACTCAGCCTTCAGGCAACTGGTGTGAAACTGTAAGCCATAGCGCTGCTGTGAACAGTGAGAATGTGAAGAGGAGGGCTCGAGATCTGAGGATACTTGCTGTCACTCGGTTCCAGTGGTGACTACAAGGCAACTGGTGTGAAAATGCAAATGACAACAACAATAATAATACCTTGGAACATTGATTTCATAAAATAATGGTGTGTAATTGGGCTTGTATATATGTATGTGTGTATTTTCTGAGATGCAAAATGCAAAAGTATACAGTCTTTCATAAGGTGAACATGTTCTAGCTTTGTATGGCTACATCAATATAGTAAATGAGTCAAAAGTAATGCAACATATGAAATTTAGATATCTTTTAGAATATTATCAAGAATATAATCTTTTGAAAAGACTGAGCAGTTTGAATAATTGATAGCTCAAATTATATGGAAGAATTTTGAAGTATAAAACAAAAAAATATACAGAAAGACAACTTTCACGTACCATATTTACCCATGTATAATGCGAGAAAGTCTATATGATAAATCTGGGTCTCAAATCGGGGATAGCAATATACTCAAGTGCTAAAAAAATATTACTGATTTTTAGCTGCAAATAGTGGGGGTTGCATTATATTCAAGACCGATTTGTACTTGAATAAATATGGTAACCAGTATAAATATCATAACCTTATCCTATCTGTAATGCTTGAATTAATTCCAGACCTCAGACTATCCCTTTTTGCTTGATTGTCAATGCACAACATGTCAAAAGTTCCTAAAATGAATTCCACATAAAAACTTGCAAAATTTGGTGCTTAATCATCATTTTTTTCCTACCTCTAGGAATATTTAGTTTGCTGGTGTAGGAAATGACAGAAGTGATGCAGGGGAGAGGTGGAGTAGGGATAAAGTCAGTGAACAGCACTAAAAAAAAAAAAGGCTGGAACTTTGTCTATGCTTACTGAGTTCAAATACAATTGATACTTAAATTTTTTCATTTTCACCCTACCACCATGTGTAATTATGTAATCATTATGAATGAATATTGGTGTTGATTATGGTTAGTACGATATTATGAGAAATGAATGATAGTATTGGAAGTTTTGCTTAAAAGGTTTTCATTTGTTTGCTAATATGAGTTTCGAATTTCTGTGAACTACGTACACAGATTTTCTTTATACTCAATATTTCCTAATACATACCTAATTAACACCTGATACTGGTTCAAAACATAGTTGTTTGGAAAAAATAATGCACATTCTTCCTACACACGATTCAAATTTAACTTGAAAACAGTAGTCTTCTTATTTTCTCCCTTCATTTGCCACTTGAAGAAGTTCAGGAAATAGGTAAAAGGTCAATAAAGGTCAAATTTCAATAATTTCAAACAAAACTTAGATTATTTTCATTAATTTCTCATGTAATCATTAGAATGAATGAAGGTTTTGATGCATTCGTTTAATTAAGTCTACCCATAATATCATAGGTTATATAAACAGCAAGTAGTAATAGTTGCAGTGGGGTGATTTTTTAAGAATTCTAACAAATTTAAATTCTTTTGGGACTTTTAAACAAATTTGAAATAATTCATACATATATATATATATATATATATATATATATATATATATATCATTAGATTGGACAGCTTCTGTCCGACAGAATGTGATAATCATAGAGAATTTACTTGGAAACATATTTCATTTGGCACTGAAATTAACCAAGTGGCAAATCAAACAGCCTACCATATAAATGAATAAAAGAAATGAGCACTGTGTGGGACTCGAAGCCATGTCCACCAAGGAGCAGTTTTAATGCAACTCTGCTCTACTGACTGAGCAATGTCTTCCGGAATCAGGAGTTTGAAATAGTGCACATAAACCACCCCTCTCTGTACCTAGTAGTGTACGTTAAAGGATTTCTATCATGGGTTGAGCACTCTTTAAGTGAGGTAACTCATCCACTATAAGCTTATGCAATGCTCTTCCATAGGAAGAGAGCATTCTGGTGGATGGGGAATTTATGTGTAAATAAATACATCGCTTAAATTCAGTCTTAATGACCGTCCAGTTCCCTAGCTCAGAGGTAGGATATTGGCTCCTGGGTCTGATGCAAAGGTTTCAATCCTACCTCGTGGTACTGGATGGGATAATGGAAAGTCTATAGCCACACTGAAGAGTTGTAATACAACTAAATAGCTGTCTGTGGATGACACAATAATATATATATATATATATATATATATATATATATATATATATATATGTGTGTGTGTGTGTGTGTGTGTATGTTCCCATTTTGCTGACAGTATGTATTTATCATTAAATTATCCCAAGAATTATCACATTTTGTCGGACATGAACTGTCCAATCTAATGATATATACATACTGTTGGCCAAATGGGAAAACATACATATATGTAAATATTTATACTTTTTATACATATATCATTACATAATGTCCATTATAAAATAAATAAATATATATATATATATATATATGTAATGTCCATTATGTAATAATATGTGTACATATATACATATACCTAACATCCATTACGTAATAAACTTTTCTATTCTCTATCATAAATTTTTCATTTCTGTTAATCTTACATTCATATATCTATATTTTGAGAAACAAAACTCTCCTTTCTGATCGGATATTCTATAAACCAACACTTTCATACAAGTTTCTAAAATCAAATAACAAAAATTTACTGTCATTCTGTTGTACACACTTTTTTGAATTTTTTCAAGAAGCTAATGTCCATGATTTTTTGGGAACGGTCATAATAAAATTGAGACAGAATCAATGGATATCTCAAGCAAGCCAGTGACTGAAAGAGGAAATATATAATTTGCATTTAAATACCTCAGTTCCTGTGGAAAAAAATTGGGTATTAAATATATTCTATTAACATAATCTCTGGAATATCCTGATTTGATTCTGTTTTTTCACTATTGCTCCACCGAATCCAATTCCAAAGATTATAACCATGTGATTGGATTTCATTTGCAGAATCCCTGATGAAATTGGGATTTTCTTACTTGTCAGCATCCTTTTTGCTCTAGAGACAAGAAATTCCAGCCTGATGCTAATTTGCATTTTCCAATTACTCAAGCTTCAATAATGGCTCATAAACGGGAAGATTTCCTCATTTAGGGACCAACAAGACTTAAATGATACCCACATCTATAATTTACCATGATTGGCTCAATCCAGGAATCTATTACTTGGGACTTGTTAAGAATAATATTGCTGATTAGACACCAATGTATCTGAGGCGAATTGGTAAAAAAAAGACTCATAAAATTTGTTAGGTTTAAATAATATTAGTTTGATGGAATATTTTTGGTGACAATACATGCAATCTCCAGATGAATTAAACAAAATACAAAGAAGACATTCTCAATTGTGTTTAGCTGTTGGAATTTTAAAATGATTACTGGAAATGGCTGCATGGGGACAAATGAATTAGTTCCAATGAAATACACTCTAATTTGGACACAAAACAAAATCTGGTCTAGAATTTTCTCTATTTACTCTGGCTAATTTTTATTTTAGAACTGACCGTTTCTCTCGGGTCATTCTTTCTTGCTCTCTTCTTCTGGCTGGCTGCTCTTTTTCTCCTCTCTCTTTACAAATCTTTCTCTTTTTTTTAAACTGTAAATCTACCCCCTCTTTCTTGCTCTACTTTTCTGTGTTCTCACATAAACTTTCTTCCTTATCTTCAGTCTCTTTGTCCCTTTCCTTCTTTGCCTTTTCCCTCTCTGTTTTCACAATGACAGTTGTTAGTTTTTTTACAGTTGTTTCCACACTATACTTAACGAAAATAACACTTCCTAAAGTGATCTCTCTGCAGCTTTCTATTCTTATTCCTCAAATAACTGCATTGTTTTTCTCTGTCCACATTTATCAACCCTTGTCAATTTCTTGCCCACATCACCTTCACATATTATAGCGCCAAACATAGTCATTAACTTTACTACTTACTTATTCCAAGTAGAAGACAATTCAACAAAAAATGTGTTTCCTTTAAATCAATGAATAATTAATTGTCCAGTTATAGTAATGCTTGCTTTTGTAGATTTACTAAAAGTGTTTCTGAAGACTGAGGTTACATCCCAAGTGTCAGGTTAGTGAATCTTATTAATATAAAAAGAGAAAAAATTTTCTAATTTTGATTTCTGACAGCATTATCCTCTCAATTAAAGTATGCACTAAATGTCAATTATAGGTTTGTTCAAGATTTTTTATGAATCTACAAGTTTAAGCAAGGAGGTTCTCTGTAAATAGTTGTGTTGGTATCTATGTCAAACATCTGGTCAGTTACATGAATTGTTCATCATAGTATCGATACATCATTCAAACAAATTTTCTAAACCCAGGTTGAACAAATTTGGTACTAAACAAAGCTATTTGGTTTCGGAAATAAAGATTTAGTACTGAAGGAAAATTTACAAAATATAAGAATACCTTACACATAATGATATCATATAACTTAAGTATACATTAACAATAGATAAAAAATATGTATTTTACTCTATTATTCATGCAAGCTTAGTAGAATGATAAATTG
>OY735213.1:12737757-12787757 GCA_963457665.1 Thysanoteuthis rhombus | reverse complement strand
AAATCCTCAAGTAATTGATGCTGCTCCATAGAATGATTAATGTCTTTCTATCTGCTTGGCTGTCAGCCTGTCTGCCTGTTAAGGGTCATTTTTCAAAGGGCAACCAAACAAAGGCATGGTGGTGGTGGGGACCAGTCTTCAGGGAGGACTATGTCATTAATCCTCTCCACAAATAGTGTCAATTGTCATCAATTTTTCTAGAATTTATCATCTATGTGATGATTGGAATAGAAATTCTTGCCATGTTTCCACAAAAGATATTTGCCATGAAAAGCAAGAGAATGGAAGGGCCATTTACAGAGATTTTCTTTTGGTAATAACATGCATCACTCAGGAAACATCCTCATGCTCTTAATTATATAGGTGTGAGAAATTTTCTTAAATTTTTCAATAGTTTTTCTAAGGTAAAAAAAAATAATAATCAGGTCTGGTTGGTGACTCAAAAGAAACTGTCATGTGACCAACATTTTTTGGCAGCATGCTGCATTGGGGGCGATCAATTAGAAATTGGAAAAGGCGTGATCAATAAGTTACTTTTCTCACTTGTTGGATCACTAAAAAAAATGAATTTTCAAAAAGCAAGCATTACCACAGCTGGGCACAAACTAGCCTGCCAAATCAATTTGAAAACTGAAGAAACCTATTTTGACTGTTTGGTTTGCTACTCCATATAACCATTTGTAAATTATTGCTTTGGATAATGCTTTCCCTATTTTTCATTAGTAATAACTCTACCTCTAAGTTCTTGAAAGAAAAAACATCTCAAGTGAAAATTAGTTGTTTATTAAAAATGTTCATCTAAATTTCTTCCTAGCACAAAATGTTTTCAATTTAGAATTTCTGCTTTTATACACAATACAAATTCATACGTGTCCATATATATAGATATATATGTATATATAAATATTGATATTTATAGACGTACACAATACACTCATATGTATGCATATTCTTACTTGGAGCATGCGTCCTTCCTCTTTCAAATTTTCAAGATTTGGATATCAGTGTTATATAAGGTTGAAGTCTAAAATATGCAAGATCTTGCCAAAAAGAGAATTGAAGTAACATATAGCAAGATGTTTTTCAAAGCTGCAGTTCAACAAATCCAGTTGTTTCATAATTATTTAAGCTATTTATATTCCTTACCATGGTATCAAAAAAATAGTGGGCATGTGATAACTTGTTTGGTGTTTGCTTACAAAGTCAGTGAGAAACGAGAACTGTGTATACTCAATACCGTACAGCTGTAGTCATGAATACACAGGAGAAACATGTTGCCCCTTGAAGGTTCGGGTGGAAGAACACCAAAAAGCGGTGAGCAAATGTGAAACTAACAAATTGGGTATAGCTGATCACGTATGGAGGGAAAAGGGAGACCACCTACCCCTGTGGAGCGAGGTTGAAATAATTGATCGGGAAGAACAGTGGAAGATTCGAAAATTGAAAGAGTCGGCACATATGCTAGGCAAGAAAAACTGCCTCAGTAATCCTAGCATTGAAATGGATACCATATAGGAACCTCTAATAATGAAAGACTGAAAACAGTAACATCAAATACCAAAAACTGTCACCTGAGGTTTAAGGCTCCTAAAAATTAGTACTGGTTGTCCACATGGACACATGGCGTAGTGGTTAGAGAATTGGACAGAATTACTGCAAGTAATCTAATGGTTCAATCCCAGTGTGAGATAATAATAATTTGAAAATACTATTACTGCTAAGAGGGGAGTGCAGTCTATATACGCCCATCAGTTAAATAAAGGGTTCAGTTCGTTACTTCCCCCACATCTACCAGATGATACCTGATGAAGACCGTAGAGTACAACAGCCAAAATGTTGTATGGAAAACAACCAAGATGAGGATAGACCAAACAATGATAGAGATAAAATTTTTTCTCATTTAATCTTTTGATGCCAAAATGTTATGTGATATTGTTAACAGAACATTTTTCATATCTTTTAAAAGGTGATATTGAGTAAAATAAAATGATAAATAATGATAAACAAAGATCTTCACAGAATAGAGACCATCAAGCTAAATCTATTTCATTTAGGATTGCTTCCTAGATTAAGCGCTCACATGGTTTGATAACAGTTGCTGGATAGCTTAGGCACATAACTGAAAAAATGATCATCAAGAAGGAAAGCAGAACGGTGTTCTTCATCACAGAGAAATGCGAGTCAATTTCTTGTAAAATTTTTAATATATTCATAAATATATCCACTCCCTTGAAGTTAACTTGGAAACATCTCTTATTTCAAAAATTGCTTAAATAAAGGAAAGAAAAAAAAAAAAACAAGTAGAAGAAAAAAAATTTCAAAACAAATTCAATGAATCTGTATATTATCTGTAGATATAATTATCTATATATCTATGAAATCCAATTAAAATGAAAAATTACACAAATATTTTTGAGAAACTTGTTGATAAGATAGTTTCATCCACCTATACTATTCATGGCAAAAATTATAGAATTAGCATACTTAGAGAATGTTCACCCATTTTCTTTTCATCATCAGTCTTTCAACGTCTGTCGTTGGGCAGAGACCTTCCCTAGGATTCGTCACACTTCTCTATCATGGGTGTCGTGGAGCCAGTACTTTCTGATTTAGTCAAGCACGTCTCTCCATCTAATAATCTGCCAGCTTCAATTGTGCATGAGATCTCAGGGGATCCATGTTGTGAGTCGAGATTTCCATCAGTTGTCCACCATTCTCGTAATATTACCAACCAACCGCCATTTGAGATTTTTAATGGATTCTATGACATCCCTGACTCCTGTCTTTTCCTGAATGTGTTGTGCAGTCTTGTGGTCTCTCCATGTGAGGCCCAGCATAATTCTTTCACGTGCTCGTTGCATGGTTCTCAATTTGCAGATCTGTCTCTTGGTTAGGTCCCATGTTCCATCTCCATAAGTGACTATTGGGAGGATGCATTGGTTATACACCTTTCTTTTTAGGATTAATGGGATCTTCTTATTTATGAAATTTGAGCTTGCTCTGTCAAAGGTTTGCCATCCTAGTGTGATTCTTCGCTTGATTTCTTCTTCTTTTGAGGGTCTCATGGAGATTCGTTGTCCTATGTAGATGTAGTGATCTACTTTATCCAGTTCTGTGTCCTCGATTTTGATCTTTATGTTTTTATCTCTGATGTGGTTATTGCACATGATCTTCATCTTGCTGAAGTTCATGTGTAGGCTGACTTTCTTGCTCTCTTCATTTAGTTCATCTATCATTAGTAGGATTTTGTGTAGGTTCTCTGCGAAAAGAGCAATGTCGTCTGCAAATCTGAGGTTGCTCACATACTCGCCATCTATTCTGATTCCTGTACTCTGCCAGTCTAGTATTCTGAAGCTCATCTCGAGGCAGGTTGTGAAGAGTTTGGGTGAGCTAGTATCACCTTGTCTTACTCCTTTCTGGAGCTGAAAGGGGTCTGAGTAAATCACAGATTTGACACAAAACAATTTTGGTTTGATAGCTTGATTATCTGGTTTCACGAAATATAACAAGCAAATCAAGTTGAAATATTTAAAGCATCGGGATATTTTTTTTCCAGACCAAGTAGAGAAAAAAATATGGAATCATTCAATGCAGTGGGAAATAATTATGAAATCATCAACAAAAATTCCCAATAGGTACTTCCTCATTCCTCTGTGGGCTTTTGTGATGATCTGAATTCCTTGAAGCATGGACTTCACTGATGAAAAACAATATTTTCCATCAAGTTGGTTCCAACTTTTTTGAATAGTGGCTGATAGATCAGCTATACAGGAAGGAGCCTTATTGGCTCACTTTTTAAAATTTCCACTATAATTTTTTCCTTCCGAAAGAGATCCAGAATGATATGCCTTTCCTGAAAAAAGCTCCAACACTCTTTGTTCTGAGGCAAGTTGCATTATCAAGCTGAATAATTACTTCACTATCACCAAACCTATTTTCTATCCATGGAATGAGGAAAGTCTCCCCAGAATTTCAATGTGCACCAGTGTATTGACTGTTGAGTTTACGATTGCAATCTCCTCTCTGCTTCTTTACCTGACATGCAACCCCACATAATGTTGGTGTTAGTGCTAGTTTTTGCTTTGCCTTTTCAGTATGTCACAAACACTGACTGCTGTTTTGATCCATTTGTTTTTCATTCGTTTTGTTGTGCTATTTTCATTTTCAAGGTATATTGCATCTAGTTTTTTGCTCTTGACATCTTCTAGGATCTACTGGTATGTTTTCCTTTATAACCTTACCATTTTGTTTACATTAGTACCAAATTTTAGACACAGCTAATAAGGGATAGCCCACGTCTTTTGCCATACTCCATGTTAGATTTCCTTCTCAAAGGAGTTTGATAATCTTTTCAACTATGTCAATTGAAATCTCTTTTGTTGAAGCTTTGTTTCCTTTCAATTACCTCAGTCCAACAGTATTTTATGGTTTGTAGGTACTCTCACTGGTAGACAAATTTGCATATTTAGACTTGAGTTAGTATTTGTAGTATAATTGCAAATTACAGGGTGATTCTATATTTTTTCATCAACATTAAATGATTCCATAATTTTTTCCTCTACTTGATCTGGAAAAAAATATCCCAATATTTTAATTTGATTTATTTGAGTTATATTTCATGGAGTCAGAATATCAAGCTATGACACAAAAATTGTCTCATGTCATATCTGTGCTTTGTTCATTTGTTGCAAAGTAAAAAAAGCTGTTTGATCATTCTCTAAGTGTGCTGATTCCATAGATTTTCATTTGCAGTAGTACAATGAATTGAATGGCTGGTCTCAGTAGATTTAGATCCTCTGGATGGTTACCTTATTGTTATATTTACTCATATACTAAACATGTACATAAGTATGTTAAACTGAGCTTATTCTAATTGCTTTATAACGTCAATAAAAAGCTCATAATTAAAAAGATAGACCAGTTTGATTGCTTAATGACCTTTCCATTACATTCTTTGTCAATAATGACATAAATAATGTATTATCTTTTTTCATATTTAGCACTAAGCAATTTACAATAACATTCATTGATTCATTCTCTCTCCCTCATTTCTATGAAAGTGTTTTTATATATAATAATTCTTAATGCTCTCTTCATGTAAGTTTTCCATATATTTCTCAGTTTTACAAGTCATCTAGTTTTTTACCTTTTTCTGCTTTGAACAAAAATTCGATAAGGAAAAAGGTTTCATTTATGATCAAAATTCGTGGAAATTTCATGGATGGTAGAAACTTTTACCAAAGAGTTTCCTGGGTAAACATTCAATTAACATGTCTTTAATTCTTCTATTACTCTTACAACCTGAATTGTAAAGGTAAGAATTTTGGACAATGAAGATCCAACCTATCTGAGAGGAATTCAAACAGAAGTTATTCTTGACTGTTGCAATATATTGAATTTTCTAGATATTTCTAATCATTCGAACATTGAACTCTTTCCAATCCTACATTATGCATGCCTCAATTACACACATAGTTTTGGAATTCGGTATTAATGTTGACATTGTTGGATTTTTTAATTGTTTGTTCTTGTTTTCATTCTCCTGATTTCCCTCAAGATATTTTACAAGAAATAAAGAACAGATTAAAAGATGTTCGAAGGGAATTAACTCTTGTTTTATGAACACCTTGTAAAAAAAAGGAAATTTAACTATATTGGTGACCTCCTTATATTCAGAAGTTTGTAATTTGTTTGAGTGACTACTTCGTTGTTACACAACTGTATTATCCTAAGCTATCTTAAGCAAATCCTGGAAAAAAAATCCACAGATACTAAAGCTTAACCAACTAAATTTAATACTGCCTGGAAATGTGCATTTGTCTGCTAATTTTTTCATCTTAAGAAGAGCAAGCCTTTGATTCAAGTTATTAGTATTGCAAATGGCCTCTCTAGTATTAGTTAATATGGAAAGTTATGAAACTTTCTTTTACACATGATGTATTGTCTTTTTGTAAACAAGATGAGTTTTAGATTGCAAATAAAGCAAGATATTTCGGTGATTATTATTGTGAGAATTAAAATGATAAAATATGAATTACAAATGATATCCTTTGTAAGGATATAGTTCAATGGGACTTGAAATCATAATCCCTTTTTATCTATTTATTCATTTTTCATACAAAAAGAATACATTATAGTGTGTTGGAATTGAGCTAACAAGACACCATTGATTGGGTTTATCAAAAATTCATCATAATAGTTTAATGTGAATTTGATGTATCATAATTGTTTTGATTCAACAATCCCTGCACTCGATAAAAATATTCATAAAGAAACTTGACATGGAAGCACCAAGTCCAATAGAAAATACTGTAATATCTTTATCAATATATACATATATATATATATATATATATATATATATATATATATATATATATATATATAGATATAGATATATAGATATATATATATATATATATATATATATATATATATATGTATAGATATATAGATATATATAACAAATCATCATAGCCCAATGAATGATCTGCTAAGCCAACCTGTCAAGTGGGTTACAGATTTTTCTCTGTGTACCCATTTGTACGTCTCCTTTAGAGCTACAACCTTGAAATTTTGTATGATTACACCACTAGGCAACAGCTAAAAATGTTTTTGTTTTTGTTTTTTTTCAAAAGACCAACAATGTCCAAATCTTGTGCTGTCATTTCTTTTAGATGATTTTAGATAACTAGTTCTGGTACATACATGGGTTATGGTGATACATTTATGTAAGGTATGGGTACATATAGAGGCCATTAAGAAGAAAGGCACTTCATTTAAATTTAAAATCAGTTTCGATTTGCTTAGGCTGAACTATGTCTCTTCCAAGGCTACATTTCTGAAGCATTCAATGGGAATCAAATCTTTATCTTCTAGTTCTCTTTTAAAATACTATAGGTAAACTTACAACTAATGCGCATTAGTAGGTAATTCGATCCCCAAACAGTAACAAAATAAATCATGGATCTTTAAACTTATTCCTTTACAGAAAAACTGTTATAAGAAAGACTTATTTTTGTATTAAAAAATTAAATTTTTGAAGAAAAAAGTGAATCCGTCTCTCTTTATCTGAACTACCCATAATGTTCTAAACTGCTAAACAGATTATTTGCAATCATGATTTTTTCTAGATTTACATCAAACATTTTTTTCTTCTAGAGACATCATAATGCAACTTCTTTGCTTTGAAATATTTCTGAATTCAGTGTCACCTCAAGTTTTTTAAAGTCTATCATAGTAACTTCTGACGATTATTGCTCGTTTGAATGGTAATTACACAGTATCTTTTAATGTTTTTGACAAACTGCTTATATTATTCATGTATCTATCTGCAAAGCATATGGAAAGTATCTAGAGTGCAAGCTAATACTTGATACAATTGAGAGGAATGAGTATAAAAAATATAATAAAAACAATCGTAAGATCTCTAATAAGCCAAGATTATATGCTTTAGTTGTTGTGAGATTAGGCTTTAAAATTCTTAAGTAAATAACATGAAGCTTTTATTCTGAACCACCATAAGAAACCAGTGCAGAATATTTTCTTCATTACTAAACTAAACAATTATGTAAAAGAAAGTTCTTAGGGTAATTTCTGTGGCAGAGATTTATTGAAAAGAAAAATCGTTCCAAGCCAATAGGAACTTACAAAATGAACGATTATTCAGTGCAAGTTTTAAATCCAAGAAATTTAAAATAAAAAGCAAATTCAGAAAATATTAAAGTGAAAAAAATTCTGGTTTTCTTCTTGAAGAATTTCATACACAATAAAAAAACTATTTCAAATATTGGGATGTATGAACATATAGAGATAAGCGGGTATTTTCCTACATAATTTTATTATCGTTCTCATCATTTAAGTTGAATTTTTTTTGCATAAATATCAACTAGGATTTTATAGTTTGACAAAAATATATCAAGTTATTTTGAATTTTTTTCTATTAAAAATTGTCTTATTAATGATTTACTAATTAAATTCAATTTTTTAAAATGCGCTTTTGACAAATAATTGTTTCTATACCTTTCATTTCCTGATTTTTAATTTTTTCCTTTTAGTGAGTTTTAATCCTCAACATTAGATTTTGCCTTGGCATTTCTAGAATATCCTAATGAATAGCAGAGTTGCAACACTATCCAGCAGCATCAACATTTAGATAGGTTCAAAGATCATTATGCTTCTTGGATAGTTTTATTTTATTTGATCCACATTCAAGAAAGTGGTTATTCCATGATAGTATACAAAAATAGACAAAAGACATAAACAGTTTGTCAAATAAGTCATACAAAATTCTTTTCTTGACTTTTCAACTAAAAGCTGCCTGATACCAAAGTGAAATATCTGTTCTTTTTCTTTCAGCGAAATGACGAATGGAGATTTGTTTATTGAAATCTTCTCTCAAACTCATCTTATTCAAATTTCACATCCCAATATGAAAACCATAAAATGCTCAATGAAAAAAGAAATGAGCTTACTAAAAATGAAATGCATTGAAAAGTCTTCATGTAAAATTTTTAGTGCCACCTCATCACTTGGTACTATGCGCACAGACAAAAAAATGCCTGTGAAAATGAACTGAACATCAGTATAACTAAAATTACAACGTCAGTTGGAAATTAAGTCATCAAATATCATAAATAATGGAAAAAAGGGGACCAATTTTTATTTTCAATTCATGCTTACTAATGACAGTAGAATGATGGTCTGAGAGTTATAATAAAAAGTAACAGAAATAAAATTAAAGAAATACAGGTCAAAATTGAATAATAATTGACAATGCTTCATCTAATGAGAATATAGGTATTGAGATCCTATATTGTATGAAAGAGGCTTAACATGTTTTGATTGCCAAGAATTATTTAGATCTTACACAGGTGAATATTTGTATTCCATGTAAGTGGCAAAAGCGCCATTAGTCTATGACATCATGGTGAAGATGAAGGTGGCATTCACCATCTTGGATTTTACAAGAGTCAAACCATGTGTTGGAGATGAAATTGATAATTTGAATTTTGCTTTATTTGGTTGATCTACTTACCTATTGCTATTGATTAGATCAGTTGTTTCAAAACTTTGAAAACTCAAGGACACCTTCTTTAAAAGAAATACTCTAGAAAAGTAAAAAAACAAAAGGTTTTGTGGTCAATCAAGGAGCTGAAAGGTTTCAAGGTTTCATAGCAAAGAGGGTTGTCATATATCTGTATTCTCCCAGACATATCCTCCATTTAAGTCTTGGAATCTTTATCAAAAGCCTACAAAATAAATTATCACATCTTTGGAACATCCTCTTTTGTTGAATTTTTTTTTTAACCCTTATATCAAATTAAAGTAGTTATAACTAAGTAGTCAAGAACAAGAACTGACTTGAAACTAAGGAAAATATTTCCTCTCCTTATCTGATATTGGCTAAATCTGACATATATGCATAACATGCATGATATCTAGCCAAGCTTATGGTAAAAAGTTTCTTATACAAGTCTGAATGATATTTTTTATTGTCAAAATGTAAAAAAGATATTACCAATTTTTCTAGTCAAGAGGAAAATGTTTGTTTTTTTGTTTTTTGAAGAAGTGAAATTTACTATATTATACTTACTATTTGAACAATAATAGAATTCAGTGTGAAAGTTATAATGGTTCCATCAGCAAATGAATTTTAACCAAGGTAGAATCAAGAAATAATTAATAGAAGAAGATGAAGGAAACTATTTTTCCTTGTTCATTTTACCTCTTCAACTTGAAGATATTTTTTCTCCAGCTCTCTTTGCATTTTAAACACAAACCCATCTTTTTCTAATTGTCAATCTTTGATATATAAGTCTGCTAGCACTTTTAGAAAGAAACACAGAACTTCTTTTCCCAAAACGGAAAATTTGTGCCATTTACTCTACCACTAAAAAAGCTGGCAGGCACCCTGTAATTCCATGCGTATAACTTTTTTTTCATTTGCAGAAAGAAAGAAAAATCCAATCAAAGTAAAGAAACTTTATTATTTTTGTAATTTCATCTATCAAAGAAACTTGCGGTGGAGGAGAAGGAGGGAAGTATAATATAACCAAAAGGAACAATTCTAATTCTTTTTTTTTACCTGCTCTAAAAGACACTCAGAAAATGATGCCCCCCCCCATCCCCCTCACTTATCAAGTTTAAGACTGAACTGATTCCTAATTTTCAATAACAGTTATTTTGTTCAGCGAAAGCCTTCAATCATTCAATTTTTGGAAAATTGCTTTCACAAGAATCACATTCGTTCTAAGAAATGATTCTTCATGCCTTTTGTATGATTATAACAGACAGAGGGAGTTTAACACACTAAAATTGCCATAAGAAATTCTTTTTGCATATTTTTGTATTGTGTTGCACATGCTAGGGAACATCAGAGTAAAGCTCTATCTACAAGATCTAGAAAAGCAGACTAGTGGTAGCAGCACTCTATGAAATGCATATAGCTGCATACATAAATGAAAGCAGACATGATATCTGCCACACTAAAACTCTCTAAGATTAATATATTTATTTAGATATACATGTGTTAAAATACAAATACTCTTAGAATAATGCATAAATATACATAAGTATAAATGTATACATATGTATTAATACATATACTTGCTAAAAAGTATATATATATATATATATATATATATATATATAAATTATATATATACACATATATATACACATATATATATATATATATATATATATAAATTATATATATACACAATTTTGCATACATGCATTATAATATGTATAAACATGAATGATGTAATAATGATAGTCTATTTGTGTTTGTATGTAAATATCTATCTATATTTGTATGTATATGCGCATATTCATCAATACATATACATATAAGTATACCTATACATGCCAGTGTATACATATATGTGTATATACACGCGCATATATCTATACATAAATGAACCCACTTATACATATATAATGTGTATATACACGCACATATATATTCATATACATATATTTATATCTATACATATACATACGATCACATCTATCTATTGATTCTCCCATATACCTATATATATTCATCTGTCCCAATCAATTCGACTATAATTTTTATCTGTTTTCACACACACACACACACACTACACACCAATCGATCTATCTTTATCAGTCTATTTTATGTATACACATGTATACCTATAGAAACATACATTTATATCCATCCATATTTTCATCTGTCTTATTCACAAATATACAAATGCACAAAAAAATATACACTCACACTCATATATATATATATATATATATATATATATATATATATATATATATATATATATATATATACACACACACACATATATATGTCTGTATGCATAAATATAAATAAATACAAGCAATATGCCCACACACATACACACACTAGTGTTAGTTTACCAAGCCTGATTAGAAGAAAGGAATCATGCGTTGCACAAACAAACCAGCCACATGATATGTGTATGGAAAGACTAATGACAAAAAAGATGAGAAAAAACATTTTCCTCTGCTCTGATGAAAACCAGGGAAAATAATGGCTAGGTAATAAAAAAATCTGAAAAAGAAAAAAAATTTGCTTAAACAACCTGAACCAATGTAAAGTGAATATGTATATGAAAGCATATGACGTTAGCTGGTGTCTTTTTTTTCCCCCTTTTTATCATTTTCTTCTGCGATTAAGTGAATTCTTGGATTATATTAAAGTTGCCCTAAATTTTGTCCATCCACCAGTTTCAGTATTCAGAGATCTTACATGGGGAAACCATGAATGAGAAGCACAGATTCTTGGGCTGATTTTTCTATTTCCAAATCTTCCCAGCTTTTTCCAGATCTTGTCTTTCTTCTATTTTCCCACTTATCATTTCTTCTTCTTGTTCCAGTTATGTTGCTTTTCTTCAAATCATATGGTAGTAGCAGCAGCTATGCATGATTTATACATAAAAATAACATGCCAAGTTGGTTAGGGATCTTAGGGAAATTAAAGCTACTCTGTGTCAATTTACTCTGGGCTCAGATTTGATAGATTCTTAAGCTTTCTGATTGTAATAAAGACTTGTTGCCAGTTATGGGGTAAAAAAACAAACTTCATATGCACATGTTGAGAAGACATAAATATAATTGCATGCTCAGCACCCCAGTAATAGTTAAGCTAAGTTTTCAAGTCGTAATAGATGTCTGATGAGATTTATGGAAAACTGGTTAAAAAAATATAAATAAGGCAGAACTTTGAAGAGAGATGCTTTGCAATTGAGAATTGACTTTATGATTAAAGACAATTAAAATATAGACAACTAAAACCAAGACCAAACACACAAATAGATATAGGTATATATATATATATATATATGTATATAGAGGTATGAATGAATAAGGAATGTACAAGAATATACGTGTGTCCACGTGTTTGAGTATATATACATACATATGTATATCTATCTATCTATCTATCTATATCTATCTATATATATATATATATATATATATATATATATACATGAGTTAAATGGCAATATCACAAAGACTGCCATACAAATGATTTCTTTTTGACGTTTTGCCCAACTTGGCTTTATCGAAAAATGTGAAGGTAATACAAGAAAATAGCGTATTTATTAGTGGTATGTGACTTATGGAGGGTGGGATAGAAGTTTATTTAGTAGATGGCTAAGCTGAGATATGTGTCAAGTCCACATGGATATTAACGTTTTGGTGTGGGAGATCATAAACGGATTTATGTCCTTCAGCTGATGTTTTTAGATATCAATGACAGTGCATGTAAGTTTTTTAAAATTTGAGCAGTGAATAATTGAGGTCAAAAGGAATCTATTCCATTTGAGTAGGGCTATCAACATGATATGGCATGCTAGATTGTAGATGTTTGATGTACTATGACCTGAGGCTAGAAAAGTCTATTATTGTTATGAGATTCTGACCATGCGTGTTAGATGCTGTTGGTTGTGTATGTTTATTGCGATTAAAAACACATGGGGGTAAAGGATGCGTGCTCCAGTGGTTGGGAGGTTCATTGAGATTTGGTAGTAGGGCTGATATCATGTATTGGGAATTTGTGTTGTTTCATAATGTGCCTTGCTAATGAAGACAAATCATAAAGCAGCCAAGTCTCTGAACAAATGTGTTACTTAAGAAAATGACAGTCGATTCAATACATTTCCTCCTGTGTTTGCAACGTTTATTTTATTATAACATGGGTATGTTGTCAATTGAAATTATGGCCGAATGTGTGTCTATGTGTTGTGAGTGCATTAGAGTGGTCATCTATTTTTAGTGCTCTTCTGAGTTTGTAAATTCTCTTGTTGATTGATCTGGAAGTTTCTCCAATATTCGCTTTAGGGCAATCCTGACAAACAATTGCATATATGCATGCCTCAGAGTTATTTTCTTTTTGTGTTTTTTCAATGAGGTCTTTGATTGTATGTGCTTTTGGTGATGTGTATGTCTGGGTTTCTAATGTAGACAATGATTATCATGGATTGCGAATTAGTTGGTAGTGTGATATATCCGTTAGGTGGAGTTGTTTCAAGCTTTCTGATATTGTCATTTCACCCTCTTATCGTGTGATTTACCATAATTCATACCAATACACTGATATATATATATATATATGTGTGTGTGTGTGTGTGTGTGTGTGTGTGTGTGTTATGCGTATGTGTGTATGATGATGATGGGTATGTGTGGTTGCACAAAGAAATATGGTAGATATTATACATATATATATATGTATAAGAAAATATATGTATATACCTACGTGCTTCTGCAAATGTTTTCAAAGGGGTTATGTGCATAACTATATATTCAATCACGTATCATTTTTCTATGTATACATTTGCACACATGTATGTATATGAATGTTTATATTTATGTGTATAGCGATATCAGGTATGCACAAGAGTTCTTACTATATTCATCTAAGAAAACCTATGACTGAATACACAATTGAAAACCAGTTTTGTTTTCATTGTTCATTTATCTTATATTGAAAGAAACGGCAGTAGATAAGATATATGCACAGTACTTCATGTAGAATCTTTTTAGTGGCTGAGGAAGAAGATTGATGAAGCTGATGGAGATGGTCCAGTTAGTCTGGTTGTGAATGATTTGCAACATTTGAGAAAGGTGAATTTGACTTGGATGACAGACCATACACTCAGAGATCACAAAAATTTTAAAGTGAAGACTTGAAAGCTCTTTTCAGGTGATGACTCCTCTCAATGAACTTTGGAAGTTGCCAGAAAACTTGGTGTCAATCATTCAACAGTTGTAAGACATTTGCAAAGTATTGAGAAGTTTCAAAAAATGGGATAATTGGTTCCACGTTAATTGTCAGAGTGGAGCATTGAACAGCATTTTACCACCCTCATTTTACTTCTTGCCATCATTAAAAAAAAAGGTCTTTTGGGGAAGAAAGTCACTGGGAATTTTTTAAAAAGTGGGTTCTCTACAATAATCTAAAGTATAAAAATCATGGATGGAACAGGACTGCTAACAGCATTAACAGCAAAACCCAACCTTTTTTTTTTGGTGTGTGTGTGGGGGGGGGTCATAGCTCTGTATTTTGCTGGACATGAAGGGCATACTCTATAATGAATTGCTGAAGCCTGGTGAAATTGTTACTGCAGAGCATCACAGATACCACTTTTAAAGTTTGAACATTGTAATTGAAGAAAAAAAGGCCATTTACGAACACCTTGTCCCCCTTTCCATATAAATAAATAGCTAATAAATAAAGGCTTCAGGAGAATGGAATGGACAGGGCTGGGAGGATATGGCCAAATTCTATATCAAAGTAACTAATAGTTAAAGTTTACTCAGGACTTTTGAACTATGACTGTTGAAAAATCACCCCTCTTTCAACCAGAAATCCCAATCAGACTCAGATAAGTAATAAGTGATCTTGTTTTGTTTTTAATTATTCTCAAAATATTCTTTTTTCAGAATTTTCCTAAAATTAGCTCTAAATTCTGTGAGTAATGATCTCTCTGTCCTCCTCTCTCCAAAGCACATGCAGAAGAGATCCACAAGAGTAAAACTTAAATTTCTTAAAGCTCCAATCTCTGGACTTCAACAAAGTTCAAAACTTCAAAAAATAAGTGAGAGGTATGGTCAAAAACAAGCTAACCATCTAAGTATATGTAGTACAAACCCACAGTGAATGATTTTATCACAAGTCCTAAAAAAAAAAAAATTGTGCCATATTCTATATCCTTTCTCTCTTCAGCAATGCAGACACTCATACCTACCTGCTAAGAACAGATAGGAAGGGTGCTAAGAGCCAGTGGAGCTCTAAGGCCACTCTGAACAACATCCCGGCAGTGACCAATCCACCAGGCCCCCTGCCAACATGTCAAGGGCCAGGATGGCTGGGCATGGCCCAATACTCCCCATGGTTTTCACAATGAAAATTACACCAGCCATTCCTGCTGGGTCTTCCATCCCTAAAGGACCAGCCACATCACTTGCTTTGGGTGGGAGTGACTAACTCCAATGGCGACTACCCAACCACTTCACCAAGAGAACACCCGTTCCTGCTGGGTCATCAGGCCAGAAAGGCCTAGCCACGTATCACATACCTGGGGTGGGAGTGATGCGCTCCAAAGGCAACTACCAAAACACTTCACCAAGGGAACACCCGTTCCTGACGGGAACATCGATCAAACAGTAACTACCCAAGCATAGCCCAAAAACCATCATCAAGAGAACATTATACATTAGCACCTATAACGTCAGAACACTTTCAACTGACATGCACCTAACCAAACTAGAAAATAAAATCAAAAACATCAAATGGAACATCATAGGCAGTAGTGAGATGAAAAACCCGCAGAAGAACTAATTGAACAAAAGAGCAAATATCATCTTTACAGCTATGGTAAAGAAAAAGTAAAACAGAGTGGATAAAGCTTTATCATCAATAAAGACCTTTAGGATAATGTGACTGGATTCCAAGCTGTCTCGGACCGAGTAGCAAGCATCAACATACCACTTCCAAATAGGTACAAACTGAATATCATCCAAGTCTATGCTCCCACTTCAAAATAAACCCAAGCGGAACAAGATAACTTCTATGATGATTTGAACTTTACACTCCAAGATGCCAGAAAATACTTCAATGTCATCATGGGAGACTTCAATGCACAGGTAGGAGAAGGAAATGAAAATTGTGTCGGCAAATTTGGATATACAGTACCAAATGAGAGAGGAAAAGATCTTGTAAACTTTGCAACCGCTGATGGATTCAAAATCATGAACACCTTCTTCAAGAAGGGACTCAAAAGGAAACGGACTTGGAAAAGCCCCTATCACAAAACAAGAAATGAGATAGACTACATCCTAATGTATAGAAGCAACACCATCAAGGACATCCAAGTCCTAAATCAAGTCAACGTAGGAAGTGACCACAGAATGGTAAGATGTAAAATGCAAGTAAACACTAACAAAAAACGCAGAAAAATGTTCCACACCAAACCACAACCACTAAACATACCAAAAGAACACACTTGATTGTTTGAGCTTGAACTGAAAAACAGATATAAAGTTCTTACTGAACAAGTAAAAGATACCAACATCAATGAACTCAACAACAAAATAACAGCCTCTCTAATAGAATTTGCTACTATATTACTAACAAGTACAAAAACCATCAATAAAATCTCAGATGAAACAAAAAATCTCAAAGAAAAATCCAGAAACCTCAAACACAGACAATAACATGAGAGAAAATTGAAGAGACCGAACTGAATAAAACAATCAAAAAAAAACATAAAGAAGACTGAAGTAACCATCAAATCAACACTCAAAAAAGGTCAAAGCTTTAAAGCTATAAACAAAAGCCTCAATCCAAGTCAGAAGCAAATAACCAGCATACTCAAGGAAAATGGAGATCTAAGAACAGATAGACAGGATTATCAAACATGCCAAAGAATTCTACCAAAGGCTTTATTCCTCCAAACAAGGAGTACAAAGCAACGAACAGGATACGCTAGACATGAGTAATATGCTTGAGGGTTTCCCAGAAGTAACCTTCTGTCTGAGGCGAAACAAGCTATCAAACAAAGACAGGAACACCCCCCCCCCGACCAAACAACATCACCATTGACTTACTCAAAAAAGGGGGTAAGATCATCACTAAGAAACTGGCCATACTATTCAACTTATGCCTAAAACAAAGGGAAGTCCCAGAAGATTGGAACACTGCAATCATAATGCTTTTATATAAAAAGGGAACCCAGAAGAGCTCAACAACTACAGACCTATAAGCTTACTCAACTGCATATACAAAATTTTCTCTAAAATCATCACCAACCAAATCACAAAAACACTAGATGAAAACCAACCACAGGAACAAACTGGCTTTAGAAGAAGCTACTTGACCATGGACCACCCGCATTTGATAGATCAGTTGAAAGAACAAACAGCAGAAAACAAGCTGTAACATTTATCGACTTCAAAAAGGCCTATGGTCATCCCTATGGTCATGAAGGCCAAGGTATAGACCCTGCATATGTCACAGTGCTGCATTATATATACAATCACAGCAACTCCTTCATCAGGCTATATAAAGACTCGGAGCCCTTCCAGCTCCAAAAAAGGGTAAGACTAGCACACCCAAACTCTTTACAGCTCACTTCGAGATGATCTTTCGAAACCTAGACTGGGAAAATAAAGGAATCAGAATAGACGGCGTCTTGCGGTCTCTCCCAGTGAGGTTGAGCATAATTCTTTCATATGCATGTTGCATGGTCCTCAATTTCTCAATAGTATCTGAGCAACCTCAGATCTGCAGACGACATCGCCCTTTTTGCAGAGAACCACCACAATCTCCAACTAATGCTAACTGAACTAAACAATGAAAGCAAAAATGTTGGCCTACACATGAATTTCAGTAAAACAAAAGTCATGTGCAACAATTACATCGCGAATAAGGACATAACTATCAAAATCAAAGATACAAAACTGGAGAAAGTAGACCACTATATCTACCTAGGACAACGAATCTCTATGAAACCCACAAAAGAAGAAGAAATCAAACGAAGAATCACCCTAGGATGGCAAGCTTTTGGCAGAGCAAGCTCGACCTTCAAAAACAAGACGATCCCAATAATCCTAAAAAAGAAGAGTGTACAACCAATGCATTCTCCCGATAGTCACTTATAGAGCTATAACATGGAACCTAACCAAGAGACTGACCTACAAACTTGGGAACATGCAACGTGCACATGAGAGAATCATGCTCAACCTCACATGGAGAGATCACAAGACAGCACTGTATCAGGAAGAAAATGGGAGTCTGAGATATCATAGAAACTATCAAAAAACTTGAATGGGCAGGTCATATTGCAAGAAGGCAGACAACCGATTGACATCATGACTCACAACATGAATCCCCAGAGACCACATGTGAAACCGAGGCCAACAAAATACAAGATGGAGAGATAAACTAGGCAAATTCAGAAAATACTGGCTCCCCGACGCCCATGATAGAGAAATATGGCGGATCCTGGTCTATGTCCAATGACGGACATTAAAAGACTGATGCTGCTGCATGTTGCTATATCAACTAACACAATGAAGTTGGGAAAATTTTTCCTTACACAGCATATTCACCAAACTTGACATCATAGGATTATTACTTATTATGAGAAAATGCTGCATTCCTTATCTGATCAAAAATTTAAAGATTTTTTGATTTTCAAAATTTCATTGATAATTTCATTGTCAATATATAGGGGAGACCAGGCCTATTGGACCCCAGGGCAAGTTGGACTGTAGGCTTTTATTTGAAGCCTGAAGAGTTTTCAGTCATTTTGTTCAGATGGCCAAGTCATATGATCACCTGCCTTCTTGCACAAGAAATCTGATGCTTACATGTTGCAGACTGGTGAGGTGTGTGCTAAAATACCAATTTTGATCATTAAAAGTAAACTTGTTGGAGTTTTGTTCGGACCAGGTTTCAGAAGTAGTGAATGGTATCAGCTAGACACGTATAACTGTGAGCAAACTGGTACATCAAATGTATTGTTGCAGAATTATACTTTTGCTCTGTCTGGTGACAGTGGTTACTGAATTCCCCCAATTAACATGTCTGTGTTTGGGCAAGTTGGTTCCTTTGCCAAAGAGAAAATTGGTCCCTATTTCTTTTAGTCTTGAAATACCAAATTTCATTTGTTCATAATTGAAAGGGGTGCTCAAAAGAACTGCAATAAGGACCTCTATTTCATTTTTCAAATATTTTTCTAGTCATACGGTGCCAAATTAATGCAAAAATGTTTTCTTGTTTTTTTTCTAGTTGTGTTTGTTTGATCACATATCCTGGTCGCAAGGAAATGATGCAGATCTGTTATTCTTAAGTCATTGTCTAAACAAATAGTGAAATCCTTTGGTTTTGATGTAAAATTTTTTTTGTTGTGCCTACAAGAAAATTGCCAAGTATAATGATATTTAGTAATCCTTTGATACTCTGCACAAAGATACTGACACTGTCAACATCACAACTGAATGTTTATCATTGTCTCGATGATGAAACTGCATTGCTCAGAGTTCTTGTCAATTGTTCTCTGCTTATTGAAAATGAAGAGCCAACTTACCCCATACTATAGACCAATGTATCCCAATATGGGGCAACTCTATTAAAATATTCTGCACACTGTTCTGAGTGCAAATGGGGCCAACTAACCCTAGTCTCCCTTATACATGCAAAAGTATGCATTATGTGTTTATATCCATTAAATTAATTTTCTTAAGAAACCAACTTATCAACTTTAACTGTGTTGGATGAGTTGCGGTCTGAGAAGTGTTGACATTATTTTTAAACTAAAAACTCAATTAAATTTCCATTTACAAGAAATGTATTAATCATTCATGTAAGCTATAATAGAATTTTCAAAAGTACTGCTATTATTGTCGATATATAAGTAAACAGGTATTGCATTTACATATATATTTGTATACATGGATGTGCTGTGTGCAAATGTATACACTCATGTAAACAGATGTATGGTTATATAGATATGCATGTACAAATGCAAGTATGTGCATCTAAAATGTGGTTGGGTACTATACATATAACTAATACAATAAGCAGTAAGAAGACCTCTATGAGAAACTTCTTAGTTAATAAAAACAAATTTTAGCTTTGGTATCTAAACATAGTAAAAGGATTGTTTCATCTAAGTTAAATCATTGAAAGTAAGCCTTATGAATAATTGGACAATATAATAATAAATAATGGAGTTTACTATGCAAACAAGATGTAAGAACACGCTTTTTCTTAAATATTTATTTAAATTGTGCAAAAAAGTAGAATATATTAGAAATAAGAGACAATAATTTACAATATCTATCGTTATAAATGATTGTAATTATTTTGATAATTGCTTATTGATGTTTGGAAGTAATACCAGTGCTACACAAAAGTTGTAACCCTATAGAGTAGAACTAATTTTGTAAAATTATATGAAAATCTGCTATACATTATTGAAGTAGTCTGAGCTTGAAGATTAGAGGATGTTATTTGAATGAAATGGTTAATCATTAATAGATTTATTACTCATCTCACATTAGCAAAACTTATTACAATATACTCTAATAGAAAAGTAAAAACTGATTAAAAAACTTGAGACCACATCCCCTGTGTAATACCCAAAAATTGACATAAACTGATAAATAAATAAGACTTGGAAGAGTAAGGATTAATGCTAAGTCTAAAGTGGAAGACTTCATTTCTGGTATTTCAAATTCTGGTGCCGAGTTAATGAGATGTATTATTTTTTCACCACTTGGCAAAAGGAAAACTGTGGTTTCAAACTACAGTGAAAGAAATTCTCAACCACAAAATGTATTTGTGAAATCTGCTGAACTCATGTGTCAAAAACAAATCAATATACATGAGGATATATGTGCATTTAAAACCATTCATACTAAAGTATATTTTTTTATAAGATACCCATACATAAATGATCCAATCATTTATGACAGGTACTATGCTATTGAAACATTCATTTCAATTCCATCAGTTGTGTTTTACTATGAATTTTGTAAAACTATTAAGAACAATCAATTTTTCTAGAATAGGCAATTAGTTTTGGAAATCACACATGCATACATGTACACATTCAACTAGTTTTTTCAAATGTTCAATATACAAAAAGCTAAAATGAAGAAGAAGAAAATCACTTTTTAACTTGATATTTAAAATTTGAGTAATAATCAATATTAAGTCCATATCACAGACAAATCTGAAAAACTAGAAAATAAAAGATATCACACTTCGATTGCCAACAAAAAGTATTCGACAAAATGAAACTCCCTTCCTTATCTTTTCATTGATATTCTTTGTAGTTCCTTCAGCTACGCTTAAAGTGGATCAGAAATAGAAATCCTCATCACAGGTTAAATTACAAAGATGCCATAGAGAGAGTGCAAAAGAAAGCCACAAAGACTATTTCAAGACTGAGAAATATATCTTACACTGGAAGATGAAAAAGTTTTTTTTAAATTCAATCAAGAGACCCTAGAACACAGAAGAAATGTGCTGACCTATTGGAAGTATATAAAATCTAGAACAATATACATATAGTGGATACTGATGTTCATCGCTCAAAATGCCCTGATTAGAAAATGCTGTTTTTGATAATCTACAGAACTATAGGGTCGAAAAAGTAGGTTCATGGCAAACCCCCAGACATTTTTTGACACCTGTTTTTTCTCAATCCTTGAAGTGTCCCCACACTGAAATTATGTTCCATGGGGTTCATTTTTAGCCATATGTGGTACCAAGTGTAGTTCTGAACTTGGACACAGGAAAGATAGAAACTCGTTCAACTTGTGGAAGAAACAATATACAGAGACAAATGAACACATTTTTTCCATACAATTCTGATACAAGGAATTCAGAGGAAATGGTTATTATTAAGATTTAGACACATTTTGTCTCTATTTCAGGACAAAAATACCAAAATAGTTGCAGTAATTTGAGAAATCCAACTACAAGTTTTCATATATTAAGTAGATATCAACTGATCTTGTCCTATAATCTATTTTTTCTTGATCCTCGAAGTTTTTATTTTAGGATATTATCTGATAATAGGTGTAATAATGTCCATTTTTAATTTTCATTTTGACACAATATTACACCTAGTGCGTATATAAACCTGGACACTGAAAAATAGAATCATGAATTAGGCATGAAAAAAAACTGAGGGGTTCCCATGAAACTACTTTTTCAAATGGACTACTTTTTGCAGGTATCAATTTCCACTCAGTGTTTGTTATAACACTGAATGTTAAGCAGATAAATTGAATGTTATGGGAGAAATGAAGAAACTTTACATTTAAAAGAGGCTGACAAAAACCCATGTCAAACAGCCCTGCCTTTGAGGCTATAAGGCATGCTACTTAACTGAAATTCTAATTAAATTATACCTGGAGCAGGAGATTAGGGGCTGAGGGAGGGGAAAAAAACAAAAAAACAAACTAAACACACATTTGATCCAATGGTTCCCAACTTAGAGGCCACAGACCCCTAAAGATCAAACAAAGTATTGCAGGGGTTCATGGGTAGACCTTTTTAAAGTCTAGGATCTTTGAGTTGGCAGTCCTTTCAAAAGCAATGATGTCGCTAAAGATTTGAGGGCCCCAGGCAGGGAACTTGTCCACCAGAGCCACCTTCCCCCACCAAAATTTAGTGAGATTTGTTGATAGGTGAACTAATATTCTGTGGATCCAGAAGGTAGGATTTAAAATGGCATCTCACCCCCAACTGCCAAATATTAATGATAATAGAAACTAGTTACCATGAAATTAATAGATTTGCACTGAATACTCCTTAGATGAATGGTCACTACATATCAAAATTATAAATCCTTATTGCCAGTAGTTTTATCCACAGGCCTTGGCTGGAGAAAAATAGAAAAAAAAATTCTCAGATATCAATTGCAAAAAAATGCAATAACTAGCACTCAAAATATAACCAAGGAGGTTGTGATGATTGTACAATTGTTTGTTTTTATATCTTTGAATTTTTGAGATGAAGTATTATTATTATTTCAATTATTGTTCGGCCGAAACGTATGAAAAACAACCAAGATGAGGATAGTCCAAATAATAATAGAAATAATGTTTGTTTTCAATTTTCTAGAAAATCTTTAAACTGATTCTTATTAATATAAAAAAATGCTGAATTACCCCACAGTACGGTGTCTACCATCATCTTAATTTTTGGTAGATTTTTAATCATGAATTAAGAGAGGTCATCAATATAAATAGCACAGATTGGAAGTAAAGATTTAGGTTTCAGGGTGAATAAAGCCTCTCCCATTTGTTGTGTTGGGTAAGAAGGAATGAAGAACATATTTTTCAATGAGTTGTCTATTTTGAAGTTCAGTTTTTCCTGGGCAAGGCTGGGTATCCCTTCTAATATATAATAAAAGTGAAACGTTTGAGGAACTAGTTTCAAAATTTTATTCTTCAGCATTTATTCAATTAGTTATTATTTGCCAAGATTTCAATTTTCAATTCAACAAAATTTTTCATTTTGATATAATTGACAGTTAATCATATAATAATAACTCATGCTGTGGCCCACCTTGTGGCCAAGATGGTTGTTTATTTTCTACCAGTATTAATCAACAGCGATCAAGCCTTGGCACAAAACCAAGATTTCAAAAGCTGACTTTCAAGTTAGGCAAACCCACCTTATTATTTATATTATCTCAAAAGCAGTGTCAACAACTGATCTCCTGGTGATTTTGAAATATATTTTCAAAAAAATTCTTTGTTGTTAAAAACATATATTTTTTCTTTCATTCAATTAGAGATGATGCTTTTTTTTATCATGCTGAGTTCAAAATTAGTGAAAATTGTCAGACAAAATAAGTGTCAATAATAGATCATTCAAAAGTCTATAAATAAAACTTCAAAATGCTCATATCAAACAAAGCAGACATGTAAACATTTACTTGTACGGGCTTTATATGAAAGAATATTTTGTATATTGTTCGTTGATATCTCTTGAAAATTTTCTCATAAAAGCAAATATGGAGACAAAATCAAAACAATGCTTTTAGAATACAATGTTATTACCAGCTAAGCCAATTCCCTACCAGCTTTAATAAATCTCGAGGAACAAACAAAGCTTATAGTACAGAAAATACAACTTGAATGATTATAAAGTTTTAATAATTCAGTCAATAGCCCAAAGTCAGATTTTCAAAAGTTTTAAATGCCTTTAAAAATTGAAATTAGAAAAGTATATTCTCATTTGATTTAAAAATCTTTACCCCAGAAATGAACAATGTATGTGTGTGTGGGTGTGAGAATGAAGCCTGAAAATGGATTTTACTTGTGGTTCATCTATATAAGCTATTTTGTTAGAAATATGTCAATATCTAGCAATACAGAACTGAATTTTCAAGTAGCTCTAATGGTTAAAAAAGATACTACACATTGATTTCAGGTATTTCCCAGGTAAGGAATTTGGAATTGTATTCTTTACATTTAAAAATTATGTTTTTTCTGTTGTTTTTATCTGGGTATATTTTACATTCTGTTTAATTTACTATGCTAAATGTTGATTCACAAAAAGAAAATCATATGAGGATAGTTGCTGATGATCTAATAATATATTTTTATCCAAGCAATACCAAATAACCATGCCAAAACCAATTGCAATAATAACTAAGTTATTTTTATAAATAATTATAAAGAGTTATGTATGTTCCAAAAATATTTTCTTTGATAACAATATACAAATGTATAATAGGTAAATACTTCTAAAATACTTAATTAGACTGAATAGAGAGCTACTAACATTTATAAGAGCTTCCAAATAATTTGAAGATAAGTATACAGCTTTGACAAATACTGCAAATAGAGGCTAAATAGAGAGCTCTATTGATATTTACTAGGACTTTGCAGAGCACTTTTATAAGCTTAATGGATACCTCATATGATATCTCTAAAGGTTCTCGGATATTTCTGCAGATTAGGCTCTTACAATCTCACAAGGCTGATTATGTAAATATTTTAAGTATCCCTTTAAAGTCATCAAATTTTTAAAGATACGAAATAAGGGTGGTGTTATTGTTGCCAAAAATCATAAACCTGGTTTTCGATTTCTTCCTAAAGGTAACAGGATTATAGGGATTGTTAGATTTGTGAAATAACCTAAAAAAAAATTGGAAAATCTAGTTGCATTTTTTATGAGTTTTAATCCCTGATTAGGGACCACACAGGAGATTACTTAAGAGCAAAAGGTAAAAATAATAGAAAGATTTTGCAATTTTCTTATTGTTTCTTATGTAAGATGGATTTTGGCAGGATTTACAGTTTAGTTGATGTCTCTTTTGATATCTAAAAGTTCCAGGTTTTCTCTCAGCATTGTGCAAAAGAAACAACGATCTGCCTGTAACAAATCGAAAGCTATTACTTATCTCTGTATCTTTATCACGAGAAAATTGTTTTTATGCCATTTATATACTTATACTTAAATTCTTTTTTAATCACCAAATATGCCAGAATATAGAACTATTTGAATTTAGCATGAATATGCATAGACATTATAATCCTAACATTGATTTTCATGAAGTTTGGTTTAAAATTTCTAAAAAGTACACCTACATTATCTAGGGAATAAGTTGTGTGTGTGTGTGTGTGTGTGTGTGTGTGTGTGTGCACGTGTGTATGTATCAAGATAAACTAATGCATATATTCAAATTTTCAATTTATACAGTCACAAATTCTCATACATGCAAGTAAATATTTGGTAAGTATTCTCTGTGGTCTATTTTATGAAATATCTTTAATTCTAACTACAGTCTATTAGTTTCAACTATTAAAGGAGCTTAATAAAAAATATTTTAATTACAGAATCAAATACTGAAAATATAGACTAAAAAGTTATGTAACTTTATTGCATTGTCTGAAAAAATACATATTTTGACATTTAGAATTTATTTCTGCAGTACAGAAAAACCTAATTAGTAAGAAAAATGTAAGTACAAAATTTTTAGAGCAGATGAAAGTCAAATGAGTAATAGTAAATGAAAATTACTCCTGTCAGATAGCTTCGGATTCTAGTTTAAAAGACTACTTCAAGTTACACTTTGAGTTGGAATTTAAAAATGATATTTATTCTTTCTGTTATAAATCATTTTCTAGAATTCAATTGTTACACACAACAGAAACTAACTCAACTGTCTAGATTAGTGATGGAAAAATTCAGCTAGGATCCAAAATTCAAGTGTAGATATGTCCAGATGTATATTTTTATCAGTGTGTAAGTATAGTAGTTTCTTTCATAATATTGTCTTACATTGTCTGGAATGCTTCAATAAGAAATCAAAATGATATATCTAGGTATGTATATTGTGAAGGAATAATTCATCTTTCTTCATTATTAATAGATATAAAGCTTAACTGATCATCTCCTAGATTAGGCCTGATTAGGAGTTAATTAGTTAACCCTTGCAAGACTGCAGGCCAGTATCGAGATTTTAAGATAGCAATTTCAGTAACACTTTTGACTGGAATGTGATGCTTAAGACTTTCTTTAGTTCAGTTATCACCTTTCTCATTTTTTCTCTTTAAATCCAGAAATAAATTTTCAGTTTTATTTACAGTTTTGAGGTTGCTTACAATTTCAAACTGCTTCTGAATAATTAGAAATTATGAAAGGGTAAATTTTAGAATAAATGTTTAATTAAATATGATTGATATTTTTTATAACTACAAGAAGGATAATGTGATATAATGATGTTAAAGAAATGTGTCAATATATGTTCAAGCTGAAAAATGGCAGATAATTTTTATTTAACAATGAACAATATCTTTGTATAGAATAATTAACAATAGATTGATTTACAAAATATCATTAGAAATCATCAAAATGAAAACAAATATCAAAAAGATAATTCTCAAATTGTTTGTGCTTTTAATTATATCCCTTTTACTCAGATATTTTTGTTTGAATTAGAATTTGTTTCTGGAAATAAAACATTTTCCATGAGACAATGAAGGGGCACTTTTGAAACAAAGGCTGAAATATATGAAAAGGAAATATACAATTTGAAGTTTTACTTGTGAATCTACTAGGAGTGAGAAAAGAAAGAGAAAAAACCTTCCACAAAGTCAAAGATCAGTAGATTTGTTCAAATGAATCTATTTATTCAGGGTATGCAAAATGGCCAACTGTCAAGAGTATCAGAAAATGGAATTGATAAAATGGTTTTAATGCTGGTTACCAAACTTTAGATTTATTTCCCAAAGGAAATCACAGGAGATGAAAACTGCTCTCCAAACAAAAACAAAGCAGAGTTTGTTATGATAATTAAGACCCGGAAAGACATTTTCCCAGAGATACCATAGAGAAAAGTTATGACTTAATAATGGTGTAAAAACACACTTAAGGTAGTTCAGAAAGAAATTGGACAAAATCGATAGCTAAGATGTGATGGATTTTATAAACCTGAAATTGATTTCACTAAAACAGGCAATCTTTGAAACAATGCATTTGGGAGAATGGCCATTTTGTATGGCTAAAAGTGTCTGTTTCTTTTTTTTTTGACAATGTCTAAAATTGAGCTGATCTAATTACCAGTATATACTCCCAAAACTCATCCAGAGACTCCAAGAAGTATAAATATATAATGTAATGATTGGATATTAGGGTTCAAATAACATGATTCTCTATCTAAAAGTACCATTCTTATATAGAAATATTAATTTTATTTATATTAATTTATACTTTTTGGCATCTTTGCATGAGTTTTTAGAGCATACTCAGTTACCTGGAAATCAAACCTATCCAATCTTAGCCATTCAAAAAAATATCTTACCACTTTTAGCTATTCTAAATGGCTCATTCAGAACAGCCATTCTCATAAGTAAAAAGATTGCTTAACTAGTGCATGAAACTTTTGTTTAGGCCATAGATATTACTTTTAATGAAAAACAGCTTTCTTATTTCATGGATTGCAATAACATAATGCCATAATTTTGTATTTACTCCATGATATAGATAACAGCCCATTTCATTTTTCAAACACAATTATCTTGAATTGTTTAGCACTGTCCTTATTATGTAAGTTTTTTACACAAATCAACAACTTTAATTTTGTAATAACTTTTGTAAAACTCAACCAATTTGAATAAAATTTATGTCATCTTGTACAGACCTTTATAGTGAGTAACTTTGATTACACCAACTCACAAAAATTGCTCTGAAAACCGCTGGATACAAATTTTCATTTTCACTTCATATTTGATATAACACAATGCATGCCTAAACCATGTACAAGAATTGCATCAAACTATCCATATACACTTAATTTGACCTTGCAAATTCAAAAAAAAACAAAAAAAAACAAGGATTCTCCAATTATTATCAAATGATAAGAGTTTTAGTGTTGGAAATGAGGAAGATTTTGAAAACCAGGTGCAAATGATCTATATTGAAAAATGAATTATTTCCAGTCCATGTTTCCATGGTGCAGTTGGTTTGTCTGTTAATTTTATGATCAAGAGATTGGTGGTAAGAATCCAAATGGTAACTACTTTTTTAAAAAACAAAAGTAGTTATAATTGAAGACGTCACATGTACATGTCGATATTAAAGAAAACAGGACCAGTAGGAAGACTGTGTACATGCACAATATTTCAGTATAATTTCAAAAACAAGAATATTTTAACATGAAATAGACAAAAAATATTAATGTAATGACCAAATTGAACAATCTTATTTCATATAGTTTATTTCATTTACCTGTGGATACATGCCAATAAGAATGGTTATTTTGTGCCGCAGTATCAATATTCTTTCGTATGAGTAAAAATATTCTAGTTGAGTATTTTTGTATGTTTTTAGAATTATACTAATGCACTGTGCAGGTATGCATTTGTCGTACTGATATAATATACTCAATTTTCAATCCTATTAAATACCTATCAATTATTCCCATCTTTAAGTGTCCATTTTTTGACTGACCAGTTCATATGCATGTTTATGAAGAATAAAGAAAACAAACAAATAAAATAAACTACTTTGCTGAGATCTTTTTTGTTTACCTTTCATTTGTCTGCCCTGGGCAACATAGGCAATGAATATGTTTATCTTGCTATTGAGAAACTTTTAGACAAAGATATCCATAAGCAGTAATGAGAAATAAGAAATGCAATTTACAATGCATATCCGAGACTGGTACAAAGTCACAGTAATGGAGTAGCCAAAGAAAACTGAACTCATGAACAACAGTTTATGAGACTAGCTTTCTAAACATCACTCTATATCAGGCACTCACATAATAGCTATTTAAAGGAAAAATGAAATTTATTTCCACTTTGGTTTTTTTCATAATTGACTCTGTCCACTTGGGATTTCCGCAAGATTATTCTCAAAATAATGTGTGTCATTACAATTTACTAATGACTAACCTGAAAGCAACATAAAGAAAGAAATTAATTTCAAAAACATGCTTTCAGCAAATCACTATGTGATAAAGCAACTACGTGTTTATTTTTTAGCGACTTTCATCTTTTTAGTTTTGAAATTATCTGATTGACACGTTTTCCAAGGTGGAAAATTTACATGCAATTGAACATTTTATCTTTTGTACATCGAGGAACGTTTTTGTGTCTACCAATTCTAATTTTTACATCATAATAGCTACTGTAAATCAATGGAAAAGAAAAGAGTTTGATGGAAGATTATTTCATTGGGTAACATCCAGAAATTATTACATTTAAGGAGCTGAATCAGCTTTTTTTTCGGGTCTTGGTTTTTTAAATTTTTTTATCACTTGACAAAATAAATTTGAATTTTAAAAAATCTAAAATGTAGGAGAATAGAAATACTAAATGAACATAATTCATTTTTCAGTATAAAAGTTTTGATCTTTGTTGTCAGGTATGATTTATTTGATGAATCTGTTTTTGTTATCTGATTGAACCTTTTGAGACCAAAAGTGATAAAAACTTGATGAATTGACCAATTAATATTTTTTAAAAGCCCCCCCCCCCAAATAAACACCTTTTGCAAAATGACCCACAACATTCACCCTATATTTATTTCAAAGCAAGCATTTTTACTCCACCCTAATATAGATTAGTTGGGTATATGGGGTGGTGATATTTTATTCTACTTGACCTGTTTGCTTGTAGCTAATTGGACAATGGACAAAGTCAGCAGGTACTGATAATGAGCACTCTTTGCACCCACCTACAATAAAACATTCTGCACTGAATGACATCTTGTTGATTGTAGACATGAAAATTCCTTCTCATTAACTTTAAGAGGTTTTGAGAAGCAATATAACAAACCTAAGCAACTAGTCAGGTTGCTCTTTTAAAAATCAGTGAACCTTCTTCCAGAGTTATAACAAAGCTTGAAGAATTGAATTTAAGATTTTGTTAAATATGTAACGCAGGTTAATTATTAAAGCTCAAGAGATATAGGTCATTTTTCATAAAATTTCACACATATATTTATATAGCTAATTCAATATATATGAGCTAATACATTTTTAGGAGACTTGAAATTTTGAAAATTCTCAAAAAAATATATCTCACACTTTCTTCACAATTTTATAGCAAGGAAAACAATATATGCTATTTGATTTGAGGCAAACAGAAATGAAAACATTTTTCACCACACAATTAAGATTATGGGTCCAAATGAACATGTCTCACCCTCTTGTTACATTAAATTGTCCCTAAAAGTATACGATGATGTTATTCAATGTTAACAATGTTAGATGCTCTTGCTTGGAACTATATAAGTAACTATATTCATAGATATATGCATGTATGGTGAAAAAGAAATCAAACATGAAATATCTAACTTTGTTTTAAGCTTGACATTTGATTTAATTGAACTGGTATCTTCATTTTGGTTGTAAGTCATATTGATTTGGCCACTCTTCAGCTGTCTATCAACTATGTTAATCGTAGGGAATTTCAAATTAAACCCTTTATCTAATCTACTGGGGTAGATTGTTCCCATACTGCTATCTATGCTATAAAATATCTTGTTTCAGTTCATTCATTCTTTTGATACCATTTTTTGCTTTTCCTACTGAAACAAAGTATAATGAATTTCACTGCCGGGGATTGAGCTCATGACCTCTACACATACACTCAAATGAAGCTTATACCCCTTTGCTCATTCCTCATAGAACAATCGGGTGGTAGAATTTTGAAGCTGTAAACCTAATTTTTGTTCTTTCCAAATAAAAGACTCCCATATGTTGTTCAATTCTATGCCAGGCCTGGTGAGGAGGTTATTGATGTTTATATCTTTTTTTTTTTCGAAATGATGATATATTTTTATTGATATTTTTTCTCTAAATAAAATGTTATTTGCTAATTATTCAGAAAAAAATAATTTCACTCCATTAATTCTACTAGATTTTTAGGCAAGTATGACAAGCTCTTCAAATTTGTGCGCATTTGAAGTGTGCTATAATTGTGAGCTTCAAATTGTGAGGAGTATAAATTCCTAATTCAAGGACAATGCTGTTAGTAAACATACAGGAAGTTTCTCAAAAATTTATGAGAATTTCAGATTAAAAAAGCAGATATGTCAGCCAAAATCAATGATGAAGATTATAAAGGCTGTGGTACGTAATGATCCCAAAGTCAGTCAGTTAGAGTCATTTGAAATCATTTAAAAGTGGATGTCAAAAAAGTTAGATAAATGCGTTTCATTTGAATTGAATAGGAACAAAATGTCAGCTGTATGGAGGCCTGCATGAATGATGTTCAATGGCATAAATTTTATCTGTTTTTAAACATTGTCACTTGTGATGAAAAATGGATTTTGTATAACCTGAGATCTGTTACTAGATTTGGATTAAAAGCTGAAATATCAACAGAAAGATTATGGTGAGTCTGCTATTCTCATATTGCAAATATGACATTATCAAAGCTGAATCAGTTAGAGGTAGAGACTCTTCAGTACATTGGTTATTCATCTTTCCCCTCACCAACAGATTATCACTTTTTGTCAGTATATTGACTTCTTCCTTACAAGCGAGAACATCTTCTATCAGGATTAGATTAAAAAAGCCTTCTATATCTTTATTGATTCTTTGTATGAAGAATTCTTTAGGGAAGAAATTGGGAGCTCACTACCAGGGAAGAATAAATGAATAGCAACTAAAGGGTAATATTTTGACTGAATAGATAATTTTTGTGAATTTTCACAAAGTAATAATAATAAATCTGTAATTTAATGATGAACAACCTGATATGAAGTTAAAAATATTGGAGTTGCAAGTGTACATATTCAATATTCTATTTTACACAAGACATTTTACTCTAAAGAGGTTCAGAAATAAAAGCCTAAAATGTTTATCAATGTATCTTAATGCATATTTATAGCTTGCTCTGCAACGCCCACGATAGAGAAGTATGGCGAATCCTGGGGAAGGTCTATGTCCAACGACGGACGTTAAAAGACTGCTGCTGCTCATGATGATCATGAAGATCATGATGATGATCATTACATGAACTTCCTCCGTTGGTTAAACTTTGTAAAAGTGATAGTGACACGGGGATTTGAATCATTGTACTGAGTCTTTATTTTAATTGCAGCCACTGATGTTTTTCTCACACCAATGCCTTGAGGAAACATGAATCCAAACCATGAAAGTATGACACTGAATGCTTATTCTTCATTTCTGAACCTTCCTATTTATTTAACAGTAGTAGAATATTGATCAGAGTTGAGATAAGAAGCATTAAAAGTGAGACGAGAGAACAATTCAAAATTGATGAGAAATTCAGATTACCTAGAGATCACAAAGCTTTCAAGTTTATAAAACTGCAGTTAGTTAAAGAACCAACCTCTTCTTGCAAGATAAGCCATAACAAAACAATGCAAAATGTTTTAACTTCCCCATACTCTTTAAAGTTTTGAAGTCTCCAAGAACATATCTAAACTAAGGTGGAATCCAATAACACTTCCTAACTGTTTAATGTCATCAGATGATTTTTTTACTGTCCACCTGCAGGTATGTACAGGTAACAATTACAAGGTATCGAATATAGATTCTTCCTCAACAGCCACCTGCTCACTGTTTTCAGATACATCTTGTTTATCTTATTGTGTGACATCAATATCAAACCAGTCTATATTTGCTGAGTAAATCATATAGAAGAATTTATCACACAAAAGAGAACAAACACTTTTACTTTCCAACTTTTGTCTATCATTTATGACGATGAAGTCTAAGGTCTAGGTAAAGGGCATATTTTTACTTCACCTGAGTATTGCAGATTTTACAGCTAATTTTGAGTTGGAAAGCTACTTTATCAATGCTTAGAAATCAGAATTTTCTCCAAGACAAATTTGTATAAAAGTTAATAAGTGTTCTCAATCTGGTACTGGAAGTACAACCCAAAATCTGCTAGCATCTAATCCTCATCTCTACCACTGATGTTACAAATATTACATTGACTACTAAGAATAGTCCTCTACTGTCGTGTAAAATTATTTTCTTTTTCTCTTGTCATTGACTCAGTATCAGAAAGGAAATATTAGGCCCGATGGCCTTCAATTCTATTTATATTATGGTTCTATAATATCAAGTTTTTATCTAAACTGTCAGGCTTGTAAATTCCATAATATCCACTTGGTGGTTTTCATTACATGAAGATTCAAACCGTGTTTTCTGAGTTACTGAGTAGCATAATTTTATTTTAAATGGGTAGCAAACTTCTGTGAAGCTAAAGCTCACCTAATAACGGAAAAAGTATTCAAAAATCTCTTCTCAAGACATCCTTTTACTCTTCTGGAGTTGTATATGCATAAATAAATACTTATTATTTTCTACTTTTCTATCAATGACTGAGGCAAGAGAGTTGAATTCAAAGCTCAATTTTACAATTGTTTGATTTTATGTATCTCTTTAGACACAAAAAAAATAACTTATAAAAACAAATAGTTAGGGTTTTGGAAGACAGAGTTAAATAGATAAAGATTAAACCCCTAAAATCCCGTCTCTTTAATGGTATATAAATGTTATTTTATATTAACGCATAGTACGCATCATGTCCATAGAACTTACCCATTTTGAGAATTATCAGAACAGGGTTAAAAATTTATATAAACCAATATATGTCGGTAATGAAAATATTTTATTCTTATATCAAAAAGAAAAATGAATTGTTTTATCAAAATATTTCAGAACAATATTCTGATTCATACTTGACATTATCAACATAATAAATACTTTGAGTCCTGATTCGTCATAGAAGGTTGTATAGCAGGCTTCAATTATAGACTTATCATCAGGATTCATTCTCCACACATTGGTATCAGAACATGTCATATCATTTTAGCTGTAACTAGCAATATGCTCCTTAACATCTTTATTGATTGAGTTATTAGGATTGTAATCAAAATTCATAATGGAATTTTTTACCTTTACTTTTAATTTGCTTTCCATGAAAGAGCTAATACAAAATTGATCCTTTCATTATACAGTACCTTATTAGAATTAATCAATTTCTAAGTTCATTTTAACTGCATCATTGTGATTATCCTTCATGAACCACTACCTGCAGGTACATTTGATCATGAATGGAATAAAGAAAATTACTGATTGTATTTTATTTCAGAATAGATCATCACTTTCAGAAAGCAACTCACAGTATTATGAGTTTTGTTTCAATAAGAGAGACTTGTGTGAAAAACATTTATTGTCCACCAATGCCAGAACTTTGAAAACAGTTCTGTGGGCAGGTCTGTTTGTTTATGTTGTGATTGGGGTTATGATTCTATGATGGAACTTTCTTCCACTTGTAAGAAAGAAGGCAAGCTGAAAACAGATGGGTGTTCACACAACGCCCACTGCTGGAGGCTGTTATTCTTCTTGACATTGATCAACCACCCTCACCAGCACCACCACCACCACCACCACCACCAGCGATATGATGGTGACAACAAATAAATAAAATTAATAAAAACAAGGTGAGAGAGAGAAAGATAAAAAAAAGAAAAAGTGAAAAATTTTTACACTTGAATTGAGAAATAATGTCAGTAATTTCTCACAGCCACCGCATCTCCCATCATTTTATGAGCCAACTACAAAGTGGAGACTGTTTTCCCAAAATGCACAGAGATCAAGTTAATTTATAAAAACAGAAAAATCCAGAGGTGAATGAAGAAAGTTCTCTCTTTTTTTCTGCGCTCAAATAACTAGGATATTAATGGCACCTACATCGTTGCAGGGGTTAGGTTGGGGAAAGCAGCTCAAAGCAGGAGTAAACTTCCAAAGAAAAAAAACACAGAAATAAGGAAAAGATGATGGAACTTGATATCAAGACAATGTCGGCCTTAATTGAAAGAGCAGGCATCTTGTGGTGATACGAAATATATGTGCTAAATATTTAATCAAACATTGGTGGCAGACTAAGCAGCTGTCTGTGTTTTGTTGTAGCATATTGATCGAGTTCATCAAGCAGTTAATTAGGTCCTATGAGGATTTCTTTCATAAATGGTTATGGGCATATATTGAGAGAGAAAGAGAGAGAGCAAGAAAAAATAAAAATCAACAAATATGTCCTTGGAGGAATGTATTTTATTTACCAGAGAAATTTTTTGTAAAATTTGTAAATATATAATGCCTATGATGGCATTTGTATATTTTTCATCATCTTGATATCTGCATCTATTTCCATATCCACTCCTCTGTTCTTCCGTATTCCCTTCATTTTTCTCTCTTTATCAACGTTTCCTCCCATATCCTTATCTTTAATAAGTCTTGTTATATATTTTCTAAATCTTTCGTAACTCTGATTTTACCTTGATTGATATTGAACTGGCAAGCATCAGAAAATTCAAGGTACTATAGTGGCCTTTTATCTGTCACCAAAGAAGAGTTCCTTTGGTACTCAAATTTTTTTATAAGGCTGCCATGATCACACGATATAAATAAGCTGTTGTTGATATTGTCTGTTCATAAACATATGTACACATATATACAAGCAAAATACATTTTGAAATGATATGATAATAACTATATATATATATATATATATATATATATATATATATATACATACATATTATTGTGTCATCCACAGACAGCTGAATCGATGTATATTTTTTATCATCTTGATATCTTTAGTGTGGCTATAGACTTTATCCCATCCAGTACCACGAGGCCGATATCCTACCTCAGGACTACGGAACTGGATGGTCAGTAAGGCTGAATTTAAGCGATATATTCATTTATGCAGAAACTCCTCATCCACCAGAGCGCTCTATTCCTATGGAAGAGCGTTATATCATTATATATATATATATATATAGCAAAATCCAACAATATTATCAAGTGGACCTTAAGGAGAATAGTATTATTCTAATCAAATTCATCATACCAACATATTTTTCTTATTGTCAACTTGATGATATGTATATATTTGCCATCACATTCAATGATTTGAAGCCATGTAAAAAAATTCCATTGAAGAATAAATATGGTCAGAATAAATTTCTATTTATGATAGCTCTGGTGTTTTCCATTGGAGAACATAAAAAAAAGTAAAAAAACGTCTATAAAGATCTAGATTCTGGAGAATTTAGATGTTATTAATAAAAGATTAATACAAATGTATAAAAAGACTTTTTTTCCAAAAATCAAAAGAAATTTTAAAAAAGCTCTAGAGAAGTACTGATGTCAATTTTCAAGTCTGTAGACAAAATGATATGGTCAGAAGCACTCGAACATAAACAATTAATAATTAATACATCCCTCAGAATAAAGCCCCTGAAAAGTCAAATAAGCTTTTCTTACGAAAATAAAAACAAACGTTCTCAGAAGAGGTCTAGTAGTATACTGATGCTGAATATCAAGTTATAGCCAGGAGTGCTGAAACACACAAACACTTATCCATATATACATGCATACTTATTGCTGCTGTAAGCAATTTGATAAACTTTTAGATGATTAATAAAGAACCATTAATTTGAACACCTACAAAATACATTTCAGCACTGTATATCAGAAGTTATGATACAGATCCAATGAAACTTAGATGAAAGTTGGCCAATCTTCAGCTCACTGAAGACTAAAAAACACCTGATAATTCTAAATACAATGATTGAAAAGAAGGAAAATTCTCACTTAGAGCTTTGGAGAAAGCAGTGAAAACGATAAAAATTGCTACCAGTAATCATAATAAGGCAGAAATTCATGTATAAGCAGATGGAAGCAGTGATTGATAACATCATTTAAATTACTATCATAGTATGACCAAAACTGATTTATATATCAGCACCAGATTATAAAATTCTTCCTCGAGACACCTGCAAATGAATAATCAACATTGTTATCAAGTCTGAGGATATGGGTTTGTAGCACTTTACAGTCAAGCCATACAATTCCCAACAAAAGTTCAAGATGGTCAGTTGAATACAATGAGGACAAGGCCAGGGTCCAAAGGCACTCTCAATTTTCTAATGTTATTCACATAAAATGAGCTGAAACCAACTATCAAAGACTTATCATTAGTTTGTACTCCTATCCATACAACCAATGCTAAAATTATTGTTTTTATGAGTGAAGCTCAGAACAATAATCTTATTTATATCAAGAATCTTAGCCCTATTAATATTTACATAACTAAAACTTTAAAAGCACTCTTAATTACTGTAGTTATCAACCTAAAAGACACATTTGCAACCCTATTTTGTAAGACTCAATTCAACTCATTCTGACAACCTAACTGCTTAGCTCGAGCCTTGGATACACTACAATATTTAGATGCATCTTAATTCTCTTATTGGCTAGCTAACATAGGGCAAACTCGCGATCAACTATTTACTTGAATAGAAATACGAAACAAAAACATGTACATATCTCTTTTTCTCTTTAACAATCTCAATCTCTCTCTCTAGCAATATATATATATATATATATATATATATATATATATATATATATATATATATATATATAAAATGTGTACTGTAGAGAATGAGACAGATTCGGGAGTGAGGTGATTGGAGGTAAGATTTATTAATCCTTATAAGTGAATTGTCCATACATGTTTCGGGATTCTTCCCATCATCAGAGGTGTGTGCTGTGTATTAAAATGTACTATGTGGAACCAGAGTCCACTGCCAGGAGCTATGCATTGAGGGTAAGTTGTGTTGTCAGGGCTGCTGGAAGCCTCCTGCTGAGTGGCAGAATGTCCAGTAGTTATCAGGTCTTTGGTAAAGCAGCAGCAGTTGGTCTTGGGGAGGGCAGAGTGTGTCAAGGTAAGGGGGAGTAATGTGGAGTTAGATTTTTTGGTATGTTTGGGGTAGTGTAGATGGAGGGGTGGTGAGGTCAAGGAGCTACATAGGTATCAACCTTAAAAGTTATTAAAAATGTTTTGGCTATGATTTGGACAGGGGTTATAACAGGTTAAGGTGAAGTTTTTCCTATGGGTCTGGGTGACTTTGAAGCTTCCATTATTGAATGTGTCTTAGATGTGGGTGTGAGGATATTAATGGTAGGAGTTTTGTGTATTAGGGTTCTGTGTGATGAGGGTTGTTCAGTTTAGTGTTTAATCCATTAGAATATAGGGTTTCAAGTTTGTTGATCCACATGTCTTTGTGTTTCTCTAGAACTTTAGTTATGTCAATTGGAGTAGTTTTTTCTATTTTTTCTATGATGGTAAAGCTAGCGTCAGTGGCAAAATTGTGGTCAGGTGTGCGAAAGTGTAGTTCTACGGGAAGTGGGCTACGATTGTTTTTTGACTTGATCCTATGTCTATAATTGTTGAGTCTAATATTAAATTGCCCCTCGGACTTGCCTATGTACTGTAACTTACATCTATTGCACCCTAGAAGGTATATAATGTTCTTACTGCGGCAGTTGCTATTGTGATATATGTGGTAACTCTGTTTTGTGGTAGTGCTTGTGAATGTGTTGGTGTACTTGAGGTGGTTGCAACATAGACTGTTTCTTATGTTGCAAGGTGTGCAGAATTTAATTGTTCTAGGTGTATTTTTGTGTACGACTTTATTGTTAACGATATTATTGCTACTAATCATGTCTCTGATGTTTTGGGGTCTGCGGTAGGAGATGACACATGGGTCTGTGAATGTTTCTCTTAGATCTGTTTTGATCATGAGAATATTCCATCTATTTTTGATGATGTGTGCTAAGGGTGGGAGTGTGTTGTTGAAGGTTGTTATAAGGGGTATGCGATTGGGTTTGTTATTGTGGGACTGTATAAGGGTTTCATCTCTGGGTATTCCAGTCACTTTTTTTATTTGGTTTTTAGTGTCATCTAGCGGATGACCTCGTTGGGTGAAGTATTGTATTAGGTTATGTTTGTGTCTGTTAAGTTCACTATTAGTAGAGCAGATTCTTCTAATTCTAAGAGCTTGTGAAAATGGTAGGCTTCTTTTTAAGTGTTGGGGATGGGCTGATTTGGAGTGGAGGTAATTGTGGGTGTCCGTGGGTTTAGTGTAGAGGGTAGTTTGGAGGTTTCTGTTGTCATCTATGTATATGCGGGTGTCTAAGAAGGCTATGGAGTCAGTGGATGTCGTGAAGTCAAACTTAATAGAGTCATGTGTCGAGTTTAGATGTATAAAGAAATTATCTAGTTTGGCTTTTTCGCCTGTATATATGAAAAAAATGTCATCTATGTATCTACCATAAAAAATGCAGTCATTATATATCTCTTGGTAAATGTAGGTTTCTTCAAATTTACTCATGAAGATATTAGCATAGGATGGGGCCGCTACTGTGCCCATGGCGCAGCCTTTTACCTGGAAGAAGTGTCAATTGTTAAAGTTGAAGCTATTTAGAGTTAGAATGTGGTGCATAAGAGTGGTAATTGTTATTGTGCTGGGTTCTTTAGTAGTTCTATTGTTTAGGGCTTCTGTAAGTGCAAGGATGCCTTCATGTTTGATTGGAGTATAGGGATTTAACATCCATACTGAATGGAAGTGCTTTGTCTGGGATTGCTGAAATGTGTTTGATTTTGTTGAGGAGGTCTGTGGTGTCACGTATGTATGATTTAATTTGTGTTGCTAAGAGTTGGATGTAGTAATCTACAAATTTGGATAGTTTGGTAGTGTGGCAGTTCGTGGAGGAGATGACTGGTCTACCAGGGTTATTTGGTTTGTGGATTTTGGGGAGTGCTTCTATGAGGTATTCATCTAAACCCCAGATGACTATGGATCCACCCTTATCTGCTCTTGTGATGATCAAGTTGGTATTGTTTTTTAGTTTATTAAGGGCCTTTCGCTCTTTAGTTGTAAGGTTATCAAGGATGTCGCTATCATGGCCTGTTTTTCCAAAGTGGGCTCTAAGTTTGATCGTTCTGAAGAAGTCATAGAGATCTTTGTTGAAGGCGTGATTGTTAAAGTGTGGGGGTCGGGGACAGAAATTAAGGCCCTTGTTAAGGAGTTTGAATGTGTCCCTAATAAATCGAAATTTACTCAGGTTCATTACTTTCCCTTCTGAGTCTCACTTAATTCTGATGATGTGTAGTAGTTTTTTAGTAAGTTTTCTAAACTGCTTACTAGTGATGGTATCAAGTTTTCTACCCAACCCCCTTCCAATTCGGTGGTAGGGGGGTTTCCTCATTTTTTGGTGGAGTGTGTGTGTGAGATGATGTAGGGGTTACCTAAGGGTCAGGATGTTTGCCTGGGTCTTCAGGATGCTTTGGATGGGTCAATATGATGGGTTGAGGAAGGATGCTTCTCTTAGGGCTTTCCTTTTGCAGAGTATGAGGGGTAGTAGGTCTGAGGTCCTTATGGTGTCTGGTGTTCTTGTTCCTATAATCTGTGTGATGGTTTTTGTGGTTGTGTTTGTTCATATTGCTGTGTCTGTTCACATTATTGGTGTCAGTAATATTAGTATTTGTGTGAGTATTCATATTATGTTTGTTCATATGTGTGTGTCTGTTATAGGTGTTAGTACTGTTAGTGCCAGTGTAAGTATTTTTGTTATGTTTGTTCATATGCGTGTATCTATTTCTATAGTTGTTGTTCGTGTGGGTATGAATGTTGTTTTTGTCAGTATTAGTGATTCTTGTTGGATAGCCTGTGTCTGTGTGTCTAGTGTTAAATCTGTATTTGGTAGGGGCATTGGTTTTTGTTGGGTATGTAGGTAGTTGGTTGGGAGTGGGTAGCAGAGGCCTGATGGCTCTTTTGTTGGGTTGTTTCTTAACTGCTCTCATGTTCTGTGGATTCTCAGATCTGTGTGTGGTGTTGTGTCTAAGTTTGTTGTATTTTTTGGTTTTGGTGAGGTTAAGTTGTTTTTTTCTTTCTTCTATGTTGATGTTGATAGCATCCTGTATTTCATCATATTCATCTGTGTCTGTGTATTGTTGTAATTTCTCTTCCAAATTGCTGATATCTGTGAGAGTGTCTGTAATTGTTTTTTGACAAAATTGGATGGTGTCATCTATAAGCTCCATAGGAAGTGTATGAATCTTGTTATTCCATAAATTAAGGAAATCTACATCCTGATTCCCTATGGAGGGGTGTAAGGAGATCCTGAAATTCATATATATATATATATATATATATATATATATATAGTACATATAGTACAAATCAAGTTTGCAATATAGCATAATATAATATAATACAAAGCAATGTCTGATATGTGATGGATTTATTTCGAAGAGTGATTCATTCTACTTTAAACTCAGTTGTTTTAGAGTAAAGCTGGAAATATAGAGGAAAGTAGATTCACTACACAAACACGTTCATGTTTCAGCCCTCTTTAGGCCTCTTGTGATGAATGATCATGTATGATTCAGATTTCTATAGTAGGAATTCAGGGAGACACTAAAGGACACTAACATGGGTAATAGATTTAATATAAAAATCTAAGTTAAGAACAAAACATCACTTAGAACACAATTCAGCAATCACTTATGGATAACTCCTACACCTCTTCTATACCCCTTGACATGTAACTTATAATCACCAGCAAAACACACAAACAACAAAAATAACAATAGAACAAAAGTAAAAACTCCTCCCACCATAGAAACACCCATAATATTCTCCCCTAATTCCCCTCACAGGAATCTAAAACATACATAATCATTCACCTGAAGAGGCCCAAACAGGGCAGAAACATAAACGTATTTGTTAAGCGAATCTATGTATTTATATATATATATATATATATGTATTTATATATACATATATATGTATTTATATATATATAAGAAACATAAACGTATTTGTTAAGCGAATCTATGTATTTATATATATATATATATATATGTATTTATATATACATATATATGTATTTATATATATATACATATGTATTTATATATATATACATATGTATTTATATATATATACATATGTATTTATATATATATATATATGTATTTATATATATATATATATATATATATATATGTATTTATATATATATATATATTCATATATATATATATGTATTTATATATATATATATATATATATATATTTATATATATATATAGTAATACCCCACTTGGCGCTACCCCATTTAGTGCTGATTCACTTTAGGGCACTTTTTCAAATATCCTCATAATAAATTCAGAGATGTTAATTTTCTAAAATATACAATGATAAAATATAGCAGCATGGACAGTCTTTGAAATAACAGTGTACTGATCTCTTTTGTTAATGAGCCATGTATATGAGAATATAAATACTTGTACACACAATAAAATATCTACACCTAGTGATATTACACTGGCCCTGGAAAGCAGCTATAAGACATGATACTCAGCATTGATCCATTCTATCTTGTTGAACATCATATATCTCAAAATGAATGCTGATACAATCTATATTTATGCTATAATATAATGCTTATCGCAAGAAGACAGGATATTAGATGTAGCAAAAGGCTAACTGATTGGTGACTGGAGGACAATAAACTCTGTGGGAAAAGACCAGACACAAGATGGAGAGATGAAATAGAAAAGTTAGCTGGTAAGAGATTAACATAATCATGTGCTTCTTGGAAGAAATTGAGAAGGTCTTTGTCCAACAGTAGATGATAATGATGATGATGATAAAGATCTCATATAGTGCTGCATTTTTTAGGATCAGCACTAACCAAGGTATTACTATATATATATATATATATATATATATATATATATATATATATACATAAATAAATGGCGTGCATTCAAGGCATGCAAATCATGCACTGAATAGCCAGTAATTTGTTTCAGATGCATCAAATGCCGAATATTGATAATTAAATGATTTTTAAACATCAACAATTTAATCATCATACATTTTGAAATAGCATGACATGACCCACTGCTTCTTCTTCTTCTTCTTCTTCATCATCATTGGTCTTTTATCGTTTCTTGTTGGACATAGACCTTCCCAGGATTCTCTAGATCTCTCTATCGTAAGCATCATGAAGCTTATACTTTCTGCACTTGCTTAGTTTGCATCAACATTTTATATTCTGCCGGCCACCATTTCGCATGTGATCTATTGGGATCCACATTGTGAGTCAATATGTCCAGCGGTTGTCTGCCATTCTAGCAACATGGCTAGCCCATTACCATTTGAGTTCTCTCATGAATCCTCTGATTATTCGGCTCTCCCTTGATTTCCACTCTTCACAAATTGGCTGCTGCAGTTTCGTTTAATATGTGTTAATAGGCATTGATATTGACACAGGTCATGTATTCTCAAGTCTGTGGATGTGCACAAAAAAAGTAATTTTTCTAAGCAATCAAATTTACAAGAAATCAATAATCATTCAAAATTGCATAAATTGATTTACTTGGAAAACTGGAGGAAAATAATTTTTTTTCATGCAATAAAGCAACATTTTTTCACATCTTAGACACAGCAAAATAACTTGCTTAATTTAGCAGTTCCTCTTAACCAATGAAAACACCTACATTGTATTGTCACATCTGTCCAGTTTAATATCACCAAGAAACATGCAAATCAAAAAACACATTACCTAAATTGTAGTTGTCGTTCGAAAATTAAGGGAGATGTTTGATTTGTAGAGTTGTAAGTAAATGAAAACAATAAACAGAAGTTGGCTGCCTTACTTTTAATCATTTTCTAAATATCTGTCATACCTCTACATCAATATGTGCATAAATATGAAGTTATATACATAAATACATATATATATATGTATGTATATATGTGTGTGTATGTGTGTGTGTGTAAGTACTTATACAAATACAAATATTCATGAATTCATAGACAGAATTTGGACCAAAAATTCCAGATTGTTGTTTATATCATTTCAATGTTCAATCTGATTTCAATATTTTTTTTGTTGAGAAAGAGAGAGAGAAAGAGAAAGAAAGAGAGAGAGAGAGAGAGTTCATGCTATGTAAAATGTCACCATGAAGTTGTGTATTTCTGACCCTTTTGTCTTGTCACTCATTTTTCTCAATGGCCTTTTTGATTGGTATAATAAGCAAGAAGTCCCCTGCCAATGCAAGCCTTTTTTCTAGGTAAAGGTTCCTGCAGCTCTCCAGTTGTTAAAGTCACCACAAAATTGATATGTCTACAACAACTCTGCAGTAAACTCCGTATTCATTGCACCTTAATTTGTCTCTTTCTGTGCTGGAAATGAAGCTTCAGCTGTGAAGTCCATTGCTTTCTCTTACAAAAGCTTTTACTACAATGAACTCAGACTGAAAATCTCATGCACCCTTTTGGGCTTACATTTTACTCCAGTTGAAAAATTTCTATGGATTTTCTTTTATCTGCCCTCATAAAATGAGTATACATTCTTTCACTTTTGAAAACAATTATTCCTATCTTTTATTCATCTAATTAGACAATGTATTGTAAATCATTATTTTTAAAATTTTATGATTACTTTCTACCTTCATAATTTATTAGTTTTCTTCATTTGTAATTTCTTTTTAGTCTCTTTTTATTGTGACTTTTACTCAGGACAATTTACTTCTGGTAGTGAATAAACAGTGTTGATCAGAAATTCAGACTTCTGCCTTCTGATTGAGTTTTAGAAATGTCATTCATAGAGCAGTCAGCATATACCAAGTTTCCCATAGGAGATGTGGGTTTAAATCCAACCTAAGACTTTTTCTTTATTTCACTTCAAGGACACGTTTGTCAATGATGATCAAAGATAAATTTGTTACTAGAGAGTTGGTCTCTTTTCTAGAGATTCTATTCTATATATCTATGCATCTGCAAAAATAAACACAATAGAGGCAGGCCCTTCTAACTTAAAAAAAACTATTGCAATATAATCTTTCTACCCCTATTTATCTTCTTTGGGATAATAAACTAAACTTGGGGAAATATCATATATAGAAAAAGAGAAGAGAAAGAAAGTTATACAGGTCGTTTGCAGTACTTGCACTGGATATGGAATTTAATCTTTGGACATTTTTATCATGGGAATAAATAGATGCAGCAATTTTTTAAACTTTAATCTTTTAATTCATTTACAAACATATACTAATCTAACATAACCACAACTGTTATCAATTAACCTTCAATACTCAACTTTAAATGAGTTATAGCAAAGTGCATTCAGGAAGTAAATTTTATTTCATTGCCTTGAAGACCAATTCACACTTGAAGCATTTTTTAAACTTGTACAGCTTTTCTTTACTTTTCAACCAAAATGACTGAAGCTAAGAAATAGAAGAGAAAATTAAAGTGGCAGTGGTTATAGAAGTAAAAACAGTATAGAGTACAAGATGAAATGCAATCCTACACAGCTCTGCAAGAATGATGCAAAAGAGTATGGAACTACTATTGTTAGTTGAAGTCACAAATAAACAAGTGAAAATTATGATATCATAAGCATTTTTTTCCGGCAATATATAAACTATACCAATAAAGTTTTTAAACCAATCACAATATTCATGAAAATTTGAGTTAATGGATAAAATTTGTTTGATCTGATGAATTTTTAAAAACCTATGACCTGATAGAGAAATCTCAACTTCCTTGATATACAGCTAAAGACCAATCAATATTCTTTAGATTGCCAATGTAGGCAGAGATAAGAAGGGTGAGAACACGTAAAAATTGAAAACTAATCCTTATTATGTGTTTTTAACGAAGCAAATAGAAGGGAATGAGAACAGATTACAAAAACAGGTTAAATCTTTGCGCATGAATCTGCTGAAATATTGGAAAATTAGCTTTACTGACATTTGACTACAATCAAAATTTAATATCTGGTTGTAAAGCAACCTTAAACCTATTTTAATACTCTGGAAGATACAGATAAAAAACAAATTTACCCATTTTGGAAATTTCACTTTTCATTACATATCAAATGTGATGAGAAATAACCATGAATATGAGTACAAGATCTACAAGCCTAGCTGCTGGAAGGTCCTACTTCTATTCTGGCTGAAGATGATTTTTTTCAATTTTTGTATACATACTAAATAAAAAAATTAGAAAAATATCTTTTTTTTTGTGTAAATGTGTTTATCTATTAGAATGAAATAAGTTCTGGTGTACCTGTATCAAAATCTCTGTTGATGTGTAACTTGTCGGTTTAGCTCTCAGTTGGTCATGATTACAAATCATGGTTGGGGAATGTTACTTTTTACTCACCAAAATTTGAAGAGGATTGGTCTTGTTCTTGTTATAGTTGGAAAATAAAGACAATTCCAAGTTTGGACTTGAGTTCGACATCATCATGTTCTTTTACTTCTGAATTTTAGAGAACATCTAAGTTTAGGGTCTATCTTATTAGCTGAGGTAAATGTCTACTGCCTACCAGCACCTGTAGTCAGCATTTGAGGCCAGATAAAAGCCAATAGTTTGAATGCTGATTTTCAAGACAGGCAGGCTTTCCAAACTTCGAGATTGACACAATACAATCTTCCCAATCCTAATTCTTTTTTCCATTTGGATTTATATCAAACAAACTTAATCTTAGTTGAATATATCTAACCAAGTTCAAATATTTGTTTTAGTTTTAAGGATTAAAAATATGAAAAACATTCAAGAAACAGATTTATCCTTTATCATGACTGGATGGTTTATTTTTGAAATTGCATGAGTACCTTTAAACTTCTGTGAGAAATAAGCCTTCCAAAACTGCACATGATTTTATCTGGTTGGCCAACAAATGAGCATGTGACAATTGAGCAGAGAACAATTCCATTCACACAATGATATAATGAAGTCAGAAATTTAAAAAAATGTGTAAAATGGTGTTTTTTCCTGTTCAATTGATAAATAATGAAATACAGATGCTACATACTTTTTTTTGTCATTCAATATCAAGGTATTAGTGTCACTGAGAAGTGCGTAAGCTTAATTTAATTGTGATTGGTCGAAGTAAACGCACCTCACTAACATAAACATCAAGTATGGACAGTACCCCTTTGAATTTGTGTGATATAGCCATATGCCTTACACATAAGCAATAAGTATGAGCACACTCTCTTGTATTTGTTTGAATACAAAGTTTTTTGTTTACAATGCATTCTAAACTTATTACTGACAGTATGTGTTTTTAATCTGTTCACTATAAAGCAAAAAGAAACAGATGATTTTAAAAGATCAGAACATGAAGTTTTCAAAACTGATGATCTCATTCAAAAATGAAATTTTTGAAAAAAAAAATATTTGTAATTAATTTTACTGAACATCAGAGAGCATCCAAATGTCCTCTGCTGAACTGCCGCATGCTCCATTGTCACCCCACGACTTATCTACAGGAAATTACTTATCAAAACATCATAACAAAATGAAGGAAAAAGATAAATACTTCAGTTTTAAATATAGTGCCCAATGCTATGTCATACCTGCAATAGATTTTTTCTTAAATTTAGCTTTACAAAATATCATAAAGATAAGTAATCAAAATGACGAAATCCCTTGATGCTCTCATTGTTCTAAATGGATGATTCCAACAACACTACACCATTTTCCAAAAAAGTATTATGAGTAGTGAGGGATGGCTGAGCAGAGTAACCTACTGCATTTACCAGCAGATAAGATACACTTGAAAAAATAAAATTAAATGCGTTTCTATTCTGGATGGGGTTAATGGAAAGAATTATTTGATTATCTGGAGAATCTAGGTGTTATAATTAAAACCATCAGAATAGAACTAAAAAAGAGGGGGGGTTCAAATTTTTTTAGAAAAAAATCAAAAAATACATTTTCAGAAGAGGTCAAGTGGAGTAATGATGCCAATTTTCAAGTCAGTAGACAAAACAGTATGGCCAGGAAAGCTGAAACACACAAACATACACATGCACATATAAAAAAAGGATAGAACCCTAAGTCATCTTTAATAGTTATGATTGTTTGAATCTGTAATGAACTAAATTGTTTTTAATGCCTAAGAAAATAAAAGAGCATCTTTTACATGCATGTGTCTTGTAAACCAGAAAAACAAAAGGTATCATTGTTTATTTGTTAAAGATGTAGTTAATACAAACTGGTAAGTTCAACTTTAGTTATGTAGCCTTTAATCTAGGTTTTTTCAATGGAAAGAAATTAACACAGTGGCCCATGTTTTGATGATACTCAAAGATCAACACAAAGATATTTTAAAGGGGTTATTTTCACTTGTTGAGAGAAAGTTTTCTTCAACAAATGAATTAATTAACTTTCTTATTAGAAACCATCAGCCAAAACTATCAACATAGGTTACTTCAGTTTTCAAGTTGGTCTGGTTGGCTGGCTATGTATATATCATGCATACAGGCTACACCAATGGAGCTAGATGGCTGAAAAATTAAAAATTTACTCCTTATTATGTCTTTAAAAAAACTTTATTTTTTGTTAATGAAAATTCACCCCATAAACTTTTAGCGGGTTGTTTAATTTATAACACAAGTTTCTAAAATGGTCTTTTAATTTGTGTTAGGTAGCATTCATGCTTGATTTTTTAAAAAATCGAACATTGTTAGTGATCAGGGTAATTTATCCATTGATTATCCCTTTTTCAATTTTTTAATTGATAATCCCCAATACAGCATGTTGCAAAAAAACATTGGTCATGTGAAAATTTCTCATTTTACATTATTTTGTTTTATAGTACTTTCAGCGTGTAGAATAGGAGGTGAATTAATCTAGTTCTTTATGAGACTGATTAATTATTTGAGCCAACGACAACAGCAAAATATTTACAATTGTTTAAAAACACTGATCCAGTCAATCTTACTTTAATGTTCGCTCGCAGCAATTCTTTCCTTTATAAAGTTAAGATATCCTGTAATTTACATTGCAAGAAAAAATTGCAGCAAGAAACAAATACAATGTAACATAACACTGAAAGCGAGTAGGGAGAAGTTAAAAAATGGATTCAATGTTAGAGACTCTGGTAAGAGGTTTTGGATAGCCATAACCATATGAACATTTTTGGGAGAACCATCTTTTCATTTGATTGACTCATCATATTTTGAAATTTAAGACAAGAAAAGAAAAATATGATACTTTTCAATTATGTTTTTAATCAAGTAGAAACACATAGATTTACATGAGGATTAAAGAGTTTAATTAAGAGCTTGTGAGGTGAAATTTGTGCTGCAGTTACAGGCTAAACAGCAAAGAATGCAATATAATGCCAAACGTCCAGGGAGCAAAAAACCCAGCAGTCTGAGTATTCACACACTCCATTAACATATTAAGCAGTGAACAAATTTAAAAAAAGAGTACAGTGGTTGTGAATTAAAGATTGTCTGCATGGAATATAAAAAGTGAAAAGGTGAAAATCTGTAATCATATATATAATATGATCCATGTCTTTTGATATGTTTCGTTGAACCCAGTGTGAAAATTGAGATTTTTAGTTTCACTCAATATTCCCATAGCAGTATGCATGAGGAATCTTACTTTCTTAATGTACCATGCTTATAACTGTTCGATACTTCTGTTTTGGACAAGTGCAACTCGGTCATTGTGAACTTACCAACTACAAAATAGTTGTAAGCATTGTCAATAAAATGACAGGAGAAAAAAAAAAAGAGAACATTTTCCTCTTAATCCCTGCATAGCCACAACTTGGCGCAAA
>OY735213.1:12730257-12735257 GCA_963457665.1 Thysanoteuthis rhombus | reverse complement strand
CATGTGAGGTTGAGCATGATTCTCTCATATGAGCATTGCATGCCCCCCAGTTTGTGGGCTAGTGTCTTGGTTCAATTCCACATTTCAGATCCATCAGTGACTATTGGGAGGTTGCATTCTTTTTAGGATCATTGGGATTATCTTGTTCTTGAAGGTTGAGCTTGTTCTGCCGAAGACTTGCCATCCTAGAATGATTCTTTGCTTGATCTCTTCTCTTTTTGTGGGTTTCATAGAGATTTGTTGTCCTAGGTAGATGTAGTCGTCTACTTTCTCCAGTTTTGCGTCTTCACTTTTGACAGTTATGTCCTTATTCTCAATGTGATTGTTGCACATGATTTTCATTTCACTGAAATTCATGGAAGCCTGGCTTTTTTGCTTTCTTCGTGCAGTTCAGCTAGCATTAGTTGGAGGTCGTGGAGGTTCTCTGCGAAAAGGATGATATTGTCCGCAAATCTTTGGCTGCTTATGTATTCGATGTCTATTTTGATTCCTCTATTCTCCCAGTGCAGGTTTCAGGAGATCATCTTGAGGTAGGCTGAGAAGAGTTTGGGTAAGCTGGTATCACCTTGTCTTACTCGTTTTTGGAGTTGGAAGGGTTCACAGTCCTAAAGTAGCCGGAGAAAGGAGTTGCTGTGATTGTATATATCTTGCAGTACTTTGACGTATGCAGGGTCTACACCAGAGTAATGGCCATCATGACCATGGGAATTTCTACAGAGTCAAATGCCTTCTTGAAGTCTATAAATACTACAGCAAGTGGCATTTTGTATTCTGCTGCTTTTTTCTTTCAACTGATTTATTGAATGGAGATGGTCCATGGTCAAGTAGTTTCTTCTAAATCCAGCCTGTTCTCATGATTGGTTTTCATCTAGTGTTTTAGTGATTCAATTGGTGATGATTTTTGTAAAAAGTTCATAGATACAGTTGAGTAAGCTTCTAGGCCTGTAGTTGTTGAGGACTTCGGGGTTTCCTTTTTTTTGTGTAGAGGCATTATGATTGCTGTGTTCCAGTCTCTAGGGACTTTACTCTGTTCTAAACATAAGTTGAACAGAATAAAAGCTTCCACATCTCATTTCATGATAACCATGATTGCTGACCATTGCCATGTCTTAAGGTGAACCATTTCCACTTTTGGTACTTAATCATTCGTTTATCCTTCACATTGGCATAAAAAAAGATGAACATTGATCTGTAGGGAAAACAAACATTACTGTTTCCATTGATGTCATTGTGATTCTGAATCAGTTTTTAGTTCATTTTGTTCCTACATTTTGCATTTGTATGCCTTAGCTAGTAGTATGTATTCATTGTTTTAAGCATATTGGCAGAGTGCTTTTCAATAAATGTCTCTATACTTGGTACTTCCAAGCAATAGTTATGCATCATTTTACTTTACTTTTTTGGTCTCCTTCTAACTCTATTTCCAGTTCTAAGTACATGTATTTACCCTCTATTCTCATGATCGTTTTGTGGACTTCATTGTGTCATTGCTTATATCTTTGATCTGTTGCTCGATTTTTTTTCCTATTTTACCTGTTTAGATCACCCAAACCATCAAACTTATAATTGATATACACACACAAACAAATGCAGTATAAAACATTAATCTGTATGTTGTATATTTATGTACAATTTAAACAAAGTAAATATGTGTGTATTTGTACATCAACTAGAAATTAATTTGCAGTCATGCTGAAAGATTTCACCTAAATTAAAGATATATTTGATAATAATAAAAAAATTTATGAAAAATATTGATTATTCTATAATTGGAATAGATTTTACAAGTATGTATTATGTAGGAATGGTGGATTTTGTTTAAGATTTCCTTAGTGGTGATAGTGTCATGCATGTCATGAAAACTTCCCTCACTTATCTGAAGTAGAGAGTGTAGACCTTACTCTTGTTGTGAGCTATAGCTGTGAGTGCAAAATAGAAGTCATGGGTTTCATAATAATTAAATGTATTAGATTAGCTAATCCATTAGGTCTGGTCTCAGATATCATTAGCAGGTGATAATAATATACATTCTCATTATCAAATGTGCCTATTATTATCAAGCCATCTAAATTATCAAATATAAAAGAAACTATTCAGATAACATCAATAAGATTTTGATGATTACGATAATAATGCTGCAGTATATTGTGTTTATTGGGATTCTGCTGCAGTCCGATCTATTTTCAAATGCTCTGAGGTCATTTTTGTTTCATTGATATTTTGTAAAAATTGTCATATTTGCCACAAAAATTTATTTTAGGAATATCATGGACATCTTCATTTATTGAAAAATATTTCTTTATACTAAAAAAAAAAAATAATTAAAAATTTTTCTTTCAACTGTCTTTTTTCCCCACTCTACATATTTATCTACAAGGTTCAAAACCATAACTTGAAATTAATTGAAACAGTTGTGATACATTTTCAGTTGAATGAATAAATAAATAAGGAGCACATTTGATTTTATGTACCTTGTAACCCTTCAAATTTCAGGAAAAAAGATTGATAGGATTTTCAGAGATGTCACGTATCATTGAATTTGGTATTTCACAACTCCAAAAGGTCAAAAATGTATAACAATATCCTTCTAAAAATGAAAAGGATATTTTAGAAATCTAAATTTATACTCCAATATTTATTCACATCATTTTTGCAGTAAATTACTGGTATTATCCATTCTAGATATGATGGAAATAAGTATTAAATGTTGATAATTATGATATATAATTATAATTCTTTCACACATTTATAAGAAATTGTTCACAAGCTCATCATTCATAATTTCAAAAAAAATATATATATATTTGTTTCTGAGAAATTATTTAGATGGACATCCTATTTTATTTCCGGAGAACATTTTCTTTTCTTTTCTTAGTGACTAGGCTATCAAATGATGGTTGCTAATCATTTGTCTTTTGAAAACGTTTCATTCTGTCAAAAATAAAACTTGTTTCTTTTTTATTTATGCTGGCTACTTCAAGAATACTTTTTCTAGTCTGTAAGCACTTCATTCACTTCTTGTCCAGTAGTTTTAATCTGAAGGTGTTAAACAGGATGATAGCTGGTTCTAACTTCCAATTATTTGTACCTCCAAACAGAGACTGCAGTGCCTTTAGAGAGTCAAGTATGCAATGATTACCAGCCATTAGCACAATTTTTCTTTCTACTTTCTTCATTCTCTTGTTAAAAGGTTTAACATGAGTAGAGGAATTCCCCTTTCTAGACATACATCAATTACTTGGAATCAAATGCTATGACCACCCACCTGTCTGGTATTTAAGTGGGGAGTTTTCAAAGATTTTTTAAAAAGTCACAACTAGAAATCTGTTAGAAAATGACAACAAAACATCTTTTGGCACTACTTGATACAAAGTGTAGGGGGTGAAAATTCATTTTAAATTGATTAATATCCAAGAAACTTGGATTTTGTGGTCCTGACAAATCAAAAGTTAACAATTTTGTTCTTGAATTGTATGGAATGGATAAATTTCATTAAAAAAACAAAACAAAAGTGTGAGTGTGTGTAGTGGAGGGGTCAAAAAAATTTTTCCCTTTCGTTGAAATTCAAGAGTATATACAGCAAACTGAACTCTATAACAAGCTAACTGGGGGTGGTGGTTAGTCGTTAAAGCCAAAAGTTTATTATACTAGACGGTTGTCTACTCATTCGGTAAATAAGAAGTAAGTTGGGTAGTTTACCACCTTTAACAAACATCGTTCAATAAATCCAAAGGCGGTTTGGTTGCCCTTAGTTCTATTTCCAACCTCATCTCTTCATGCAAATTACTTACGTTACATATGCACACTTCTATGAAAAATCAAAAAATATTTACGACTGTACTTGTCCATGAGCTCAGTTTGACTCTTGCCATGCTTGTGCGCCTCAATAACTTCCTGCTTCATCTTCAGAGACAATATATTCCTCTTATGCTTCCCTGAAGGAATAGCTACATTAAGAGGCAATGGTAGAAATGCATGCAAAAAACACAATGTGGTAAACACAGAATGAAAAACATGTTGATGCTAAAAGGTATTCAATAATACTATGTTGTAACCATCCACGCATGTGCCACAAAGACCTCACACCAATGTATTCCATCAGTCTTGGCACACACACGATCATATTTCTTGAACTTCGTTTGGTAAATAAGAAGTGTTGTTATGGTCCACTTGGTCACTGCATTTATCAAACTTTATCTAGTAAATCTGATATCAGTTAGGATAGAACCATGAGTTTGTTAAAGCCAAAATTCTTATAATAAGGTTTTATTGTATTTATGTAATCCTCTTAAACCATGTTTAGAATGTTTATTCCAATTAAAAACATTATTTTTTTCCATTAAGCAGATTTCTATAAACTGGATTCTAAAACCATGACTCGTTGACTTTTCTTCTTTATTTTTTAAATTTCATTTATTTTTATATGATTTTCATGTTTTTTTCACTGTTAATATCATAGGAAAAAAAAAACAAAATACTTTAGTTATTTATTTATTTAGTTATTTAGTTATTTATCACATTTTTTCGTAATAGATTTTTGATTGTTTCTAAATTATTTAAGCAGCTATTGAAACAAAAATTTGCATTGGTTTCCTCACCAATTCATATATATATATATATATATATATATATATATATATATATATATATATATATATATATATATATATTGTATCTTTTTTACATTTGAAAAAAATCTAGAAAATACTGTACTATTTTTTATGTAGCAAAATGAGATTGCAATTTAAGATAGCTAAATGCAGTGAATAAAAATTTTTCTATTGGTGACACTCATTGCTATCAACCTTTTAAGGGATACAAAGCAAAAAAAAACAAACAACAGTTATAAAAAAAAAATCAATGTCTTTTATTTACAAAAGTTACATGTTCAAATTCATGCTTTATAAAAATACAGACTGTATTTACCATGATATTTTTTAAAGTAAAGTCCAAATGGCAAGAGAAAAATTTTATTGACTTGAACAGAGAACTTGAAACTG
>OY735213.1:12715257-12725257 GCA_963457665.1 Thysanoteuthis rhombus | reverse complement strand
CAGGAAGTCTGGCGGTGTACTGGCTATAACAACTTGAATGCATTCCTCCTATGGACCTAGATTTTATGGTTTGGTGTGGTACAAATCCTCCTTCATCCAAAACCTCAAGTAGAAATGAGAGGGCGTAAGATCAGGGCTTTGTGCAGGTCATTCATGTGGACCACATTTACTCAGCCAATGTCCCAGCAATAGCTTATTGAGCCACTCACAGATATTCTGTGCAAAATGTAGTGTTGCCCCATCTTGCATGAAGACAAGGTTGTGGAAGTTGTCCCAAGTTGTCACAATAGACCAAACCTGATCTTGAAGTATAGTGAGGTATTCATTGTATCTCGAAGAAACTTGAGTGGATGCCATACCATGACCTTTGGGAAAAATTGCATTTTTTCAGCAGTGACCATCTGATCAACTTGCGTCCAGTAGAGATACTCGTAGCGGTTTACAACCCCCCATCCCCCACATGAAACATGGCAACCTCGTCCAACAAGATATTGTGAAATAACTCAGGCCAGTCATTCCGCCATTTTGACATAATCTTCCTATATTCCAACCGATGATTACAGTCTATATAGTTTCAGTCGTTATGTGACTTCTAAGGATAAAAATACAATTCATTCATGCAGAACTGCACAGACCGTGTGTTGGGATAGGCCACTTTCATGAGCAATCTGGTGCGTTGACTTGTTAGGACTTTTGGTGAACATTTCCTGCACTATCCACACACTTTCCTTTGATCTGAATGACGACAGATGACCACTTCTGCGAGTATCCCACCACAGATCCTGTATTCATCAACTTAGAATGACATTTTTTGATGGTTTTGGGATTCACTGTGCCACGAGATCTGTGCACACAGTCCCATCATTTCTGCACTTCTGCCACCAACTGCTGTACCATGAAACAAGAAGCCAGATAAGTTTACTCATGTAGCTTCACCAATTCACCATTTTGGACCACTTTCTTCACTGATACATGAAATAAAAAACCACAAAACGAAATTCCATCATTCAAAGGGCCAAAATAAAATGTATTTCACAAAAATAGAGCAATATTTACAAAAGTTACACATAATTCCCAATGGGGAGTTGATTCTCACCCACTCTGTGTAAGTTTATATACTGATGATATTGATACTTTAGATTTGGTCAAGACCAAGATTGAGTTCTATGGAAGTATGAGAGGATCTACTGCCTTCAGACTTGAACATTCTAGTTCAGAACTCAATTGTCTTAACACATAACTACAACTTTTCCACTTCTAAAAATAGTTCTGCTTTTTATAATGTTCATGTGAATGAATAGTTAAAAGAGAAGGAGGCTAGAACCTGAGCATATAATCTAAAGAATCAAAGTTGCTTACCAGATCAGCTACAACAGTTAGACCTATTTTGCAGAATTTCTCCAGCATCAACAATGCAAGTTTGGTTCGGTACTTTTCCTGGAGGAAGGGGATAGGGTTTGTTCAAGATCTGAACCTGACTAACAAGGACATCACTGTTGACATTTTGGGCTCCAAGGAGGCTGTTTTCTTCTCTACTGAAGACTTTTAGTCTCACTTGATTGATTTCAATTTTCTATTTGACAAATTAAATATCAATCTCCTCCATCCCCAAAAATTCTAATTGAAGTGAAAACAAAATATTGATGTATGGTTCAAAAGCCACAAATTTTCTTGTCCAGATCTAAATTATGGTAAAACATTGATTATCTGACTGAAGTTTGAGCTTTAGAATAGTCTCTCACACTAAATACCTATTATAATTACAAACTTAATTGGTATAAATATGTTCATAACATTTACTTGAGGAGGCAATAAAAATATGACACATTAGTCATGTTCAGATTTTAATCTGCTATCTCAGGTTTAAGGTTGGGGACTATCATTGAAACTTAATGGTGACTTTGGCTCTTCATGTTGTAAAAACTTTATTTTTAGAACTTCAGTACTGCTAAATGTATTTTTTCCATACTTGACATCCGTAATGACAAACTTAAAAATGTTATTAGATAGGAAAGTTATTTTATTAAGTAACCCAAAATATTTATTTTGTTTTTGTCATTAGATGACACAATGATCGTTCAATTTTAACTAACCTTATTAAAAAAAAAATGGTGCAGATCATATGGCAACAGCTGTCATATCAGAGTACATTCTTTTTTTTCAAATGGTCAGAATTAGTATATTCATGTTTATTCATTGCAACATTGAAAGATGGAGGGAGATGAGCAACTGTTTTGGCATATTATGCTTTTTATATTTCAAGAAAAGTAAAAATGCAACTCAAATACAAAAAAAAAAAATCAGAATTGTGCAGTTTATTGAAAAGGTATTGTGAATGATCGTAGATAGCAAAAGTGGTCGACAAAGTTTTGTGCTGGAGATTTGTCACTGAACGATTCCATATATAGTTGGATAGACCAGTTGAGGTTGATAACAATCAAATCAGAACATTACTCGTTAATAATCAGTGTTGAAAATTATTTGCACCAGCTTAGTTATGTTAGTCGCTTTGATGAATGACAATCAAATAGATCAAGCAAAAGCCTTGCTGGACTGCATTCGAACATTCATTTTTTTCGTAACATGGAATTTCAAGATTGTAGGATAAGTAATAACCGCCAACCATGCCAAAGGCCAGGCTTCATCCTAAGAAAGTGATACTGAGTAAAAGGTGGGATTGTGCTCCCAATTAGACCAACTTTGGAAAACTGCAAAAATGCACCTCAAGTAATTCTTTGCAAAGAAAGATAAAAAGTTCCAGAAAATGGAAAAATGAAGTTGCCTGAAAGATGGTAGAAGATAAAACAAAATGGTAAATATGTTATTCAATACAGTTAATGTAAAAATGAAATATTTCTTTTATTTTTACTTAATAGACCAAATTAACTTTTGATGTTACCCCATTTATTTTTCTTTTATGGTGTCAGAAGGCCTACAGATGTTGATACAATGGGAAAAATGACATTCCACACTAAGTATGATTATATTTTATATTGATCTTCTGTAAACGAATGACTTGTATTGTTTTAATAAAGCTCTAGCTGAGTCCTGAGTAGATAATTATTTGATGTCTCATTGTATAGAAATACTAATTTATGTAGATTGAAGTTAAATATTCGTGTTTCCAGGCCACTTTCGAATATACCATACTGCAGAGCTATTTGGCAATAACTCTCCAAGTTATGACTGAAATTTCATCATTTATACATCAAACTGTGTCACTACCTAAGGCTCACCAATTTCATTATTAAAAAAAACTTTAAGAAATTTTACAAATCAAAAAAGGCTGACAAAAAGCAATGCCAAATAGTCCAAAAAAACTCCCATTAAATAGTAACTGTGTTCTCACCTAATGGCGTGGCTGAAGATTTGGGGGCTAAGAGTTCTTGATAGGTGATAGGTGAACTTATATTCATAAAGCATTGGAGTGCCTTATATAGTGATACAGTTAGATATGTAAATGATGAAATAAAAAGATAGTTTTAATTTGATCACAAATTTATTCTATTTAATCAAAACAAGGATATTTACATCAGTTACTAAGTAAATGAATCGAAGTAATGATCGGATTTCATTATGAAACATTGATAAACCAAATTCTAACAGAAACTTTTGCATTTTAGCCATAAAGTTAGCCAAAAGTGGAAAAGATATAGCTGTTTTGAGCCATTTTTTTAAGCATTTTAAGCAGAAAAAAAAACAAACAAAAAATATGAGTGGGCAACACTGGTGCATACACATCTGCATGGACAGTAAAAGAGTTTGCAAAATCTGAGGGTTAACTGTAAATGCAATAACTAGCACTCAAAATATAACCAAGGATATTGCGAAGATATGTTGATTTTTTTGTTTTTGATTTTCTCAAATACTAATGAATATAAAAGTGCTTAATAGTTTCCAACAAAGCTAAATAGCCATACAGTATGGTTTTATAGAATCATAAGACATGAATAGTAAATTGTGTGATATACCAAAATATTCAGCAGGTTGAAGAAATTGACAACTGATATAAAGTAATCATAAAAATGTACGGTTCTTTGAGGTTCTTGGAACTGATGTTTATTTATAATCTGAGTTTTGCGTATTCCAGATGATATAAAAAGCCAGTTGAACAAAGTTGATGGTTTTCAGTTCTAGTGTTAGGGTTAAGGAGTTGAACTTACCTGTTATATTTTCTTTCTTCCTTCCTTAGCTCACTGGACAATTAATTGAAATAGGACCACTTGGAGTTTTATAGTCCAAGGGGTGCAGGTATCATGTTCATCAAGAACAGATGACTAGTAATTCTGGATATGCTCAAATTGATTCTATAACAATCAGGTTAGACTGGATAAAAGCAGCCTTCATGATAAATTATTTCAAGTGCTTCCTGGAGCCAGAACGGGTCTCCTCTGTTAATGAACAACTAACTCCAATAAGTCTCTTCTGAGGCAGCTGAACAGATGGGAAAATATAAACAGTAGGTGGATTTTGAGATAAAGAAACACTTTCAAAGTATTAAACAACTCTAATCAAATTACAAACTTGAGAACTTTTCAGTTTATTTTATGAGAAACTCACGCAATAGATTGTTTTACTCTGATCAAGAAAACATTTCTATTTCTAGTTCATTTGTAAATAGGTGCAGAAGTACTTGAGCAAACAAGTTTTTTACTAGCTATTTTTTTTCTTGAAAACAGTAATTTTTGCATACAACTTTTAGCTATTTATACCACAGGGTATATATTTGTCTCACTGATTCTTTTAATATACAACTGATTACTAAGAAATCTCAATCAGTTAGCCTTCTCTAAGGTGAGTAGCTGTTATCAACTTGGCACATTTAATTGAACCACAAATATTGGCATCACTGGCTTACAAGGTGCTTAAAAATGATCTTCTTGAAAGTTGAAGTGAAATGAATGTGTACATGTTAATTTTGCAACAGCTTGATAAGCAATAAAATCCATTTAAAATCATTTATCAAACAAATAGAATTAAAATCAGTGATAAGAACATTCATTGAAGTTATGTAAATTTTCTTTATATATTAAATAACTATGTTAGGGTTGTTATGTACCATTACTGATCAAGACATGGTACCATTTTTTTCTTTTTTAAATGTAAGGATTTGTTTTCAAGTTAGAGATTAACCACCATTCCATTGGTTGTCTATCATTCTTGCAACATAGCCTACCCATTGCCATTTAAGTTTTTTAATAGTTTCTATGATGTCTTGGACTCCCATTTTCTTCCTGATATGCTGTGCTATCTTGTGATCTCTTCATGTAAGGTTGAACAAGATTCTCTCACGCGTGCGTTGTGTGCTTCTCAGTTTGTCTCTTAGGTCTGTCTCTTGGTTAGGTTCTATGTTTCAGCTCCGTAAGTGACTATTGGGAGATTGCATTGGTTGTATACTCTTCTTTTTAGGATTATTGGAATCGTTTGGTTTTAAAGATGAGCTTGCTCTTCCAAAGGCTTGCCATCCTAGAATGATTCTTTGCTCGATTTCCTCCTCTTTTGAGGATCTCATGGAGATTTGTTGTCCTAGGTAGATGTAGTCATCTACCTAGCCGAGTTTCGCATCTTTGATCTTGACATTTAGGTTCTTATTCTCATTATGATTGTTGCACATGGTTTTCATTTTACTGAAGTTCCTGTGTAGGCAGACTTTTTTACTTTCTTCGTTTAGTTCAGCTAGTATTAGTTGGAGGTCGTGGAGGTTCTCTGCAAAAAGGACAATGTTATTTGCAAATCTGAGGTTGCTTACATATTTGCAGTCTATTTTGATACCTTTATTCTCCCAGTCCAGGTTTCAGAAGATCATCTCAAGATAGGCTGTAAAGAGTTTGGGTGAGCTGGTATCACCTTGCCTCACACCTTTTTGTAGCTGGAACAGTTCAGAGTCCTTTTATAGCCTGATGAAGGAGTTGCTATATCTTGCAGTACTTTGACGTATACAAGGTCTAGTAGGGTGATGGCGTTCATGACCATGGGAATTTCTACAGAGTCAAATGCATTTTTGAAATCTATAAATGTTACAGTGATTGGCATTTTGTATTCTGCTGCTTTTTCTTTCAGCTGATTTACTGAATGAAGATGGTCCATGGTAGAGTAGTTTCTTCTAAATCCAGCCTGTTCTCGTGGTTGGTTTTCATCAAGTGCTTAAGTAATCCAGTTGGTGATGATTTTTGTGAAAAGTTTGTATATTCAGTTGAATAAGCTTATAGGTCTGTAGTTGTTGAGGTCTTTGGGGCTTCCTTTTTTTATGTAGAAGCATTATGATTGCAGTGTTCCAGTCTTTTGGGACTTTATTCTGTTTTAGACACAAGTTGAATAGAATGGAAAGCTTTTTGTTGATGCTCTTACCAGCTTTTTTGATAAGATCAATAGTGATGTTATCTGGTCCAGGTGCTTTTTTTTTGTTTTTTTTTTTGTTTGATGGCTTGCTTTACTTCCCGTGGTGTAACTTCGGGGAAGTCCTCGAACTGATTGTCAGCGTATTGTGTATTCTAGTCGGTGTTATGCGGTCTATGTTTTGAAGAGTGAATTCCTAATAGAGGCTACCAGCAGCAATTATTCAAATCTAACAATATAACAATGGTTATTACCCACGTATCATCCGCTACCATAGATGATCAGCACCCCCAATTTAGCATCAATTACAAATGAAAAATGCATTATCCCGCGGACACTCTGCATCTTCTTTGATCTGGTCTGCATCTCTTTATTGTTGGATGTTTGAAGTGAATTGAAAAATGTGAATATTAATCTAAGCAATAAATAGCAATATTTTTCATCTAAAATGTAATGCAAAATATGAATGTGTAAGCATAGCTATTCCATTGTAACAGTACAATGGAAATATATCAGAAATAAAATTTAAAAACTTCAAGTCACATGACAGCAATGATTAGAAATCATAATTTTTGATATTAGAAATGAAAAGAAAAGTTTAAATCACTCAAAAAGAACGAGCACAAAGTACAATATTTGACCCAAACCCGCTCATTAGATCAAAAGTCATGAAAGTTTGAAAATTAAATTTATGTCAAAAAATTAGATGTAATGGAATCTAAGCTTTCCATATGGTCAAAAAGAGAAAAATGACAAAGAAAATCCTTTTTACTGCAATATTTACCCACTTTCTGGAATGAAATTTAGGGGAAATAGGTAAATCACAATAAGGAATTCATATTTCATATTCATATTTTTGTGAGACCCATGTTTCCAAGGCTCTTGTTTTTATGGTTAATCAGTCAAACAGCTTTAGTTCAATAGAACATACGTTTCAATCTGTGGAACTAGATTTAGCTCTTTCTTCTTGTTTAGTCACATATTTTGAATCTTGCTTCTAGCTTCAAATCTTATATTAATTGATATTTACATTGATTTTGCAATCAAAATAGTCAAGTGTAATAGTGGAAATATCAATGCAGTTCAAGTCAATACTAATGTTTACTGACTCTCAGACAATCAAAACTAAAGGGGCTAAATTTTGATAGAAAAAAACGTTAAATTGTTATCATTGGAATGGAGTAGTATGCTTAAATGTCAGCATACACAAAACTGTGATCCAAAATTTGTCAAGTAAGTTCATAATGATGCTCAAAACATAAAATTTCAATGCAATTGTTTACGCAATTCCGTGAGTTTTATTTATCATCGATTATTTCACTCATAAAATATAAATTCTATTGTACAACATAGTAAAATACCCAAGAGACAGAAGTGTAACCTGAGGCAATCAAGAACAAAGCAGAGAGAATTCAGATCAAAAGATATTTTCATTATTTTATTGAGAGGAGCACCGTACAAGGGCTAAACAGAAGGAGGCATTTTAGTGGACTATTTGAGTGCAGTGCAAAGAGATGATCTTTGCTCATCAAAACAACATCAAACTTTGGAATAAAAAGCATCAATCAATAGAGAATTAATGAAGGAACAAGTTACGATCATTTAATGCTGGAAAAAGTTTAATGGAAAGAAAATCTCAATTGATTTCAATGACATCATAGCAGTCTGGTTATTTTTCGATCATATTTGCCATGTGACTAACCTCCCTATTATGGGTTTGCTTTGAAGGTTTTTGATAAATTCAATATGCATCTAATAGGTAACATATTTGTTCAAATTAAAATCATAAAGATAACACGATGTCTCACGGCACTAAGTATGGCAGAAATATTGACTTGTATTGAAATTAATTATTTTTGATATTTTTTGTTTAAATCAAGAATATGATGACAACATGCTAACAGCAATGAATATGATAGAATTCTCTTTGCTACAAATGCTCTTTTTCTACAGCAACAGTGTGATTTCGGGAGGGGTTTTTGGGGATGTAAGTCAGGTTCTAGCTTCTTACAAAGAGTCCAATTTCCTATGATATAGACATTTGAAATTTACTTATTTATTGTGAAGAAAATTTGGTTTCACAAGCCTATGATTGTAAAAAATATACATTTTATATTCTAGTTTTATTAAAAAAACTTTTGATCAAATTAAAACGATGTATTTTTTGTAAAAAAATCAAAACTACATATTTACTAATTTTTGTAAAAATAATCCATTTCAGAAACTTTTGACTGTTAAAAAGTTGTTTTATATCCTTGTTTTATTGAAATTAAATTTGATTGAATTAAAACAAAGTATTTTTCATAAAAAAAAGTAGAAATTTTGCCATGAGACAATTTTACAGATTCAGCAAAACATGTGTATGTTAATTTTGCTAGTAACCATCACATATACACGTATCTGATGTCATTTCTATTCTTAACTGTTGAAAAAACAAGCAGCAGTTCATATCAATGTTAAGCAATTTGCTAATTGAAATCTGACGAGTCATATTACATAAGTATAAATTAAAGTTGTTTTTTTCTCTATGGTCATAACTGTCAGACCTATGGTTCAAGTCTTATTAGTTTTGATTTTATTTGATAACTATTTGAATAAGTGATCTGTAAGAAGTGACATAGCATTTAGCAGCCATTGGTAGTATTGTTGTCAAAGGCAATGTGATGATAATTGACAACAGGACAGAATGGCAACCCTTCATAACTTACCTCACAAGGATGTTTATTTTCATGTATGAATGCGAGTTTATACAAGAATTCAGAGATAGATTCCTTTTCTAGATACATAGTACCAAATGACCCTTGCAAGAAAGGTTATATTTATCCTGGTTTCAAGTTTTTACATCTTAATATAAAGTAAATAGTAAAAACTTTGGCATTGCGTCTTCAGTCTAATACTTTACTTATTAACTTTATAAAAAGGTCTCTTAATTTCAATATGGAAATTAATTCTAAATGATGTAGGCCAATCCAATTTTCTCATATTCCGTTTGCTTTCAATGCAAAAACTAAAATAAAAATAAAATCTTGATGTACATAGAATGATAAGCAAATTTTAAAATGGGGAATTACTTTTCTGTGGGGGAGACTTCCAGAGAGAAAGCATTTTAGATGCCATCTGGCATTTCCATGTTCGGTGAATTTATTATTTCAGAAAATGCCTGCCTTTAATGTGGCCCATATTCACATAAAGCATAGGAAATGACATTACTAAGTTAAAAATGTACTTAATGTTATTAAGTACACCACCAGAATCATACTGAAATAATATGAATGTGTCCCAAATTGATTTCATAAAAAAAAAACAGGACATTCCTCTCAGGACAGCATATTTCTTGGACGATTTATTTTAAGGAGAAAATTTGCTTTCCTTAGATATATTTTAGAAACAAATTAAAAAAAATATATTGTACACATGATATTATAATAATATATACCAATGAAAACGGATTTTTTAAAAGATTATTCTCTAGAGAAACTACCTTAGCACTGAGACACAAGATTTTTCCTTTCAATAAACATAATCCTTATACATTCATGAATTTATGATTTTTTTTCAGATGAACATATGAATTTGCATAATCATATATGTAGTTGAGTTTAAAATTCAATAGATACATAGCCTGTTAGATAATATACAGTTTATACACTTCCACGCTATATCA
>OY735213.1:12697757-12707757 GCA_963457665.1 Thysanoteuthis rhombus | reverse complement strand
TACCTGGTTTCCCCATTTATCCTAACCACTGGCTTGAAAAAATCCAGGAGAAAGAACATTTTTCAAAGCCTTGATGGAATTTTATGAAGATTTCATTTTTATTTGATCACGTCTTTAAAAGGGGAGAAGAAAATAACCAAAAGAGATTTTTAAACTGAAGGAATTAATTCATCGAAAAATAATAAAATTATATCATACGCATTGACATTTCCATATCAATCAGAGATAATCAAAGCAGCTTTGTAACATAAAGTGTATGGCTCAGATGTGAGGTTCTGTCAAGGTTGGTTAAGACTTTTGCTATAATCCCCTCCGGAACAACTAAAGACCAAGTATTTCCTTGGAAAATCTGCAGTACCAATCAGGTTTGAATAATTAGTACTAAGTTCTCAAATTATTTTTCTTTGCTTAATTTAATTTTGTTTTCTAATGGATTCTGATATCTCTGACGCTTGTTCTTCCTTGAAAATATTATGCTGTCTTACCACCTCTCTATGTGATATTGAGCATAATTCTCTCCTGTGTACATTGCATAGTGCTCAATTTGAGGGTCAATCTTCTGGTTAGGTTCCATGTTTCAGCTCTATAGCTGACTATGGGGAGGATGTATACACTTCTTTTTAGGACGAATGGATTTTCTTGTCTTGTTTTGAGGATTTCATGGAGATTTGTTACCCTAGGTAGATGTAGTGATCTATTTTCTTCAGTTCAGCATTTTGAATCTGATCGTTGTGTCTCATCCTCAATGAGTTTGTTGTAGATGACATTTGCTTTACTGACGTTCATGTGGAGACTGACTTTCTTGCTTTCTTCATTTAATTCGCCTAGCATTATTAGAAGATTATGAAGGATTTCTTCAAAAAGGGCGATTTTGTCAGCAAATCTGAGGTGGTGTAGGTATTTACCATCTATTGATTCCCTTACTTCCCTGTTTTGGAAGATCATCTCAAGGCAGGCTGTGAAAAGTTTGGGTAAGCTGATATCAACTTGTGTTGACCTTTTTTTGAGCTGATGGGGCTCAAAGTCTCTATGTATCCTGATGAAGGAACTGCTGTGTTGATGGATATGTTGCAATGCTCAAACTTATACAGGGTCTAGGCCTTGTTGTATGATAGTGGAAATACCCCATGTCAGTAATGCTGATTCAAAAACCTTGAAGTCAACAAATGCTACAACATGGTATTTTATATTTTGCTGCTTTCTCTTTTAGTTGATTTATCGAATGCCGATGGAAGATTAGCTTCTTCGAAAGCAAGGTTCTTCCCATGGTTGGTTTTCATCTAGCAATTCAGTTGATAATCATTTAGGTTAAAAGTTGGTAAATGCAGTTAAGTAAGCTAATTGCCTGTAGTTGTTTAGATCTTTTGGATTCACTTTTCCGCACAAAAGCAAGTGATGACATTATGAGCTCTTTTGAACAGATCGATGGTGATGTTATTTGGTCCTGGAGCCTCTCCTTTCCTTGGTTTGTTTGATAACTTGCCTCACCTACCACAGACTAACTTCTGGGAAGTTTTCAAACTGCTTTTTCATGACTTGTATGTCTCGATCATTATTGTGTGTTCTTAGTTGGGAGGAAATCATAAAATCCATTAGAAAACTCAGATGGCTAGTCATGTAGCAAGAATGTCAGACAACCGCTGGATATCACAATTCGCAATTAGGATCCCCAGAGATCGGCAGAAAATAAGATGGTCAGGTGAATCTTGGGAAAAGTCTATGTTCAAAGATAGACATTTAAAAGCTGATGATCATGAAATTTGCAGTACAGAATGCATTTTCAGTAAAATCATCTATATTGCAAGATCCCAATAGAGTGGAAAATAAGGAGAAAGCACTGGAGACAGTGTTATATTCAAATGTAGGAGCAATCATGATTCACATTTGGCCATAAGTTTTTTTTTAATAGTTATAATATGGAGACAAAGCTTATTTTACAAGTCATTACAAAGAGAAAGTATGTTTCTTTAAATACAAGTCATACATGTTGTTATTGTTACTCATTCAGAATTGATTGTGTACAACTACCTCAACTTAAACACCAAGCAGATCTCATTTATTCAGTACTATATACAAATCAAGTCTCACTGCTATTTATATGAGTGAAGCACAAAACAAGTTTTCCATAGATCTCGACTATGATTGACACAATGACTTGAAAGAGTAAGGAGGATGTTGTATAATACAATGCGGATATTCAGAAAGGAGAGACTGCTTAAAAACTATATCAAACAAACTTTACAACAAGATAAACAATTACCTTTGCTTTTTAGGAGGGTTTTTCAAACCGCATTCTTTTTTTCTAAAAGTTACACAAAATTTGTTGTAACTTTCATAGCACTGGAAAATATACATTTATAAAATGAGTTGGTCAAGATTCATTAAATCAAAATTAACAAAATTGTTATAAAAAGTTATTTTTCCTAAGCAGAATAAATTGCTTCAACTGAATCTGTTTTCCATTTCTGAGAAAACTAACTTTTTTAGGAAGAGCGAGTGAATTGGCTCTAAAGTCTGTGATTGATTCATCATGTACATCCAAGGTAATACTGGGCCCTCTATTTGTGTCTATCTTTGTGCCACCTGATGTTCAATATACATAAACTGGACCCTGACTTTCTGACTGCAAACATGGTTGTCTATTATCCTTAAAAAAATGCTTCAGTATAGTGTTTGAGTTATATAATTATACAATTACGAGAAAAAAAAGAAAGCAAAAAACAGCAACTTCGCACTTCAGTAACGCAAATTCTTTTTTTCTTTTTTTTTTGTGGGCCAGCCCATCGGGTACGTGTGAACCCCCTCCCCGCACACAAAAAATTCCTATTTCAGTTGAGTGACAAATACAGGGCACAGCTTTACATTTCAAGCAGTTTGTAAATCGATCACCCACTTTAGAGCCAATTCACCCACTCCGCCTATAAAAAAGTTACGATTTCTGAAAAGAGAAAAATATATCCACAAAATAAAAGTCAGCTAAAGCAGTTCATTCTGCTTGGATAAAAATTATAATGATTTCATTAATTTCGATTTAACAAATCTGTTGTTTTTAGGCCTTGAATTAAATCAAGGTCATAAAAAACCCCAACAAATTTGAATTAATTTTGACGTATCAAAAAATGGGTAAATTGAATAAAATGTTAAGTATTGTTGTAGGTTTTAGAATGTTATTTGTAAGCCACTGATATCTCCACGTAGGAAAAAAAAAAAAACAACAGAATTTTTAGTAAAATTCAATTAAAATTGATAACCATTTGCTTGGAAATTTTGTTAACCATTCATTCACAGGATTGTTTATCTATTATAGGTAAAATCAATAATTATCTTCATTCTTCAAATGATCCATTGAAACCTAACACATCGCCCAAGATGGACCACCTTACAGAGCTAAATGAGCAACTGTTCTGTAATTTACCCATAACTGTGAGGAAAAGTATTCATGCCTACTCCAGGGGCACGAGTGCGAAGCGAACGCAAACTGACTAAGCCAGAGTTTGAGTTCGGTTTGCCGATTCAAAATATTCCTTCCTGGAAGGTGTAGTGTGCGCAGGCGCAGTGAATAAATGGTAGGATGAAAAGTTATTTCTCAACTTCATGATTTTGAAGTCATTCTCCAACACCTAATGTATCGGTTCTGTCTCGATGATTGTGCCTCTATTGTTAACATTCAACATTTTGTACCTTCTGAAAGTTTAAAAGAAACAAAAAACAATCAAGAAACCATTTCCAAGGTAACCCAAAAAACTAACACGCTCTGTTCGTGTAAGAAAGGTAGCTCCCACTTTCCTAGCTGTGGTATTTGTTTTTGTTATCGGTCGCCATAAACGGCAACAAATTACTTTCTCCGAATTTTGCACTGTGATAAAAATTGTATAATTCACTCCAGGTTATCTAAAATAGACCCTTATTTCTGTCAAAAGTTTTACGGAGCAAGGTTTTGGTATACCAATGACAAAAGAAACAAAAACATTTATGGTATCTTTAACGGGAAATGGAGCTTCTGAAGTATCAATAGAAGTGTGCTGCTGCTATTGATAACAACTTGGAATTCTTTGTACGGTTATCCCCCTTTAGTCAGCACACAAAAACCATTCAAGTCACGATTTTTTATTTCTGGACAAAAAGTTTGATTGAATTCGAATGATCCTTAAGCCTTGAAAACTGACTCTACAAACTAGTTTAATATAAGTATGAAATGAACAATAACAATTTCGCAAAAAATAACTAATTTTATGTCTTTCAAATTACAATGATTAACAACATATCGGTATCATTTTTTCTATTGGAATACTTGTCAAACGAATGATGATGAGGGAGGATCGAGAACTTTATCAAATTATAAAAATAAGTAACCAATTACGAACTCAAGTGAACAGGAATAGATGAAAAAAAAATATGTGTAATTAATATATATATATGTATACACAATCAGATAAATACACATCAGTAGGTGTACATATATATATATATATATATATATATATATATAGTGACATATGAGACATGAACTAAGATATTACGTAAAATAATCAATATATACGTATATATCAACATATATGTATCTATATATTAACATGTACTATATCTACATATGTATATTAACATATAATATATGAACACATATTACCATATGATATATCAACGTATGTAAATATTAACATATATATATATATTAACATGATACATCAACGTATATATATATATTAACAAATAATACATCAACACATATATATGTATTGTAAAATACATACACATGGACACGTATGAGTAAACGTATGAATATATATATATATATATATGTATATATATATATATATATATATATATATATATATATACATATATATATATATACCTATTCCCATATGAATATGAAAATATATGAATATACCTATATATACATTTATATATATATATATATATATATATACATATACATATATATATATATATATATATATATACCTATACCCATATGAATATGAACATATATAAATATACCTATATATACATATGTATATATATATATATATATATATATATATATATATACCTATACCTATATGAATATGAACATATATAAATATACCTATATATACATATGTATATATATATATATATATACATATATATACACAAACATACGTACATATATACATCCATACATACATATATATGAATACATATAGAAGGATGCATACATAAGCCTACATATATATATACATACATATATACAAGCATATATTTATGTATATACACATACACATATACAGACATGAATATGTATACAAACATATATATATATATATATAGATATATAAGTACATACATACGTACATATATCCACATATTCGTGTATAAATATAGAAAAACATCCTCATATATACATGTATATACATATATATATATATATATATATAAATATACACATGAATATGAATAAATAAACATATATATATATATATATATATATATATATATATATATATATATATACATATATATACACAAACATACGTACATATATACATCCATACATACATATATATGAATACATATAGAAGGATGCATACATAAGCCTACATATATATATACATACATATATACAAGCATATATTTATGTATATACACATACACATATACAGACATGAATATGTATACAAACATATATATATATATATATAGATATATAAGTACATACATACGTACATATATCCACATATTCGTGTATAAATATAGAAAAACATACTCATATATACATGTATATACATATATATATATATATATATATAAATATACACATGAATATGAATAAATAAACATATGAATATATAAACTCGTATACATGTATATACACACGAGAGTACTTATAAATATACGTATACATATATCTACGTATAAATACATACGCATTCATATTTATCGACGCACTTATTTATAGACACATTTAAACAAACTCATGGATTCATGTATACGTACACAAACATAATCATGTAAATACTTATATACAAATGTGTAAAAACATATATATATGGATATAAAAACATTGATACACACACATACATATGAATATATGAAAAAAAATAGATGTATGTATGTATACAAATATAAACACGTATAAATATATAAGTACATATACATTGACATATATATACATCTTGCAAACATAACATACATATAAACATATGTACATATTACATACATACATATGTATATAGATACACATATGCATAGATACATACGTATGTCCATAAATGTATAATCATATATATCCACGTATATATATATGCATGTACAAATACACGTAAATCATTAAATATATACGTATACACTATTCTGACATACATACTCACATATCATATAAATTCATATATATACATACATATAAATATATACATATACATATAAATACACATACACGAATACACACACATATATATATATGCATATATATACGAATGTATACAGAGATATGTATGCAAATACACGAAAAATGATATACATATATACATGATTGAAACACGTACAGGAATACCACATATATGTATAAATATATGAACATAGATATACACACGAATAAATGTACATATATATAAGTAAAAACAAATATATATTAACATATACATATATATACATATACATACGTATATATATGCATATACATACAATTATACGTACATATGTATATGCATATATATAGAATTATACATATATACATATAAGTATACATGTATACATACACATACAAGTATACAGGTATGCATATACATACAAGTATACAGGTATGCATATACAAGCAAGTATACATGTATACATACACCTATATATGCATAAAAGTATAAATGTATATATATATATACGTACAAATATATATATGTATATACATATACATATAATTATACACATATATATACATGCATTTATACCTATATATATATGTACATGCATTTATACATATATATATATACATATATATATACATGTAAACATGTATTTCTATGTAAACACACATGTATATGTATATATGTATACACATATGTACATATCGAAATATACACATTAATTCATATATGTACATTATTACATATGAATATATATGTATATAAATATATATATATATTCGAACTTATAAACAAATACACATGCAAATATATATATATATATATATATATATTCATACGTGTGTAGATAAATATATATATATATATAAATAAACATATACATAAATAAACATATACATGCATATATATAAACATGTATATACTTATCCATATGTATTGCAAACAGGTTTGAAACTTCTGCTTCAGATCCAGATACCGACATCTTACCTCTGAGCTACGGAACTGGACCTTCTGTGAAGCTGAATTTAAGCGATATATATTCATTTACATATAAATCCCCCATCCACCAGAGTACTCCATTCTAATGGAAGGGCATTGCATATATATATATATATATATATAAATATATATATATATATATATATATATATATAGGTATTTAATGTTTTTACCTTCTAGAATGGAATAGATGCAAGTAACATTACATAATCAATTCAAGTGGCAATTAAATATTATATTCAACAATAACAAACACAGCATTGAGTCAAAAAGTCACAAAACAATTGCAGCCAACTTCCCAGAGAGCTACACTTTCACACATCTAGCCACAATTTTCCCGATGGACACTACTTTTACTATCATAGAAAAAATAGAAAAAGATACTCTGATTAACGCAACCAAAGACCTAGAAAAGCGAAAAGATATGGTACATATACATATACATTTATATATATATGTATACATATATAAACAAAAAAATATATACATAAACAAATATATCCACATATATATGCATATACACTTATATATATATATACGGATGTCCACAAATATATGTATACATATATACACATATATGTATACATATATATATATACACATACATATAGATATACGTATACAGAAACATATATGTATACACATATATATATATATATTAACATATGTAAATATATATATATATATATATATACACACATATATCCATATATATAAACATATGGATATACATAAATATATATATGGATATATGTGTATATGTATATATACATATATATATATACACATATATATATGCACACATATATATATACTTATATATATATATATATATATATATATATATATATAAATATATATGTACATATATATACTTACATATATATATGAATATATATATATACATATATATATATATATATACATATATATATACTTATACATGTATATATACTTATATATATGGTACATTTTAATCCACACTCACACAACACGCACCACTGATGATGGGAGAAATCCCGAAACATGTATGGACTATTGACATATAAGGATTGATAAACCTTACCACCAAAAACTTCACTCCCGAGTCCGTGTCACTCTCTAAAGTACACATTATATATATATATATGTATATACATATATATATACTTATATATATATATATATATATATATATATATATATATATAAACATATATATATACTTATATATATATATACATACTTATATATATATATACATACTTATATATAAACATACTTATATATATATATTTACATACTTATATATATATTTACATGTATATATACATATATATATATATATATACATATATATATATATATACATATATATATATATATACATATATATATATATATACATATATATATATATACATATATATATATATACATATATATATATATATACATATATATATATATACATATATATATATATATATATATATACATATATATATATATATGCATATATATATATATGCATATATATATATATACATATATATATGCATATATATATATATACATACATATATATATATATACATATAATTATGCATATATATACTTATATATAGATATATATACATATATATATACTCATATATATATATATATATATATATATATATATATATATATATATATATATAGACATATAGATATACTTATATATATATATATATACATATACACACACACATATATATATATATATATATATATACATATACAGGAATATATCTATACACATAAACATAAACAAATATATCCACATATATATACACATATATATATACGGATGTCCACAAATATACATATGCATATATACATATATATACTGATATACACATATATGTATACATATATATATATACACATACATATAGATATATGTATACATAAACATATATGTATACACATATGTATATATATATATTACATATGTATATATATACACATATATATACACATATATCCATATATATATACATATACACATGAAGATATATTTACATATGGATATACATAAATATGTATATGGAGATATGTGTATATGTATATAAACATATATATATATACACATATATGCATATGAAAATTTATAAATATATATATATATATACATATACACACATGTTTTTAAATATAATATATATACATATATATATACGTATATATATATACATTCATACACGTATATATACATATATGTTTATATATATATACATATGTACATATATATACATATATGTATATACATTCATACACATATATATATATATATATATATACATATATATACACACATACACATATATATACACACATGTGCATATGTGTATGTATATATGTGTATATATATATATACACACATATATATACACATATATACATACACATATGCACATATACATATATATATACACATATACACATATACATATATATATATACACATAACCATATGTATATATATACACATATACATATACATATATATACACATATTTATATACATATGTGCACACATACATTTATATAAACACATATATATATGCATATGAGCATATAAATATATATATACATATAAATATATATAAATACACATATACATATATATATGATAT
>OY735213.1:12640257-12682757 GCA_963457665.1 Thysanoteuthis rhombus | reverse complement strand
AATGAGTTCAATACATCTCATAGTATCAAACACTTAGCAAAGCAAAGAAAATGCAATGTAATTAAAAAGCAGTTCATGTAATTTTGCGACCCCAATTCATTCGAATAACAATGCTTAAGCAGGAAAGGTTGCTAATGACCTTGTTCGCAATGCATGATAAGTTATGATCATCATTTTAGCCGAATGCAGCAGAGATCATTGTCTCAGTGTTTTTTTTCAAGATTCATATTTTGAATTAATTTTCCTTTCCAATCCAATATTTTTTCTCTAATTTGGAAAGTTTTTACAAGAAAACTATGCACACGTTTTTAATCATGAGAAAGTCAAAGTATGATCACAATTATAATAAACTTACTCATTTTTTTCCTAACATCTCATTCCATGACGTAAGTGATTATTCTCCTTCAAGTAGTGATGAATACTTTTTAACCATAGTCATGAAAAGTTCAGTCCAAATGTCAGAAAATTGCCATATCGATAAAGTCAATAGAATTTATATTTGAAGGTTTGGTTTTCAATTATTTTTTCCCAAAAATTTGATTCTGCAGCTACATGCACTTCTATGATGTTATGACTCCTTTACTCTGTAAATGATGGTTTTAACAAAAAAAATACTTTTGACTCATTAATTTTATGAATTAGGAGAAAATATTCAAAAAAAAAAAAAACGAAGAAAGAAGGAAAACAATTGTTTTTTTTGCACAATCTAATTTTCTAGAATTTAAACAAAAGGTAAAAACGGCACATGCAGTTCAGTAAGTAATAAGTAGGGAATGAATCATTCATTTCATGATAGTTTATGAGTATCGAGGATTTACATGCGAACAATTTACATAGCCAAAAATCATAGTCAAAAAGAGGAGTATAGCATTTTTCAAAGGTAGTCTCCACAATTACAACTGAGGTATGTGTTTAGATGATTACTGCAAAATTATTTGGCAGTTCGATTTTTACACAACTCAATTGATTATTGGCATTGCCAAAAAAGAGATCTTATATCCACAATAGGAAATTTCTCTGTGAAGAGTTTCAGTCGTTTGAATGAGCATATTTATAAAAAATCCATGATTTCCACATGATACCTCTCGATGACCGTGAATCTTACGAAACAACATCAAGCAGGTTTAGAGAAAGGAATAACGGGCATTGTCGCCTAACCTCTGCCACTAAGCTATCTGATCGTGCCTTTCTTTAACAATCGCGTGCAGCAGCCAAGATTCGAAGGAGGATAACTTAAAGAATTAAGGCATCTATTCTCAGTTTATAATCAATTTCTCTTCTAGATTAACATGCAATAATGAACTTCACCAACCAAGAATTCCAAGTTTCTGCAATATCACCTGGCTATCATCAGCAAGGGTTTTTCTATCACTTTTTTTCTAGACGGAGCAATAAAATACAAGTGGACCTACCAGGATAACGGCTATCCCAGACTGTGGTTAGGGACAACAATTGCAATTGTTATGGTCATCAGGTGTCCATGATGTACATTTAGTCTAAGGTGGATATTCATGTGTGTGTGCGAGAGGCACTATCTGCGCACAATCGAAATGCAGGTTGCAGTTTCGATTCTCAAGCACAGATAGACTTGAAAAATTATTTCACCTTCAAAGATCAGAATTTTATTTGAAATAGTTGTTTTCTTTGATAATACAATTGGCAATATGTGAGATGACAGTTCAAGTTTTCTTTTAATATTTGATCTGTTTCATTGAATTAATCCAATTAATTGCTAAATTAAATTGTTAACTTGAAAATACTATGGGCGCAGACAGTCTCTTCTGAATAAGATTAGTAGTGTGGGAGATTTAATCTTAATCCTTAAAAGAAGAGTATACAACCAATGCATTCTCCCGATAGTCACTTATGGAGCAGAAACATGGAACCTAACCAAGAGACAGACCTGCAAGCTGAGAAGTATGCAACATGCACTTGAGAGAATCATGCTCAACCTTACATGTAGAGACCACAAGACAGTACAGTATATAAGGAAAAAAAATGGGTGTCTGTGACATCATAGAAACTATTTAAAAACTCAAATGGCAATGGGCAGGCTATGTTGCAAGAATGAAAGACAACCGATGGACATCATGTCTCACAACATGGATCCTCAGAGATCACATAAGAAACCGAGGCCGACAGAACACAAGATGGAGAGATGAACTGGACAGATTCAGGAAATACTGGCTCCGCGACGCCCGTGATAGAGAAGTGTGGCAAATCCTGGGAAGGTTTATGTCCAACGACGGACGTTAAAAGAATAATGATGATGATGACGACGATGACGATGACGATGATGATGATGATTATTGTTAACAAAATAAAGGACGACATTATGGTGTGATCACAATAAAATTTGACTTAGAAACGTAGAGAGAGCTTATAGTAAGGGTGAAGACAAGAAAATTATTTATGTTCGCGTAAAAGTCCGTAGAGCAAACAGTCAATTTTATCACATTAATAAATGTAATGAGTGATCTTTACTATCCCAGAGCCAGGTGCGAGTCGGTTGGTTGCATAAATTGACGTTTTTATGTGTGAGTTCATGTGATTCTTTTTGTCCCTCTCAAGAATATCTAAAATCTGAGAGAAGACCTACACAATGAATGGGATACTGTTAAGTTCAAATCTTGTAACTTTCTTGGGTTATCTGTGATATGGCAATTATTCCTACTTGAGCGCTATTTGTGAGGAAAATATGAATTCTAAGCGTAGTGTTCGTCGATAATGTCTTAAATAAAAACTAAGTCTATTCAATATCATCATAAAGAAGTGGAGAAACAACAGCTTTTGTCTTCGTCAGAGGCCTAGATTTTACAAATGTATTAATAAGAAAGACTACTTGCGTGTAGAAATTTGTTACGAAAAATTACATTTAAGTGGTATCAAAAAAAAACAACAAAACGAAAAGACTTATTTCTTTCCATTGGTTTTTCACTTCTGACATAAAACTAAGTTTTTTTTTTTGTTTTTCATCGTTTAATATATGGAAAAATGATATTTTTAATTAGAAAAATTGTGCGAGGTTTAAAAACAAACCAGAAAACAAGCAAAAAAACAAAGCTCTCATGGATAAAAAGAATTAAAAATTTTGTTTTTACGAAATGTTCAATATACAAAAACAGAAACAAAAACTATGAAACAAGATTTGATACTTGTCGAATAATAAAAATGCAAAAATATTTGGTTATTTTAAGCATGTTTTGTTGAATTATACCGCATATTGTTTGTATATTTCTGTCACAATTAGTACATCTCGTGTTTACACTGAGGCAGAACGGAAGGGACAAAATTCCCGCCTTGTTTTCAAGCGGCTTGCAACAGATTTACTCATACTGTAACTACAACAGACCCAGGCGAGTGTACGACGATGGACCAACAGGGCAGGGGAAACTACCAACAACAAAAACGATTAAAACATTGATTGCTGACTCTTTTCAACATTTACTACAATTCGATTTCGTACATTCATTATATGACTATGCAATACGTCAATATACATCAAATATCACTTAATTCAATAATTCATTTTGTTTAGAATATATGTAATCATTATTTTTATTCTCTCAGATAAAAAAAACCTCTAACAGTAACGAAAACTACTGTTTAGAATTGATAGATAACAATAAACCGTTGGCTTTTCATTTTCATTTTCTTTTAAATTAATTTCGTAAACTTTCCCCTGAATATGAGATTTAGAAAATTCCAGTATGGTCGAAAGAAGTAAACAGCCACATCAAATTTATTTAGAAATAAATGAATGGCCTCAACATAGATAAGATTTATCTTTAAATGGCTCTGTATAAAAATTGAAATGGAACAAAAACACAACTTCTTAATCTTTGTGAAATTATTTTGGAAAGTAAACAAACGGTAGTAACGACCTTATTATCAAAGTTTTAAAGGGAACAGCTTATCCAATAATCAAATGTGATTAAGGATGTTTATTCATTCTCTCTACCTAGAACAATATTATCCGCCGATTATAAAGGTAAGCAAACAAAAATAATGTATATTGAAAGTGAAGGATGGGAATTTTAGATATACTTTTGAAGACTAAACATAACACGTGTTGTGACGTCACTAAAGTCCGTCTGCTCTGAGAATCAGAAATCATCATCTAAAAAACCAACACACACACACACACACACACAATAATAATAATAATTTGGATTTCTTTTCAAAATTAGTTATTTGCTCTCCTTACAAGTTAGGTTCTTGAGATATTCATAAGAAACAGTAGTACTGTATAATAACTTTCAATACAAAAAGTAGTAATACACAAGTGATGTTATCAGGTGATCACACTAGCAACAAAGCTTATAGAAAGGAGTGTTTACTTGTGAAGTTGAGTAGAGTTCTCTCCGTTAGTGTAATCCAATAAACTTGATTCAGTTTATTAAGCCTCGCTAAATTAATATTCACAATGCAAATGAAATTTCAACAAAATAGACTTTTTAAAAAAAGTAAAAATCAAACCAGGAAAATCAGTAGAAGGTTTCATAACAACAAGGCACAAAACATTACAAACAGAACACGCTTTTTCGTCATCGATCGATGATACACTAACCAAAGTGATTTCTTTTAAAAAGTAACAAATTTTATTATCTGGTTATGAGGCACTGATCCTTTTGATGGATAAAATATCGAACCAATGATAAAAGAATGTCAATTATTACTTCATAAGTAAACTAATGGTATAGCGAAGACAGTAAAATCTGAGTCTCATGTCAATCCCTCCTGTATAGCATTGTTGGGCATACCCGTTACTCTTGAAATGAATAGAAATGTACATTCATAAATATCTTTATATATTTCACAAGAAAAAACATTATTACTTGTTTGTTTCCAGCCTGAACATTCAGCAATGTTTTAATGCAAACAATAGGGCTAACTTGGAAAAACTAAAAGGTAGATGGACAAGTTCGATTCTTACTACAAACAAATCTATTTTGGAAAAAAAAAAAACATCCAAAAGTTATGGTAGCTGTCGTTTCACCTTCGATACGAAGTAACGAATTATTAATTTCATGTCAAAATGAATTTAGTTGAAGTGCACATTGAAAGTTTTCATTTTAAAATCTTGTATTGGGGGCTGATGGTTCAATTGTACCCAACCAAATATACCAACATTTTAAATTACGTCTGTAAACAAAATCCAAATAATAATCACAACCATGTTTCAATCATTTTTGACACCAGAGTGAACAATTCCTTGTAAATCTCAATTTGAATGAACTACGATCATAAATTCTAAATATAGATAAAACGAACCACAAAAACGATAGTTTTCAATTAAAACATGAAAGGAAAAACTGCAACGTGAAAAATTGAAGCATTTGGCTTTTTTCATTCCAACTTCAAGTTAACTCTTTCAATTGGAAAAAAATAAAAATCAAAGGTCATATTCTCATTTAATAAAACTCAATTTTTTGAATGACGAAAAATATTCTACAGCAGAATGATCAGAATAGCTGATTTCTTCTGTTTATAATGGAATGTTTTTTTATATGTTTTGCATAAAACAAATTGATTTTATCTACAAGTCGAGATCGCTTCTTAAACTTCAGTATAAAATTCGATTATTCATATTGTGCTGTCAATTTGATTTTCATCTTTCTTCTTAGCTTTCTTGTGGATGATTTTTTTACATCTTTATTGAATTAGGAGGGTAAACTTCTTTTTATTAGAGTCTGGATATTTTCAACATTAACGAAAGTGAGTGTTTTTAACGTATATGAAATAAATAATGACCTGTTTGGTTAGTAGAGTAGTGAGCAGAAAAAATACTTGATTCTACAGAGCGTTAGAGGAAATTCAGTACTTTTGGCGAGTTTGTGGAAATGTTCAGGAAGTGGAAAGAAAAAAAACTCCAAATTTATCACACGCATGTCCAAAAAGTCCCGATCGGTAGAAACTAGTGGAAAAGCTAATAAACAAAAACGTTCTGAATTTTAGGCGAAAACTAGACACAACATAGTGTATGGACAAGAAAAAATGACGTATTTTTAAATCCCCTTCAACAGAAATAACAACACAAAATATAAATGAAGAACATAATGTTTTAAACAGTTTACAACTTTTTAAAAGTTGTTCTGGGAGAAGTAAGAGATTTTAGGACTACGTTGGCTCAAAAAGAAAGTGAAAATTCTACCAGTGGAAATTACGAAGGGTAAAAAGTTCAAGCAAATATAAATTTTAACTAGAATGAAAAGAGAAAAACTGATACTTCCGCTGTGTACGAGTAGTCAGTAAAAGTCTATACCTACTTAGTACTGACTACAACTACCGCAAAGCCTTAAACCCCTTATTGTGCGTGTGTGCTAAGTAGTCCTCCCTCCGAACAGACATTTACTACTACTAATACCGAAGGTTTACATACAAGAGTAGTAATTGCGAGAGAACTACAACTTATTGCCACTACGACAATTGGTCGCAAGCAAGTTAGAGAAAGAGAGAGTAGAGTTCATTAGGTACGACAGAATCAGTCCTTCAGCAAACGAGCCCAGTGTCTATGTATGTATTAATGTGTAAGTGCCTCTCCCTCTCTGTGTATAATCGCAACTTTCCGAAGTTTGTGTGAGTGTCTCGAATGCGTGTGTGTGCACGAGCCACTATGAAGTAAATGCAGGTCTGTGTGAGTGGATAGGTGTGTGTGGGCACTGCACTGTCCATATAAGGAAAACGTACTACGCAGTAAAGCAGCCAGTGTCAGTGACGTTGCATCTTACTACAGAATGCTTCAGTTTGAGTGGCCTTCGTTTAAAAAAAGCCGACCAATCAGCGCTCTGGATTCAACATAATAAGTGATGTCATCTGCAGCCAATCAGAAGCCTTCCTGGTGATGTCATTTTATTTTTAGGAGATGACTCATACGAATAAAAGGAGTTGGGGTAAGTGTTTAGAGTCAGATCACGTTTTGAAATAGCATCGAAAAGACACGAACAGTTTTTATATTTTCATGATCAGTGTATAGGACTTTATTCGAATTTCTCGACAAAGTTGTTTAACTCTATCTGGAGGAGATTTTTTCCTTCCGATTTCTCAAAGCTTCCTTTGTGTTGGATTTTTTTTACAATATTGACTTGTATATCTTTTCTAAGTTTGCGCGCTATACACTCACAAAAAATGGAGACAACATTTTACCACGACGATATTCATCCTAGCAGCGAGTCCATGAAAAGACTCAAAAAGTCCATGACTTTGGACTTCACTCCTGGTGGAAGCAGTACAAAACAGGCAAAAATAAACAACTTGCTTCAGTCGCCCGATTTGAACCTGCTGAAGCTCGCCTCACCCGAGTTGGAAAGGATGATTATCCAAGCTAATGGAATGGTGACCACAACACCGACCCCAACTCAATTTTTGTGTCCGAAATTTGTGACCGAAGAACAAGAGGCCTATGCCCGAGGATTTGTGGATGCCTTAGCAGAATTACACAAAACTTACGGCGAAGAAAAAAATTCTACATCACCTCCACCTGCTTTCCCTAGCGCGAGGCTTGCGACTTTTCCCTATACTCAGACGTCGAACGATGGGAGCACCAACACCCAGGGACAACATGGGCTGACCACCATGTCGGTGGCCGACACAAATATTGTAAACGGTCGGGTTTCGGCCAATTCTCAGCCACCTGTCGTAGCTTCCCTTCAGTCGGGTACCACCACTGTAATACCACTGTCCACTCATTCTTCTATCAGTTCGACCGACGAAGCCCGTCTCGTGAAACTGAAGGAAGAACCACAAACTGTTCCATGTTTGGGCAGCACCCCACCACTCTCTCCGATAAACATGGAATCACAAGAAAGAATAAAGTTGGAAAGAAAAAGAGCCAGAAACCGAATCGCAGCCCGAAAGTGTCGGACGCGAAAACTCGAAAGGATAGCAAGGCTGGAAGAGCGAGTAAAAGAACTTAAGGATCAGAATTCGGAACTGTCCCAATTGTCGTCCACCCTAAGGGACGATATCTGCAAACTTAAACAACAGATCATCGAGCACGTGAACAGTGGCTGTCGGATACTGAGCAATCATAACCTCATGTGATTCTTCGGCAAATCCCCATCCTTTTTTGTGAACGTGAACATTTCCTCTCCAAGACACGCTTCTTACCTCTGAACTGTGGAAGAAATTTGCACAATTTGTGGGGTGTCCGCGAAGCCGGTTAAAGCATAAGATAATGATCGAAAGAAAAATTAATGCATAACACAGAAAAATGAGCTCATTTTTTAAAAAGAAACAAGTTGAAGAATTCAGGAGACTTACCCACCCATGAATCGAAGGAAATTTTTTTATTTCACTATTTATTTTGGCTAAAGAAAAACAAAAAATGTAAACAGAATTTCTACAGAAAAAAAAAATTTAAAAAAAGGTAATCTGAACTTTTGTCTGATCTGATCTTCCCTCTATGTTTTTGTACCACATACAAATCTATTTATTTGTCTTTCATCAAAATAACTTGTTCTGGACGTTGACTAAATTCTTAACTTTTCTAAAGAAAATTGAGCTTTTTGAAATTGTCTTGGTCTAAATTTTGTTGAGGTTTGCGGATATTTGAGAGCAACCCTTACTCCATCACAGTAAGTGCTCTTATAAAATGAAAACTGACGGATGCAAAACGAAAAGCAAAACAACTAACTTCTGATGTGATAGTTGCAATGCAGTCTGAAGTTAACGTTTTACCTAGTCCGCCCGGTCGACTCCTCAAGTCTTTTTCATTTTTTTTTTTTTTTTTTCCAAAGCATTTCGAGAATTGTGGTAGCTGTTGACCAGCTACTCTTTCTCGGCCAGCCTGGTTATCATCAGTTCGATTTTCAAGTCCACAAGGTTTTCTGCACAGACTGGACTCTAATGAACTTGCTCCGACGACAGTTTTGTAAATTTTGATAAACTGTACATAACTGACTCAAAATGACAGGTGCTGCAACTTATATGATGCAAGACTACTGTACATAATTGAGGTTTTATCCATCTAATTTTTCTACAGGAAAAATTATATATTTATTACTTGTACAGACATTAAACCTTTTTCATTTAATATCAAATTTCTCATCGTCTTATGTTTGACTTAAGATTACATTTTTTTTTCCTGTTTTGTTGGAGTAAATAAGATCAAGTTTTCAATGCGTCAACTGTTTTCATAGTTATCTGCACAAATCAAAGGGAGGTAACTCGATTAACTCAGCGTTTTTTGTTCTCTTTTTGTTTTTTTGTTTTTTTGTTTTTTTTTTTAGAAATTACTTGCTAGTTGAATCTAGGTATCCCGATTTGTCACGTTAACCCCTTAAAGAGAAATTGTTGTTTATATTAAATATTCAACTCCAACAAATAATGAAAATGTAATCTTGTGTTTTCAAAACTTTATCTTTTGCTCATTAAAAAGGGAAAGACATGAACTTGTTTTGAATATAGATCGAAAAGTTCACGTCCTTACCCTGGAAATTTTTTTTTTTTTTTTAATTTTTGCCTCCCTCTCTCGAAGCATCTACCTCTGTCTTGATTTTTTTTTTTTTTCTAGTAATAGAACTGTGCAAAATGAGCTATAGTTTCTATCGTCTGTAAGTTTTCTGGTATTCGCAACGGTAACCCCAACACATTGAGGGGGGGGGATCTGGCTTCACTACTGCTACACCGGCCAGCCATGGAAGGAACACAGCAGAGAACTCAGCTGTCTATTAGGAAGAAAATTGAAAGTGAAACTTCTCTATTCGTAAACCCCAACAAAAAGTGTAAGAAACTTTTCTTAATTTTTTTTTTACGCCCACCAGATGAAATTTGATCACTTTCTCAGAGCTTTGAGTTCGGCGTAGTCTCTTTCATCCAGCAATTTTGGATTGATTTGTCTTCCAAAGAATTGACCCTTTGAACACATACGTGACTTATGCTCATCAAATGTTTGCAATTCTCACGATGTTATCCACTACTTTGATTAGTGTACAAGAAATGAAGAAAAAATCCTGCAGAAAGATTTGATCATGTTGGAAGTGCAGACGATGCTCCAACACCACAATTTAGAAAATGAATTAATGAAACTTTCAAACTGATGGTTTCCGTAGGTGAATTATTTTAACCCCCCCCCCCAATAAGTTATTTGACGAGAACTATCATTATATCTCAGTTTTCTAAAATTCTTTGTTACAATTTTGATATACTGAAAACCATCAGCCTAGCCCCTTTCTAAATGCAATAACAATTGCCCAACAGTTGATAATTGTCAGTGTGCCCCTGAGTGACATGTGCAGACTACCAAAAGCAGTATTGAAACACAGAAAACAAACCGATTAATCAATAATGTTGTCTGTAGGATGAGGAGGGACTCTCAAATCAATGAGCAGCTGTTTTAAGTATCACATTTAATGAATAGAAACAGCAATAGACTTCCACGTGGGTGTAAACAATTGATTTGATTTTTCTTTTATTGATGCTTCACATGAGTCTGGGGATTAACCTAACTTCTTTTTTTTGTTCATGTAGCTCTACTAAACTTGAGTTTTATGAGAGGATAATTGTAAACGAGATGATATTTAAATTGATATTTTAGAAAGCAAATACAAGGAGTGTTACATTTTGACGAAATGGAACGGTAACTGTCATGAACATATCTTTTGCAGGAATCTTCAAGACAAGATACAGATGTGTTGATATTAGTATCACACGAACTGACTGAAGAATAAAGTTTTCAACAAAACATCTTAAGGAAAAAGCCATATACTTGGATATGATTTTTTTTAATAAGTTACTCCACGACTCGATTCAGAAAATTTCAAAATTTTTATCCCCACCAACAGCAAATCCTTTGTAAATTTCAGTGTACGCGAGAGGAGACCACCACGATTGGGTCCAATACCATAGTTTCGTAGCAGTTTTCGTTTTTTTCCTAAAGACATTTATTTAAGTGATGGTTAATATAGTGCAGTTAGAGAAGTAGATGAATAAAATGTTTAAGAAGAGGGGTATATCCCTCCTCTCATTCTTTTACGGCATATATCCCATCGAGGAAAGGAAATTCACATTTCTTCCTTTTTTGAAAATGAATTACTTCCGCTTATGATAGCTAGCCACTCAACACCTGATATCATCAACTTCACTATCACGAACAAAACCTAAGCTTCATTTCCGTATTTTTTTATTTTTTTATTTTTTGCTTCAATACAATTTTCTTCTTGACTTCTAGAAGATCATCTGCACTTCGAACTCATCCATTAATTAGTATTATGAATTATTGCAGTAGCCTGGTCACATCCCATTCCCCGACCTCATCAACACAGAGCAATCGAACCTATCCCCCCCCCCCACGTACTAAAAATATTTCTTCTCCAGTCTTAGTCGAAACCTAGATTTTTATTTTAATTACTATTTTGGAAAGAAAACTCGAGTAGGCTAGCAACAATGTACTACTAACCCCATTGATTTTACTAAGCAAAGCCCTGATGATGGTGGTGGTGGTAGTAGAAGAAAGAACTGTGTATGACCAAGAGGTATTTTTACCAAAACATCTTCAATTCGGGAAAAAAACTCAGTTCTGAACTGGTTACTATTGAAGTGATCCCTCCCATGAAATGTAAATAAAAGAAAATATAAACACACTCGCCTGAGATCGAGAGTGACCTCAATTTCAAAATCGGATAATTTAGCGTAGGGTCGTTTTGATGGCGAACACTGGAACGAATGTGATGGGTTGATTCTATCAACATGGCTGGGTTTGTCATTGATAACATACGGAAAACTGGATGAACCCTTGAAAAATAGAAGGGCTTTTTTTTTCAAGTGTAGGAATAAGCGTTTAGTTTTGGATGAAGTGTAGAGATTTCTCCAATGGTTTTTTATATGTATTTGTTTGAAAACGGAATCGTCGTCTTCTAAAATAGTTGAAGCGTATAACGGAATATTGACATTTTGCCTAAATAAGTCATCAAAAACATTAGTAAAAGGATAACTAACAGAATTTGAATAATAGCGAGCTAATTCGTAATAGTCACTCACACTAAACTATTCCATCACAACAAGCTATGAACAGTTGGAAAAACATCTTAGCATTTACCACCCACCAAGTAAAATCTAACTTAGAAATAATTAACCCCAATCGTGTGGCATGATTGAGGAAAAAGAAGAATATTTTTGTAAACAAAACTTGAAGTTATTTTTATTACTACTATGACTTATATACCGCTCATATAAAATGAGATTTCGATTTCTATTGTTGCAGTATGAAGAGAAATTTTTCGCAGCAACTCTTCACTGGTCTAATTTCAATAAAATAATAATTACAACGTCCGCTTGGTAGGTTCCTCGCAGTGAGAGAAAGTTATGTGGGCCACCTGATGTGGGATGAAGATGTTAGTTTAAAAACAAAAGAAAAGAAAAAAACGATGAAATTTAAGCAATATTGACGGAACGGTGAAAAGACGAACTTGAACCCGATATTACTTCTACTCTCGTACATGCATAGCTTGGAGGGGGGAAATGTCCAAACAAACAAGTACAATTCTTTTTGAAGGAATTATATGCGTAAATTCTAGTTGCCATTTTAGCAGTGGGAAATGATTTGGATTGGCATTTGATTATTGAGGAGATGAGATCGAATTTCAAATAACGAAAAAGAAAAAAAAGTACTGAGGGATAACTTTTACAAAATAAAACTAGGCTTCGGGCGTCACGTCAAAACTCCATTTGGGTCAGAAATTTAAAGACAGAAGATAAATATAGCATTTAGTTTGAACGAGGGAAAAAGGAATTTGAAACTAAGTATGAAAATTCAACAACATAGAGTTTAATTTTAGTTGGATTTTTTTTTTCAAGTTGTTCGTCACTGATGATTTCTAATAAATAAAATCAAGTTATATATATATATATATATATATATATATATATATCATATTTATATGCGCGTTTTAGTTACGATTATTGACAGAATAAGCCTTTAAATTTCTTGTTGGTGCACAATTTGAACCATAAAATGATGGCAGAATCAAGATATTAAAAAAGTCTTCTGCGCTTTGAGACCAATCTTCCCTCAAATTATATTGTCTATTTACACGACTTTCTAATGATTTTTTAAAATTAATTGTCGAAATCAAATTTTTTTTTTTTTTTTTCAAATCAACGTTGAATATTCTTTTAACCCAATTATGATGGAACTAACTTCGTAAAATTTTAGAATAGTCAAACTGTGGAAGAAAATGAGATGAATGAATAAGTCCACGTTGAACAGGTCTTTTTTTTTTTTTTTTTTTTTGGTTGATGAACACACTCCACAGTAATTATGATAAATTCCTAGTCAACTCGTACCATTCAAAAATTTTCGTTTTTTGTTCATCTGCAATATAAGACTGGTTGGAAATGATTCGACTCTGGACAATACTTTCACTCAACACATTATTTCCGAGGAGACGAGAAAGAAAAACAAACCTACAAGCGAGCCCCCCCCCCCTCCTTATCGAACATTGAAAAGAAGAAAATCAAATGAAATGTTTACGACCATTATTTTCCAGAACAGCATCGTTGAACATATACAAGCTTCAGACTTCGTATTTTAGTTCTAGTACTTAGTTTCAATAATTTTTATAGTTCTTTTTCTGCTCTTTGAATTCATCTCGTGTCCTTCAACTTCTGGTTATTTTTGCATAAAAAAGTTTTTTTTTTTTTTCCTAATGAAGCACTTGCTGCATTTACTATGCATAAACGTAATAAAGCAAAAATGAGAATAAGACAACAAAACCAGAAAACGAAACGGGTGTTCTTTTGCCATTTTTTTATTAACAGAAAGTAAACATTTGAACAACTTTTTTTTCGGTCAGCAGACAAGAAGCGGTTTGCAAGTGTTTCTTTTTTTTTGTCTTTGAAACAACAAGAAAAATCAACAGATGTGGGGAACAAAATTCAATGAAATTAACCCAAAACACATAAACCTACCTTTTTAAATGTATAATAATCAATGTTAATTGTGGTAAAAGTATCCTTAACAAGATGAAATCTTGAGTGAAAAAACAGGAGTTGTCAACAGTTCGCCATTTTGTGAACTATGTGTTGGAATATATTTATAGTACAGTGGACTGATCACTAGTATGGGAGCCGAGAAGGATACACAGAATAATCCGTTTTTTTGTTTTTTTTCCATTGTGATTTTGAAGATATTTTTTTTATTGAAAAACGTTTCGGGAAGTATTGATTGTTGTTTAAGACTCGTTATTATGCAATAAAAGATTAACTAAAACCATATAATTTGATACAACTCGGGGGTATACTGTGCAGATGATTTTTTCGATGTCGGAGGAAACAATAGAAATAAATTCAAAAGGAAAATATAGAGACTTTAAAAATACTGAATGTGTGTGAGCACGCATACACTTTAAACTAAGAGTTATGAAAGCAAACTATTCTTCAGATACTTTCATGTTAGTTTCCTCTTTGAAAGTCATTTAAGTTAGATGTGTTTTATTCACTTGAATCTCTGTGTTGAGTTGAACGGAAGAAAAATTGAAATGATTCTGGGAGTTTTTTTAATGGCTCGTTTAAATTCATCTTGATTGAACAATTTCTCATAGAAATGAAATGAGTGGTGTTGAGTAATTTATGGGCCCATTAAAATGAGAAAAAATATTGGGAACACCTTTAAAAATGAATTTAGTAACCACATGCACAAATTTTAAAATGATATAATTGTAACGGCTAAGGATCATTTTGTGGCATGACTTGTGTTCCATAGATTAAGTCAACATTTCGCAAAATTATTGAGAGGAAATTTCATCTTACGTTTTTATAATTTTTGATAACTCTATCCTTAATGGTGATATATTAATTATAAATGACAACAACTGTATTAGAAACACTTTGAAGATATTGCTTAACATAATGAAATCTAGTGACTACTTCACCCTTGGAATTCTTCGTGATTTACCTTTTCTAATGAGGGTTTTTGAAAAATGTCCTTGTATTTTCAGGAGAAAGTTACCAGTTTTTTTTTTAAATTTTCGAAGTATACATCTGACTACTGGTTGGACATGGAAACATTGAAAAATGTGTTCAATTCAATTATTTTGAAAGTGAATTCGATAAGTGCAAAACATACAACGAATGACTTCACTTGATTCAAAGAGACGAACAATTCTTTTTAGCAATGAAAATAAATTTAAACAACTTTTTTTATCTGCTTATACGTTCAAAGACTCCCGTGACTAATAAAAATAAATAAGGCGGGATAAGTCTCAGTGCTCTATCGCGTAATTTTGATATGCATGATATTTTTTTAATGTTATTGACATCTACCCAGTGATGATTTTATTTTCTCGTCGAATTAAAAGCCGGTATGTCTTTTTTTCCTTTCATTTCGGAAACTTTTAATGCAGTCAAAACCTTCTTGGAAAGTTTTATTTGCAGTATGTGATAACTAGAATTGAAAGACCCTGCTAGTATCTATCATTATTTTACGCTCTGATTCAATTTCACTTTATCTGCAGGGAACTGTTGCTGACGATCACGGCGATCTTGTTTCTATGATAGTCAAGATTTTTTTTCTATCAAGTATTTTAGACTGTTGCTAACTTTTTTCAAATATTGAAATCAATCACAATTTTCAAAATATCCAGTGGATCTTCTTGGCTTCATGTAATTAAGAAATTCTATCAGGAAATTTGGAAATATCATCAATATAAGAATAAGTTATCTATTTTGAAATGAAAAAATTAAACCCAGGTCAAATAATCGCTACGATCATCGTTTTTATTTTTGCCCTAAATTATCATTCAAATCTTTGTTTATTAATACAGAACATCATTTTATTTATTACGTTCCTTAATTAGTTGACCTATATGATGGTCACGCGTTTATTCGGTGACATCTGATGTTAGTTTTTTTTAAACAAAACATCACTGACCATTTTAGTGCCATTAGAGGTAGACTTGAAATAGATCAACTTTAGTTATGTATTTTAAAATGTTCCCACTGAACTTGGGGACTCCTGAAGTTCGATTTATCGCGATTTTTCTTCAATGCTGTAACTGCTTTAAAGTTCCATTGGAAATAATTCTGGCCAAACCTGACACAATTTTTTTTTGACATTTTTCTAAATGTTGTACCTTAGGGAGATACAAAATGCCCATTCTGAACAAGTTTTCTGTACCATCTAAAAGCAACCTTTGAGCACTTGAAACGTCTTTTACCGGCAAAAATGTTTTGTTGAAATAAATTGCCCATGAAAAAAACAAGAAGACCAGTTTGTTTTCACTGTGTGTTGGATAATTTACCAGTGATAGATAGTAGGGTTGTCTTATTTCTGGATGGAAAAGTTCGAACTGATGTTTGTTACATCCTGGCAGACGACTTATTCTAAATGTGTCCTGCTGGGCATTAATTATTGGAGGGAGAAATTGGGTTATCACCGCCTGCGCCATTACGCCTCTTCTCGCTTGTTGTGACACCATGATAGAAAAGAAAATTTACTTTTAAAAAGTTAGTGCTGTATTTATTCTTTTCAGGCCCAAGTGAGAATGTATTGGGGTTCAATGACTAGAAAAGATCTATAGATTGAAAAATAAGGGATAGTAGAAATTTCATTAGTAAATCAGTTTGATTAACCAATTCCTGTTTTTAGCTTGGTCGTTTCTGAGTCAAGTCGGCCTCGAAATGAAATCAACTCAGTGAACTGAGTGAGATTTTCTGGCTGTTTCACTATCTGTAATAATAGACTCTTCCACTTTGAGGTAACATTTTTTTCTTCAAAAAATATCTTCTACCTACTATTTGGAACTTGGGCTCTTCCTTTGAAACTAGTCCAGTAGTTTCCCCCTTTTTCTTTCATTATTATGTATCTTCACGTAGAAATTCGAATACATCCGTAAATGAGAATAACTCTTTTCTTAAATTTATATATCTGAAAAAGTTGATTTAAGTGAAAAAAGAAAAATTGAAATTAGTCTAGTACTTTAGTTGGAGTAAACGGTAAAAGCAAATTTCAATGTCTTTAAGGGATTTCAAGAAAAAAAAATCACGAACGAACGTGGTTGTAGTAGGTTAGGTGGATTGAGAATGAAGACACTTTCAGAAAAAAGAAAAAATTTTTAAATTAAAAAAACAACTTTTTCTTACTTCAGATATGGTTAATGTATTTGATAGATTAAAACTCAATGGATCTCATCACGTTTGTTTGTATTGAATTGTGAAGATCAACATTTCCTCTTTCTATTACTTTCCTTACTAGTTTTCAAAGGATGGCTGTGTGGTCATACTTTAGTTAGAGAATGTTTCGGAACTGGAACTACTATTTCTGGCTTCATTATTAAGCTGTTAATGAATTATTTTCTCATGGTCTATGATTCGTAGGGTGAAAATGAAAATAATGTTCGAAGTTGAGCTTCTAAACATCTGTACTGCTGGATAAGCCACCATCTCTCTTCACAACGTCACCGTCACCCATTACGAGGAAAGGAAATCTTTATAGCGGAAAAGAAAAGTTTTTATTTACCAAAATTTACCAACTGTAAAATATAGGTTGTCAACTGTTCAGTTCAATCATCCTAAATCTGACTTCCGACTGCATAAGTACTGTACATGAACAATTTAACTAACAATTAACACATCTTAATATAATACAATAATAATATAATACAAGACAGGAATAGTAATTAGGTGAAGATGAAGATACATATCATTGGCAATAGACATTTTGCGAAACATCAGATTTTTTTCTACTCGAGATTCACGTGGTCATTGTCTGTAATCTCACGTGGTTATGTTTATCTAGATTTGTACCGTACATTCGGATCGACTTAGATTTCACTGGGTCAGGAATCACTTCCTCTGCTAAAAATATCCGAAATTCCCTCGTGCATAGGGTGCGCATATGTGCCTTTACTGGCAATTGAAAGAAAAAAATGATGTTTTCAAATGTTCAAATTTTAAAATCTTGCATGATTACATCAAGTGTTTGATCACTGATCTTTTGCCCTCCGTTTTTCCTTCCGCGTAGATGTGATATATATATATATATATAAATATATATATATATATATATATATATATATATATATATATATATATATATATATATATATATATATATATAAGAATAAGCTTCTGCGTTTCCTTATTAAGACCCTAAGATAGGTATTAAAAGACTTTTTAGTTACCATGTATCGCAAACGGTTGTAGGACAAAACCCTCTCCTCTCCTCTGTTGAAGTGAAAGGCGTTTTTGTCCTTCTCTCAACTTGGTTAAATTGAAGCATGACGAAGATTTCAGTAATTGGTCACAGTAATACATCTTTTTTGCAAGGCGTCATATCCTAATCTCACATCTTTCAAAGCTTAACATGAATTTTTGTATGTATGTATGTGTGTGTATATATATATATATATATATATATATATATATATATATATATATATATATATATATATATATATATATATATATTGCAAATGTCGAATTATGTTTCATTTTTTTCATTTCTGGAAAAACGTGTGATAATTCTGATCGATTATCAATCACATTTGTTTCTTGACTTCGCGAAAATGCACTGTGATGTTATTATTCTTTAAATTGGGGCTGTTGATTTTTTTAAAAGTGTGATTAGAATATTAAACCAGGTAAAAATGTATTCTGTCACCAATTACTGAAATTTTTGTCATGTTATGATTTAGGCAGAGGGTGGAGTGTCCTACATTTTACTTAAACTGAAAGAGGTTTTGTTTGAGGCAGGTTTGCCCTATGGGGATTTTGTCGCTCGAGAACCTACAATTGTATATAAGGTTAATGTACATTTAGATGATGAATAAAAAACCTAATTAATTTCGTTTTTTTTTTCCAAAGCAGCATGGTATTTTACAGCACGAATAAGTAAAATTAAATAACTTTGTTTTTAGCCTCTTGATCATGTTGCAAATCTATTTTAAATGCATATTTTTTCAAGATTTTTTATATTTATTAAAAAAAATAGGACTACACAGCTGTTGTCGAAGTTAATTTGAAAAGCAGATTGTTTGTTATTTAATTTTTTCCTCGGGTTCAAATCAAGAATGGACCACTTGTGTTAATTAATGTTAACACAGCTGCAGTATATCAGGTACGGACCCCAGCATCCCACTCCTCCCCACCTTTATTGATTATTTCTCCAAGCAATTCTCCATTTGCCGTAAAAATTACAGCAGCAACTTTCTTTTTCGACGAGTTTAGTGAATTTGCGGATAGAGTTTTTAAAAAAAAAGTGTTTGTGAGACGGCCGGCTCCTTGTATGTCGTCGTTGTATAGAAATTGTTAATCAACAGAACACGTTTACGTAATAGAGTTTCCCCTCTTTCACTCCCGCGCGTACCCACTCTGTCATACAACATTGTCTCTCACGCCCTCACTCACCCTCTTACGCACACACACACTCTCTCTCTCTCTCTCTCTCTCTCTCTCTCTCTCTCTCTCTCTCTCTCTCTCTCTCTCTCTCTCTCTCTCTCTCTCTCTCTCAGACATTCTGTCTGTCTGTCTCTCATATACACACAGACTATTGCTTAAGATCATTTTTTCATTTGAAATGTTACCGGTTGAAGCGGAGTGGAAAAGTTTGCTTCAGATTTTTAAATGAGATAATTCATTTCTGCGAGCGAAGTCTCTCTCTGTTCCGTTGTTCTTTCCATTTTTGTACAAGAGGTTTCAATTGTTGGGTAATGAATAACATTTGGATATATTTTTCGAATATTTATTTCGTCAACTTATTTCACACGAGTTCAGATAATGAATAAAATGAATATTTCATAAATCTATAAATGTGAATTTTTCGTGATGGCTATATTTAACTGGCCTATTTTTTCCGGTATTACATCAGCGGCAATTATACTATGTTTATTGATATTCATTTATCAGGCTTAACTTCAGTACAACACAAAAACCGAAATTTTGGGAAGGGTATTCAGTAGGAAGATTGTGGTACACCAATTTTCCGGATGGGGAGGGCCCGTTTTTGGAGTCCTGACCTATACCAGTATTCGAATAGTAATACCAACCGCTGGAAAATACGCATATAGCTTTTCCCAAGATAGGTTGTAGCCGAAAAAATTTTCATTGAGCTATGCCAGGGGTTCTCTCTTTTGATCCATTTTCTGATCAAACAGTAAAATATATGTGAGTGTGTGCCATGGGTGGGTGAATGTAACTATATAGTCAATAAAAGATAGTGATGTGGTACAATTGTTTTATGCGACCCCAACCTGAATGTTCTCATATAAATAGGCGGAATTATCCCTCACTAGTAACAAGGTTGTCGCTAATATATACTGTAAATGTATATTTTTTTCTGCGAAAGTGGCAATGGACGCCTATGGTGTGTATGGACTGTATCCTCTTATGTACATACATATACAATGAGGGTACCGGCAACACGAATAGTCGTATAGACTACCAAGTACTAGGGGTGCCTATCGTGTATCTGCAATAGGATTTTCGAATACTAATGGAAAATGAACGAATTAAATAAAAAAGGAACAGTCAAAATGAGAAAATTCCTAGATATCAAGTCAGATTTTCCAGGAATATCTGATTGTTAAATACTTTCTGTTGTGGTGAAACGAAGAGGAACAATTAGCAAAGGAAATTCGGAACCGTTTTCTTTTACCTAATTGTTATAATGAACTTTTTATCTATGTGTACTATTTATTCGTTTCACAGTAAAACGTAAAAAAATGAATTACTTTAGGGAGCCAAAGTTCAGCTTGCTCAGTACATAATGAACCCTAGGGTCGGCCCAGCGTACAGTACATCTGTGTATATACTGTATATCTATAAGCATTTGTGTAATTAATTATTTAGTACAAATGAAATTGTACACATGTGTTTTTTCTATGTTTATATTAATAAAAATGAAATTTCCAAGAATTCTTTGTTGGTTTTTGTTACCAGAAATAGACTGGTTTGAAGACTAAACTTCTTTAACCCTTCCTCCCTCTGGCGATTAAAAAAATGGCACAATTAGGGAAGGTGGCCCCGATTGTAGAGTTTCACATTCCCTCGATGTTGAAAACGACGCACAATTGAAAAGAAATGAAAGAGAGAACCAAGAGAAAATACGTGAATTATATTGTTTTTGCTTTCAACAAATCAAATTGCTCTTATATGTGCATTATTTTCAACGTCTAGTGTGCGAGGGTGTGGAATTCTAAAATCGAGACTACCTTCCCTACATTGCACCCCCACAAAAAAACTGTATAAAATTACAAAATATTGTTAAGCTCCGTGTTCCAATAGCTCTCAGCAGTCATTAAATAGTCTTATCTGTGTCGTTAATCCCCCACCCTTATTTTCAGATCTTAATTCTTTTTCCATATTCTGTGCCTGTGCGAACATCTGGGAAGAGCAATATGAAAGAAACGATCATCAGGAACAGAATTCCTTAATTGCACAAATAATAGACTCGCAGAACTATGCTAATTAATACACGCTTATTGGTTTAAGATCGATGTTGACGAATGCAATGAAAATATATTGTCAGTGTAAAATAAGTGAAAAGGTAAGGAACTTTCTTACAGCCTCTTTATTTTTCAGGACTATATTGACAGGCTCATCCTTAATCAAAAATTTCTCCATTAGATGGAGTATGAATTAGAGGGAGCTATCGATGGTCAATTCTATTGGGATTCAGACTAATCGCAAATTGTGTGTATTTAGGAGGGGATCCACTATGTGTGTGGTGCACGCGTACATACCCCCTTCCGACATTCACACACTCACTAGGGTGGCCATTTCTAAAGAGGAGGACACTCTAATCCAAGGTTCCCTGAGGTCTGCAAACCCCATGAGGGTTCAGAAATATATTACTTGGGCCACATGAATTTATTAAGTAGGTAAACTTTTCAAAAGATTCATTTAATTTTTCATTAACTGACTCACTCGGCTGTGATGGTATCAACAGCTTTGAAAACAGCAACTTACAAATATACATCAACGATTAATATAGCTTTGAGTTTTAAGTATATCTGAGGTAATTTTATGTACTTCTTTTTTTGTCAGACCCCCCAAATAAAAACAAATTGACATCCAGTTCCAGTGGGCGCCGGACGGAGGGCAGAATGCTCATAAGCCGGACTGTTTGGATATTTATTTATTTATTTATTTATTTATCTATCTATCTATCTATCTCTCTCTCTCTCTCTCTCTCTCTCTCTCTCTCTCTATATATATATATATATATATATATATATATATATATATATATATATATATATATATATATATATACATACATATATATTTATATACATATATATTTATATACATATATATTTATATACATATATATTTATATACATATATATATATATATACATATATATTTATATACATATATATTTATATATATATATATTTATATACATATAAAGTTATATACATATACATATTTATATATATATATATTTGTATATATATATTTATATATATTTTTATTCATATATATATATATATAATTATTTATATATATATATATATATGTGTGTGTGTGTGTGTGTGTGTGTGTGTTGATTATGTTTCTCATTAAATTGAAACAACTTGTATGAATAGTACTGCAGCTGAATAATTTGAATAATTCCTGCTATCATACTTTTAACACTAGATGCAAACTCAAAAGATCTCTGTTTTGGTTTCTTATCTTTGATGACTTGATTTATCGTCTCAAAATTAAACGACCAGAAAGAAATTTATTTCATTTTGCTTTGAGTGCAATCACTTGAGGAAATCCTCTATTTGGGGCGGGTGGGGGGAAGCGGGGGGCTCAGTGGTAACAGATACACGACATCCACTAGACAGGTTCCTAAAACGCCCTTTGTTTATTGAGGAAAGTGAACGTAAAGCCCAAGTCTGTCTAAAAATAAAGTAGACCAGGATGGTCCTCTTTCGGTTTGAGCTTCATATATACAGGATGGTTTTGCTTCAAGTCACACGAGGCTAATTAAATTCATGGTTTGGTACATTTCAGACGTAGAGGATTTTCTATTTTCCTCTTTTCAAATATCACTATGTTTATCTCTTACTTGGTCGCACAAGTTGTTCATCGGACTAAGCCGACCGCACATCAAAAGTCGTTTTGAAAGAGATCCCAAACGACGTACGGGTTCCAGCTAATGTGTGTGAACAACTAGCAGATGTCATCAGTCACTTGTATCGAAGAAGAACTGAGCGAAAAGAAGTAATGGTTGCTAAAAAAAATTAGCACTTTATGGAACATTAATTTTCTGGTGGAGACAAAATTTTCAACTGAAAACGTTATTACATGGATCACACGGGCAATTCACTTGATATAGTTATATTAGAATGCGTTAACCAAAACTGTAATCAAAACAATGTTCAATATTTGCGTTCAAGCTTGTTTTTTGAAAGTTCGGAATCCCCCCTCCCCAAAAGAAAATAGCGAGAGAAGTAACTCATTCATTGATTCTCCCTTTTTCCAATTCTCAATTGATCAACCCAATCGTTGATCACCAGTCTAACCAGACCTTTTTCAAATCTTTCTATGCAACTCTCTAGTACTCAAAGCCATGCAAAAGGACGGCCTTATATTTAGTCTTCAGGCTGTATTGCTTGGACTTCTAGATCTTACGTTTATGACTAAAAAGAACTTTCTTTTCTGATTGATGCACAGACCAGTTTATAATGCACAATTGCTCAGCCTGTCAGACTTTTCCTGGGGATGGATTCAAGTGGGTGACATTATTGCCAGATCGTCGGCGAAGTTGAGGTCTTCCAAAAGTGTAAATAAGGTCCATTGCATCACCCAATCGATGGTGACTAGACAAAGGATTGGGGGAAGACTATGTCCTTGTCTTACCATAGACGACCGATGACTTACAGGATCCACTTTCTTTTAGATGGGAATATCAAGAAATAAAAATGCATTTCCCTTAATTTTTCTCGTTTATTAACCAGTTTTTGTCTTTGTTCTGGACAACAAAGGTTACGATAACCTTTTGAGTCAAATTGGGAAAAAGGTTCCTTATATACTGCCATATGTGCTAATCTAGGAACTTCAGAAAAAAATTATTATTACTCAGTGGAAAGATCTAAATTTATCTTTACTGACAAAAGAATATTACTTGGAACTGTTTTTATCGCTAGGCGAAAAGTATCTGTAGGCACCACAGAAGGAATCACTGACACTGGCTCTCAAACGATATCAAAAATTGGACTGTTTTTATAAGTCTAATAGTTACTCTTCCAGTTAATGGAGATCGCTAATGGTCGAGAGAGAGACAGAGAGAGAGAGAGAGAGTGATTTAGATCGATATTTATTCAGATTAGTTTAGCAGAAGGCAAAATGAAAGGAAATGAAGGCAGGAAGATGGTGTTGCGCCAGATTTCCAAATAGGAGGGCCTACCAACCTTGAAAGTTAGTATTCAAAATTCTGGCTGTTGCTAAAGCTTGAATCCTGACCACTTGTATCAGTGGGAAAAACGAAACTATTTCATCACCAGGCAGACCCAGATAACAATTTAGATAATATTAATTCATTAAGTTTTTTGTGGATGTTTGGACATGTATAACATCCCAAAAGATTATCATATTTCCGATATCTGATCTCTTTATTTCTATTAAAAACAATAATGTGATGATTTGCGTCCATCATTAAACTAGGAATAGCTGACCATAAAACTGAGTTATAAGGATAATATAAAACTACGATCAGGGAGTTTATTACCGTGTTTGAAATCAATTTTCTTCTCATTAAAAAAAAAACTCCTTCGAGATAAAAACCTTGACCATTTAAAACACCGTCCACTTTTGGTGGTGAATGCAGTTTTAGTATTTTATGATCATATTTTCATTTACTTGATACATTTATGGATGGAGTGTCAAATATCCTAGAGCTGGATATACGATGTGGTCCCTGAATTGTTGTTAGAAAAAGGAAAAGATTGTGGGTTAAAAGATGGACCGCATATGAGATTGTATTGATTGTGCATTTCCGCTTAATACAAAAACAAATTAATTTTTTTCAGACTCTATATTTTTACCTAAAATTACCTGGGCATCTTGGTCAAACCACAGACAAAAGGGCGTGATTATTTTGCTGTTAGTACAATAAAGATGGTCGGGTTACAATTATTTAAAACAAACAGAAAACAACGTGAAAATGTTAGGGTTTCAAACATCAACATGGATAATAAAAAGACACTTTCCTTTGCGGTCAGTTTTCAAACACACACACACACACACTTGGGTGTCTCACGTGGAGCGGTGCCTGGCAAATCCCCCCCCCCTTGCAGGCTAAACATCGAGGACCTGATGTTCAACAAGCTCATCCTGTAGATTGTTCACTTGTCTAATAAATTTGATCCTTACTTAGTGCCCTACGACTAAGCTTAGTAAATATTTGAAAGTACCTTGCCGTAAACTAGTATCGTAGGTTATTTCTACAGTAGAGAGTTCAATCCTAACTTAGGGTAATAAGCCATATTGAGCTAAGCCTGGTAAATGCCAGAAAACTAATAACACCAGGGTCAGTGTAGATTTTATACGTCCTTGAATGGATTGACTGTTGAAATATCATTAAAGATCAAATGAAGATGAAGTGAATGCCATAAAATATAAATGGTTGGATCTACCTAGACCTTAAACAGAAATTGATTCCATTCCATCAACATTTACAATATCTACTGTTTCACTGACTCTTCTCTTCAGTAATGGATTTAAACCAGTGGTCTTCGAACTTCAACTACTCAAGGAACCCTTTCAATAAATGCATTCTCTAGGGGTTCCCTTCAAAAGACAACTTTCCTTTCTAAACACACACATGCACACACACACACACACACACATATATATATAATTTTAACTGTAGAGAGTGAGATAGACTCGGTAGTGAAAGTATATGGAAGTTGGGTTTATTAATCTATAAATGTTTTCATTAATGGTCAAGACATGTTTCGGGAGGTATTCCCATCTTGAGTAGTGTGTGCTGTGTGTGCGTGTGTACCTTGAAAGGTTATAAGTTTGATGTGGAACATGAGTCCACCATCTGGAGCTTTGCTTTGCGAGCAAAAAATGGCATCCCATCTACTAGGTGCATCCTGTCGTGTGAAAGAAAGTTCAGTCTGTGATGAAGTCTGTGGTGTTAGCAGCAGCAGTTGGTCTTGGAGAGGACATAAGATGTCAGGATAGGAGGGAAGTGCTTTGGTGTTAGATTGTGTGGGTAGGTTAGGGATAGTATAAATGGGGGATGATGGGGTTAAGGAACTACATAGGTTTTAACCAAACAGGTCATCGAAAATATGTTGGCTCTGATTTGTACAAGTGAGATGACTGACTAAGGTAGTAGTTGTTATGGGTCTGAGTGACTTTGAATTTCCTAGTATTTGATGTATCTGAGGGGAGGTAGATGTGGATATGAGTTTATTGTTAGTAGGAGGTTTATGATTTAGTGATCTGTTTGATTAGGGATTGTTGAGTTTGGTTCTAAGTTTATTAGGGGAGAGAGTTTTGAGTTCGTTGATCCACATATCCTCATGACTTTCTAGAGTTTTAGTTATGTCCATGGGAGTATATTTTTCTATTTTTACAATGGTAGTAAAGCTAGCGTCCGTGGTAAAATTGTGGCTGGGTGTGTGAAAGTGTAGTTCTACAGGAAGTGGGCAAGAATTGTTTTGTGATTTAATTCTGTGTCTATAGTTGTTGAGTCTAATGTTAAATTACCACTCGGACTTCCCTAAGTATTGTAAATTGCATCTATTACACTCTAGAAGGTATATAATGTTTTTACTACGACGGTTGGTACTATGGTATATGTGGTAACTCTCTTTGGTGGTAGAGCTTGTGAAGGTGTTGCTGTGCTTATGGTGGTTGCAACATAGACTATTTCTTTTGTCACATGGTTAACAGAATTTAGTGGTTCTAGGGATATTACTTATAATATTGTTGCTGCTAATCATGTCTTTGATGTTTTGGGGTCTGTGGTAAGCGATGACACATGGATCAGTGAATATTTCTCTGAGATCTGTTTTAAGGTGAGGATGTTCCATCTCCAATTGATAATGTGTGCTAAGGGTGGTAGTGTTTATTATTGTAGGAGAGCGTAAGGATTTCATCCCTAGGTATTATAGTTGTTTTTTTTATTTGGCTTTTTGTATCATCTAGTGAATATCCTCGTTGAGTGAAATGTTGTACTAGGTTATGGTTGTGTCTGTTGAGTTCACCATTTGTAGAGCAAATTTTTCTAATTCTAAGGGCATGTGAAAATGGTAGGCTCTTTAAGTGTTGGGGGTGGGCTGACTTAGAGGCGGGGTAATTGTGGGTTTCTATGGGTTTGTGTATAGGGTAGTTTGGAGGTGTCTGTTATTGTTTATGTATATGCGGGTGTCTAAGAAGGCTATGGAGTCAGTGGATATCACAAAATCAAACTTAATTGAATCGTGTGCAGAGTTTATGTGTAAAAAATTCTCTAATTTGGCTTTATCTCCTGTGTATATGAAAGAAATGTCGTCTATATATCTGCCTTAAAATGCAATCGTTGTATATCACAGGGTAAATGTATGTTTCTTCGAAATTACCTATGAAAATATTACCTAGGACGAGGCCGCTACTGTGCCCATGGCGCAGCCTTTCACTTGGAGGAAGTGTCTATTGTTAAAGTTAAAGCTATTTAGATTTAGAATGTGGTACATAAGGGTGGTTATTGTTTCTGTACTGTTTCATATATATATATATATATATATATATACATTATTGTGTCATCCACAAACAGCTGTTTCGATGTATTACATCTCTTCAGTGTGGCTATAGAATTTCCATTATCCCATCCAGTACTGCGAAGCAGAATTGAAGCCTTCACTTCAGACCTGCAGGCCGATATCCCTACTGAAATACGGAACTGGAGAGTCAATAAGGCAGGATTTAAGTGATATATCTATTTACACACAAATCCCTCATCCACCAGAGTGCTCAATTCCTATGGAAGAGCATTGCATATGCTTACAATGGATAAGTTACCTCACTTAAAGAGTGCTCAACCCTAAATAGAGGAGCATTGTGTGTGTGTGTGTGTATGTGTGTGTGTAACTATTGGATTTTTACTTGTTCGTGGAATTATCCCAATAAACCCAAACGAGAAGGAATCGTTCATGTAATGAAGAATTATCAAGTATATTGTAAAAATGATACTTTGTTTCGCAGAACCTGTTTGAATACCACTGATTTAAACCATTTGCCAGTCATAGATTTTACAATCATTGGAGGATTAGGAAGACTGTCAAATGCGTTGCCAACCATAAAAAATGTGTGTGTATCTGTGTGTGTGTCTGTGTGTTAAAAAGGAATGATGACTGGTGGAAAGAATATCCTGTCTCACGCCATTTCAAAAGATTTGGATGTTTTAATGCCAAGTGCAAAGTTAAAGTTTAACAAAGCCCACATTCACGGAGGAACGAAAGCGTTTATCAACTTAGTTTGTAAAACTATTTGACCAACAACAAAAACAACGCTTTTAGAATTATTTTCTTACTGTGGCTCGGGTTTTTCCGGTTCCTCGTTTATTTTTGATAGTTTAAAAACTACGTCTAATTCCCGATACCCGCTCTGCCTAGCTATACCTCCCCATTTCACTAAAAGGGGTCGGGTCATAGTTGATCCATGATGCCTTAGGCGTGCCAAAAAACTAGAGCTGAGGGAACTTTGGACAATTTTTCTCAACACACACGTAAGCGTGAGGGTCCCCACTTTATACTTGACTTTGCGTCACATTCTGCCCTCAGGGAGGGGAAATAAATTCCACAAAGAAGTGCTTTACAGTGATCACTTCTTTCCGATGCAAGTTAGAATAACACGTACACGCGCATACACACATACGCCCATCTATGGAAGATGAACAAATATACATCCGTCGCGATTCTGTTTGTGTATGTAAAATCACGCACTGGTATCCCATTGGAGATAATTAAAAATAATCGATCATAGATATAAGAAATGATTTTAAATTAGACTCGATAGGGAAAAGAAATTGAAATTTGGCATTTCAATACTTTTGATTATATATTACACATAGTACAAGGATATAAATTACTTAACGTGACCTAATAGAACTTTATTCTATTCAACGAAGTTAGGGGCGGTGAAGCCAAGGAGAACCTCATTGTAGCTTAGTGTTGGTTGGTATGTAAAACTATCACTGATTCGACATGGAGAGAATTGATCAGGTTTGCCTCTAATAACGGAAGAGAGGAGATTGCTATTGAAAATTCCTTCCACGAAGTCTCTAAATAAACCATAAAATTCCTACCAAGTAGATAGAATATCAGACTATATCTTGATCATCCCCTCTGTTGGGTTAGTGAAGTTGATTGTCACCAGGAGGAGAGAATCCAGTTTCAGATCAATGGGTATTTATTCGCGTTCCCATGAGGAGGCTGGAATGTGACACAAGGTCGAGTTTAATGGAAGGAGGAAGGCGAATGCGTGTGTGGGGGCAAAGGGAACTCGAGTGTAGTACTTTACTCTTTTCACGGTTAAAAGTCACATTCTTTTCGAGACCGAAACGTAACGATGAACTCGATATAGAAAATAAATTACTGAAAAAACAAATCGATTAACACGTCTGATTAGTCTGTCACTAGAAACTGCCACGTGACCAATACTTTTGACAGCATGCCGTGTCGAGGAGAATCATTCAAAAAATGGAAAGAGGGTGATCGATGAATTAGTTGTTTCTTTCGCCTTTTGATGGGCAATAATCTCAAAAAAAGTCCAAATGAAAAAAATCAATTGTGAATGCTGCTGAGGTCAAATTAAGGAACCAGTTTGACACAAACATACATTGCAAATCGAACTCACTCTTGAAAACCTATTTTTAAGGGGAATTTTCGATAAACAAAAAACGCTCTTTTCTAGATATAATGAGTAAATGTTTAAATTTTCAGCCCTGTGGCTCCATTGATACGGCCTGTACGCGGGACACATGCAAATATAGCCAGCCAGATGGACCAGTTTTTTTTTGGAATGAAGAAAGCTACGTTGACGGTTTTGGTGACAGTTTTGGTTGACAGTTTCTAACACGTTACTTATTGGAAGTGATCAATGCGTAGAGACAGGATTGAAGAATTGTTTTTCGGTTGAGAAATTCTATAAAAAAATCTCCTTTTGATCACAATTCTGTTGTCATTTAAGTAAATTAAAAAAATAAAAATTTCGGTCACCTCATATCTCCTCTGCTATTGCAAAGAGACAAAAAAATGAAAGCTTGACATTATTGTCTTTTTTTCCACTATCGTTAAAAAAGCAAAATCGAAAAAAGCTTTACCAGGACCAATTAAACAGAAAAAAAATACGCGTTGAACTTTATAAGGTACAATCGATTGAATCTTGGTATATATCTACCAAGATTCAATCGAACATCGGATGTTCAATAGTCTCATTTAATCATGGGAAAAGGAAGGGTATGCACCCACGTGAACATGCCAAGTAATAATCACAGACCATGAAAAGAATTCAATTTAACTTGTCATTTAGAACAAAACATTATAATCTATTTCTTGGATCTTGATTTCTCTGTAAACTATTGAAACAAATCAAAATTACTGTCAAAAATGTGAAAAGCTCTTTATATGAAATGAACTAAAAACTAATCGATATAGTATAGGAAAACGTGTTCGCTTTTGCTATAGTGCTGCTACTACTATCATTGAACCCGGAAGTAGAGTGACTTGGAGAAGCAGCAGCCATGTGACTGTGTTGTGGGTCCAACGCCAAGAAGCCATGCCTTATCCATGTGCTTGTCTTGAGTTCTTCGATTTCAGTTCACTACAGAAGTGGGTGACATGACTCCTCTGGTTGAAACGTCACTAATTTCGGTTGCTGAATCGGTTTCAAGATTTCTAACCTATATTGAAGCATGAACGTTGATTTGCATTTTGATGTCGATTTGTTTCTAGGTATCATAAGATATCGAATGAGAAGTCAAAAATTTAACTGTGTTTCTTTGCAGCAAACAGATTTTTCTCATTTCAGAATAACACTTTCTACCTCGTTTTTGAAATTTTTTTATTTTTATGTTAATCGGGAGAAAGCTGAAACTGTGGTCCTACTCTACAAATGACTCCATTTGTCCATATTGCTGTAACACTGAAATAACAGAAATACTTGTGATACTTGTTTAGCTTGTTGGTCCGAAGAGAAACTTTGCTGACGTCATACAAAAATATGATCTCGACACACAAAAAGTGTGCTTGTCTAGCTGTTTGACCCTAGGAGATTCTTCGGGTGTTTTTAATTATTTTCACCGGAATTTTTCAAAAGATATGACTTTTATAATAAAATGGTAGTATTTTCGCTCCCTTTCCTGTAATAAAAACAGAAAATACTGATACATAACATTTTTACTCCAGATAAGTAAAATGCGAAAAGAATTAATCAGCCCTCTTTTTGAGAGACAGGATCACATTTTCCGTGACGTCAGCAAAATCCTTTTCGGACACACAAGCTAGGCAAGTGCCATATTTTTTTTTCTTCTAGGTAGAACCTTTTGGAACAAAAAAACAAAACAAAACAAAAACACTTTTTTCTCCACTTAATCAAGGAATGAAATAAAAACAAGAACAAAAAAGTACTTAGATCAGCAATTCTAAAAAAAGCGTAGGTCACCCTTCTTCGCTGTTCCATTCTTGACCCTTTTTTTTTTTCTTTGAGTCTTGTGTCCCCAAAAAGAACTTGAGATATGTTTCGGTCATTTTTTTTTCAGGCTTGGTTTGCTACAAATACCTATGGAAACCCTATCCACTCACGGAATCGTCAATTCATCAAGACTGCATTCAGCTGGTTTTGAATCATGTGATTCCTATTGGTGTCTTTTTTTTATAGACCTTCGAGTGTCGCATGATTCGTCTATCAGCTTTTTTGTTAACTGCGTGCTACTATACATCACTGGATTTGTAAGTACGACATCTTATCTCCAGAGAGGACAGTGTACCTCTTACATAAAAAATGTACGTAAGTGCCCTTAGGCTAGCCACGACAACAGTCGTCCCTGCTTAGGCTTCAAATATCAAAAGTTTAACCTCGTTTCGGAGTTCTTCTAGATTTTTGCGACTTATGAAAATAGACTTAAAGGTGACGAACACCCCAAGTGGTGCCACTCACTTTACTGTACATGGAAAAAACCGTAGAAATCATAATATTATCCAAGAAAAAGAAAATCGAAGTTATTTCAATGCTGAAAATCTTAAGGAAAGTGAAACTTCAATATCACCAATTGTCGATGGAGAGAATTTCCCATACGATGCAAAGTTTAGTGCAATAAGATTTCTGGCCGGCTTTTTGTGTCTTTTTGCATGGAATTGAGCTATATAGATACACGGGCGGACTGGCGGTGATCTGGGCCCCAGGACAAAAAGGGTTATAGGCTCCTCAACCCATTCCACCGTACCATCAATTCTATAAGCATGGACAATCTTAAAAAGACATTTGTTTTTAAAACCTCATCTAAAATAAATAAACAATGAAGTAGAGACATTTATAGCCAATTAAGAAATGAGACTTTGGCTTCAGGGTATCCCGTACTTTGTTTGGGTCCTCGGGCAACACTTTGGCGCCCGACCGCTCAGCTAGATAGATGGATAGAGGAGCGTAGCTGGAGATTCGGAGGCCCGAGAACTTGGCTTCTTTAGGGGCCCTCTCCAATGTTTTTGTGAGATTTATTGTAGTATAATTTTGGTAGACGTACTGTTGGTGAATTATTATTCCTAAATCTTTTGGCAGGCCCTCTCCATTATCCTAATGGAGCACGGTCCAGATGATATAAAATCGCACCTCTACCCTTCCTATCAGCTACACCCCCCCCCGGATAGATAGATAGATTGATAGATGGGTAAACTGAAAGGTGGGCGAGAGCTGCAACTACTTAATTCTTTTCATATTGAAAAATCGTTTCAAGTAGAAAGCTTCTCAACGATACAAAATCAAAGAGAGGAATGTTTATGATGGTAGCATCATGATTATTTAATAATCAGAGCCTCATCAAAGTCTATCATTAGAGAAAAGAAAGTACTAACATGCCGCTCTGTTTCTATCGGTACACCCCTTCTATTCCCAAAGGATCCACACACACGTTCTGATTGATAGTATTTGAATAAAACCTCGTCCAGTGTAGGTGGGTCAAATAGTCGCACCTATGGTTGATGTTCGAACCCAGGTAAAAGCTAGGACTTTGGGACTTTACAATTTAGCTTCTTCTAAATTTCGGACGTTTGAATTTAGTACCTTCAATGTCCGGGCGTTTGAGTTTAGGGTACTCGGAGGCTCTAACAGTCCAACGCACGCTCTCGGACAGGCCCACATAGGCTTGCACACAGCCCGACAGGCCCACCTAGGACCGTGTAGCTTCTTGTGTCACTCATAGTAGATATTTTTGCTGTGCGAATAAACTTTAACAATGATTTTACCGTTATTTTTTGCTATTTCTGAAATGAGAAAAACGTTTTAAGAATTTATTTTCAAACGAAAAAAAACTTCAATCACTCGCTGTATCAAATCATTGATTTTGAACAATGTCCGTTCATCCCTTTCCCTCCTTGTGGATAGGACGATGGTATTGTATGGCCACTTGAAAATTACGCAGATAAAAAAAGATAATAATTAATTAAATTATACCTAATTGTTTGCTAGGAATTCTTTATGGAACTGCAAGGTGAGATTTTTTAAAAATCAAACATATGAGAAAGAAAAAAATAATTTGCAAGATATAGTTCGTGCAAATTATTACCTAGAAGCAAGCATCCATAAAAAAGACATTCGTTTGCAGAAAATATGATTTGATAGGGCTTGGGTAGGGGGGATTGGATTTTTAAAAAAATCAAAATACTGAAAACTGTAACCTCAACCTTGACATCGTATTCCTAGTAAAAAGATCGTTCATTGTTTAATGTTTACTTATCGTCCCAGTATTTTTGAAGCGTTAATCTTCTACAATTTTGCCATAAAATCTCACAACGTCGACCGAACTTTTCCGAGCAATGCTAATAAATTAATAGCGATGTCTTGTTACACGTGCTACACACTACGTTTTTGGTCAACATGACATAGACTTTTTTCTGATAGCGACGGCGTCATCGAAGAAGAACGACCAATTTAGTACTAAAATTATTAGTAGTACTACTAGTACATTCTCCTATTAGATGAAAGTACTACCACATTTGTTTCTGCTGCTACTGCCTCTACAGTTTCCTACAAACAACTTTATAGAAACGGAGTGCCCGTTGTGGAATGACGATGGCTACAAAAAGAATCAATAAAAATAACAATGAAGCGATCGGACAGTTTTCATCGCTGGATTCCTTCCTTCTTACCATTTTTAGGGTTTCATCTTCCCCCTCGTCACAGTCTTGGGGAAGAAGGGATGTACGCCCCTCCTTTACACCCCTTACTGGCAGTAAAGGACAATTTATTTGTTGTTGTCGTTGATAACGTTACTTTCTCTTTTTGTCTTCCCCTTTGAAACGTGACCACAAATTAAATGAAAAAGAAAACGAATGAATATGACAAAAATTATACTAGGATATTTGTCGTTCTAACCGATATTTCAGTGTTGTTGTGTGTGTATGAATCTATGTGTGTGAGTGTGTGTGTGAAAAAGATTGCCAAACAGACAGACAAACGCCGAGGGAGAGGGAGAGAGAGAGAGAGAGAGAGAGAGAGAGATGGGAAAGGGGTAGAGGAGGAAGCGTGGGTGTGACCGTGCCTCTTTAAAATTTTTGATCTGATATATTCATCTTACAGTACATTGCCCAAGTTTCCTGAAAGAAGAATTAGCGAAAAGTGAAAAGGCTGAATTAATCTTTGAGAGAAGAATGAATGAATAATGTATGTTGAAAAAGAAAACCGAAAAAAAAAAAAATCTCCCAAGCGAAAACAAAAGTAACAAGAAAATGCTGGATTCAAACTACTAAGCTCAGAAAACATAAATAAAAAGAAGTTCCTGTGACTTTCGTTCCATCAGTGCTTCTCTGATCAAATCTTTAGCAGAGAAAATCAATTTGATGTTCGACGAGCTAACATTGCCGAGAGAATAGTTTCCTAAAAAAACTTGGACACTCCCTATTTCGACTCTCTCCATGTCACAACCGTTCCGCTTTTTTGTGTATTAACTCCAGTTAATAGTCGTATCAACTATTATTTTTCATCTTTATATTTCATTTCTTATTTCAGACATTTGCATCTGTAGACCAGCTGGTGGTCGTCACAGTGGATCGAGTGACAGCAAGTCTCCAGAATATTTCTTAGTCTTTCCTTAAATGGCAAAAATGCATCCATTCAGATGTAGTTTCTGTATGTATAAGTATATATACCTACATACACATACATAGAGGTGGATCATTTAGTCTGTAGCCTGACACAGTTATTTATTGTATAATATTCAATTTATGTAATTAATGGAGAAAAATTGGCTTAATTGCATTCATAAGGAATATTAAGTTGGAAATAAAAATTTGTGTAAAATTTCATGAATAGGCCATATATATATATAAATATATATATATACACACACACACATATATATGCCATGAATATATATATATATATATATATACATTCATGGCCTATTATATATATATATATATATATATATATATATATATATATATATATATATATATATATATATGTATATGTACATTTTAAACATATCTATCAACCATCTGTACATATGTGTAAGTGTGTGTCATTAATGTTCAATCAGATTGTATCTGACCTGCCAAAACCTAAGATATATTTGGCAAATGATATCAGAAACTAAAGTTAAACAGTTGATTTCCTGGATTGAAGAAGACAGTAGAACAAGCAATAAATTTGGGCAGTAAATTCTGATAAATAGCAAACATGGAAAGTTACCAGTTGAGTGAAAAACAGATATTTTAGGTTTTTACAGCATTAAAAAAAAACGTTTTCTACAATTTGAGTTTTTTTTATTGACATATTAAATATGATAATTTTAAAGACATTTATGTCGGAATTTACTTTTGCTCAGCCCCAAATTCACTCAGAAGCGGATCGAACGGCCTTAGACCATGTAAATATACAAAGAGATGAGACATTTTTTCATTTTGTTCATACATGAATGTACTAATATTTGTCTACACAATATCTCCAACAGTTCTCATTCCAATGACAATTTGTGGAAGGGCTAAAAAAGAATTGATCGAAATTTTGGAGCTGATAGAAATTTTACACCGTTCCCCATGCATTGTAGCAATATAAAAAGTGATTTTCATTTTGTTTTTACAGTTAATGGCGTTGATTAAGATTCACATATCTGGATGCTTTTTTGTTTTGGGTTATAGCCTTGCATGATATAGTTTACAGAACCTTTTGGGGCTTTGTTATTGAGATGAATCTTGATTATTTGGTTAAAGATGAAAAATTTAGTTATAAATCTGTTTTAGTTCTGTATAACCATAACATAGGTGTCAGTTGAAGCATAAAACACTCCAATTTGTTTATTCTGATGATTATGCTACATGGATTGTAACAATACTTTCATGTTTGGTTTAGCATCCCTGAAATAATTGATATCATCAAATCTTGGGAAAAGCATGTGATAGAAAATGTTTAAAGAAATATGTTGATAAAATCTGTTTATGTGCCCTCGAAACTTTATTTGTTCTCTATTAAGGTACATCAAAGACAAAATTTATTCAACAAAAACATAATTGTAATTAAGTTATGGCAAAGGATTGAAAGGAGTTACTGCTCTATTATAAGAGTTTTATCAATGTTAGCAGTTTGCTTTCTAACTGTTGGCAGCTGTTGAGAAAAAATGTTCTGTATGTGCATGAAGGGATAGGAATATGTATATAAAAATATACTTATGAAAATATATATATATGTATATATAAATATAAATGTGAGAAAATACACACATATATCAATATATATGTATGTGAATATATATATATGTGGACTTATATATATATGTGTGAATATATAAGAATGCAAATATGTATATATGTATGCCAATATGTATATGTAAATATGTATATATATGTGAATATATGAATGCTAATATATAGATATGCATGCAAATATATATATATATATATATATAAGTATATAGATATATATGTGAATGTATATATATGTTGATATATATATATGTGGATGTATGTATAAGAATATATATATATACATATATATATGTATGAACATGTGAATACATATATATATATATATACATATATATATATATATATTGCAAATATATATGTATGTGAAAATATATATATATGAATGCGAATATGAATAAAAATGTAAATATATATATATAAAAATAGATAGATATATGTATATATATAAGTGAATATACGTATGAATGTGAACATAAATATAAATATTGAGATAGATATAAATATGAAAATAGATATATTTGAATATATATATAAGTAAATATATATATATATGTGAATATATGTATATATGAATATATATGTGTATATATATATATATATTTATGTGGATGTATATGCATAAAAAATACATGTATGTGAATATATATGTGGATATATATATACATATAGGAATATGTATATATATATATATATATATATATATATACATTGACATATAAGGATTATTAAACCTTACCACCAAAAACTTCACTCCCGAGTCTGTCTCACTCTCTAAAGTACACATTATATATATATACATATATATATATAAATACATACGAATATGTATATATATATGATTATGTATTTATATGTGTAAATATATATATATGTGAATGTATTTATACGTGAATATATATATGTGTATACTTATATATGTGAATATTTATATGTGAATATATATATATGTGTGAATATCTTCTAACATGGGAGTAGACTACTCTGATGGATGGGGAAATTATGTGTAAATAAAGAATATATCGTTTCAATTCAACCTTAGTGTACTGTCCAGTTCAGCGTAGGGCAGAGGTTAGATGCCAGCCTCTGGGTCCGAAGTGCAAGTTTCGATCCTACCTTGTGGTACTGGATGGGATAATGGATAGTCTATAGCCACACTGAAAAGTTGTAATACAATAAAACAATTGCCCATGAATAATACAATTATTTAATTATTATTATATGAATATATATATGTGAATATATATATAGATATATATACATGAATATATATATATGTGAACATATATATATGAATGTGAATGTATATAGATGAGTGTGGATGTGAGTATATGTATGTGAATAAATATATGTGAATGTGGATATGAATATAAGTGGATATCTTTACATATGTGAATACATATATGTATCTTAATATATGTGTGTAAGTGAATATATATATATATATATATATATATATAAATATACATATATGTGAATATATTTATATATGTGTGAATATATGTTTCTGTTATATATATGTATATATATATATGTGAAAAAAAGATATGTATGTTAGAATATATATATGTATATACATATATATTTATATATACATACATGAATATATACAAACATGCAAATATACGTAAATATAAATAAGTGAATATATATATATGTAATCATATATGTATATGTATGAATGTATACATAAATTTATGCGAATAACTGTATATATATATATATATATATACATATATATGTAAGTATATACATGAATATATATGTGTGAATATATATTTATGTATGTGTGTGGATATATATATGTATGAATATATATATGTGACTTTACTCAAACTTATGTGAACATATACATATATTTGAATGTATATACAAGTGAATAAATTTATAAATATTTTATAAGTTTGAATACATATATATATATATATATATATATATATACATGTGTGTGAATATATACATATATATATATATATGTATATGAATACATATATGTGAATTCATATGTATTTATGAATACAAATATATGAATATATATACATACATTTATGAATATATGCGAATATATACATGTACGTGAATATTTACATATATATATATATATATATATATATATATATATATATATATATATATATATATATACGTGAACATACTTATATATATTCAAATAAATGAATGTAATTATATGTACATGAAAATATTCATATGTGAACATATATTCTAGAAAATATATGTATATGTACGTAAATATATGTGTATGGTAATATATGAGTATGTAAATATGTGTATGCAAGTATATATGTATGCATATAAATATGTATGTATATATATATGTACATGTATATAAATATAAGTATGTGTAAGTATAGATACATATATATGTTTATATATATATATGCATATATAAAAATGTATACATGTATGTGCATATATATGTATATATGTATATACACATGTATACATATGTATTCATGAATATGTCTTTATAGATATGTTTATATATACATCTATGTATATATATATATATATATATATGTACATAAATATATTTGTATATGCATATATAAGTATATGGATAAATATGTTTATATATGTGTGTATATATATGTATGTATATGTATACCATATGTATATATATGTATATATATATATGTTTGCATATTTGTATGTTTATATATATATATATATATATGTTTTTATACATATGTTAAATATATATATCTGTGTGTATAGATATATGCATTTATATATATTAACATGTATATATATGTAAATATTTATGTACATGCATATATGTAATATATATATATATATATATATATATATATATATATATATATATATATATATATGAATATATATATATGTATATATATACACATACATATATATATGTATATTCATATATATCTGTATAGGTATAGAATATAAAATGTGTATATACGTACGTATGTTCAGGTATATCTATATATATGTATACATATATGTATATATGGAAGTACATACATATATATATATACATATATATATACTTATTCGTATTCGTATATGTTTCCCCATCCCCTAATTTTTTTCACTTTTCGGCATGTATCAAAGTTTAGGACCTGTTCCACAGGATAGCCAGAGGCAACAGTACTGATGGTTGCCTGCTGAATAAGCTGGAGATTATGTGTTGGTCAGCATCAATGACTAAGTGTGCAGGCTCAATATATTAGCCTATGAGGTTTCATTAGGGCTGCACATTGGTATGCACATTTGGAGCCTTTGGACTCATCTTTGGGTTCTTTTCCAATCACCCAGCCCAGCTGGTGGCATTGCACTAATAGGGACAGGTCGGGTTTGTCCCGATGCTTCTGTGACCGTGGTTGCTAAGGCAACCACGGTTACTTTGGCAGTTGGAACATTTTTTCAATTGGTTGCTCCATTTTTCCCATGTTTAGCCTTCATGATGTGTTGCATTTTTCTCTGGTGGGAGTGTGGATAAATAAACCCACATTTTTCCTGGCCTTCTCAGCAAGGATTTATGTGTAGTATTTGCTTCCGGGCAGAGACCAAGGCACCGGTATTGACACTTACTTACCGAATGGGCTGGAGATTGTAAGCATCAAAGACCAAGTGCGCTGTTGTGATACATCAGCCAATGAAGTTATACTGAGGCTGCGCATTGTTATGAACATTGGGAGCCTTTGGATTCGCCCTTGGTCTCTCCCACTATTACTCAGCCCAGCATTGGGGGATCAGTCTGCCCCGGGGCAGCACTGTACTATTGCACTTAAAGGGAAATGTCAGCCTCGTCTTGATGCTTTCATGACCATGGTTGCTTTAGCAACCACAGTTCCTTAGCAACCAAAGTTGCGTCAGCTGGAGCTATTTACGATGGGTTGATCCATTCATCCCCACGTACGGCCTTGATCTTGTGTAGCATTTTGCTCTGGTGGGAGAGTGAATAAATACAGACTCAGCTGCAGGGGTGCAGTTCAGCCCAGGGCAGCGCTGTCCCATTGCATCAAGAAGGACAGGTCTGGCTCATCCTTATGCTTTCGTGATCAAGGTTGTTTAAGCAACCAAAGCTGCTTTTGAAACCAAAATTGCGTCGGCCAGAGCTGATTTTAGTGGATTGTTCCATTTTTTTCCCCGTGTTGAAGTTGACCCTCTGTCGCGTTTTGTTCTGATGGGTGATTGAATGAATAAGAGCTCACCCCCACATTTTTGTATATATATGTACATGCATTTTATACGTATATATATATAATAATATGTATGAATACATTCATTTATAAGTATATAAGTATATGTATATATTTATGTATGCATATATAGATGTGTGTATATGTATAAATGTATTTGAATAATTCTATGTATCTATATATGTATTTATATGTATATATGTATGCAGATGCATATATGTATGTATACCTGTGTATGTGTAAATATATATACACATGTATGTAAGTGTATATGAGGATATGTATGAATGTATTTGTTGATATGTACGTGTATATATGTGTATAAATGCATGTATATATACTACATATATGTGTATAGATGTATGTATATGTATATGTGTATATATATGTATATGAATATATATGCATGCATGTATGTATGTATGTATGTGTATACTTGTATGTGAATATTTATGCATATATATATATGCGGATGACATATTTTGTAATTAATCAGCATTATATGTATATATATATGTATGTATACTTATACATATGTTTATATCTTTATGTACATGCTTATATGTATGTAAATATATGTGTATATATTCTTATATATATATATATATATATATATATATATATATATATATATATGTACACACTTATATTTGCATACATGTATATATATATAAATATGTATACATATTTAGATATATTTGAGTGTATATATATATTTTTATATTTATATATGTATACATATAAGTGTAAATGTATGCATATGTATGTAAATATATAAGTATGTATATGTAAATATATGTGTATATGAATTTATACATTTATAATTATTTGTATTTATGGAGATATACACGAGTACATCTATATGTATGAATGTGTGTATATATATATATATATGTGTGTATGTATATATATATGTATATATATATATGTATGTATTCATATATATATGTACGTGAGTATGTTTCGGTATATATGTTTATTCAAAGGTATATATACATGTATATATTTACAAATTTATGTGTATATGTAAATATACACATATATATGTATATATATAAATGTATATATATATGTATATGTTTATGCGTATATACAAGTATGTGTAGATATATACATATATATATATATATATATATATATATATATATTTGTATACATTTATAACTATGAATATGAGTATATATATATATATATATATATGTATATATATATATATGTATATGTAAATAAAAATGTATGAGCATGTGTGTATTCATACAAATATTGATATTTTATACATGCATATATGTATAGTTATTTGCAAACATATGTATGTATGTAAGTATACACATACACATGAATATGTAAATATATGTACGTTTATCAGCATATATACGTATAAGTAAATATATGTATATAAGTATGTAAATGTATATAAATATGTATGTATATTTATTCCCGTGTATATATATTGGTATGTACAAATAT
>OY735213.1:12485257-12635257 GCA_963457665.1 Thysanoteuthis rhombus | reverse complement strand
GGAAATTTTTTGATTTTATATTTTCCTTTCATTGTAGATTATTAGTTATCTTTCTTTTCTTTTTAGAAACCAACACCTGAAACTGTCACCAAGACTGGCTGGCTATGTATGTATGTATGTATGTATGTATGTATGTATGTATGTGTGTGTGTGTGTGTGTGTGTGTGTGTGTGTGTGTATGTATGTATATATGTATGTATGTATGTATGTATGTATGTATGTATGTATGTATGTATGTATCATCCATACAAGCAACACTAATGGAGCTAATGGGCTGAAATTTTCAACATTTACTCCTTATGTCCATGTTGTTTTTTGTTTGTTTATATTACACCCTAAGTAGTTTTCCGTTGGGGTTCAAGTTGCTATGTAAGTTTATCCAAAATTGGCCCCTTGGTTTGTGTCCAGCAGTATTCATGCTTATTTTCTCAAAAAATTTGATTTTTTAGTGATCACTACCCAACAAAAATAAGATTTTTGAGTGATCACCACCCTAAAAAAGGCGGAAGAAGTAACTTATTTATTGATCACCTATCTTTTCAGAGTTTTAATTGATCACCCCTAACTAGGCATGCTGGTAACGTGACAGTTTCTTTTGAGTTACTAACCAGACCTGTTCTTTAAAGAATTATAATTGTTCTTTTCTTTCCCTACCATCCCACCTCCGTACAACCCTAACCCGTAACCATTTCTGTCAATTCTCGAATTTCAGTCGAATTTCTCGTTTGGAATATCTGTGATGAAATTATTGGAACTGTCATGTTTTGTAGACATTTCTCGATGTGTCAAGTGCACAGGTCACAATCCTCTATTCGTTGCTCGTTGTGAGCTACAAGAATGTAAACAGGAAATACTTCGCAGAATTCAAATGCATGGCTTTTTATTTCCTGATTAACTCACTGTATAAACCTGTAGCTGCATTTTAATAACCTGTGGAACGCAAACATGACACAAAGACAAATAAAATAGCATAGATGTTCTGTTGTTGCTTACTAACACAATCGAAATCTCATCACCTTCCCCCTCTAAAATCGATCTACACTATGGACTCGTTATAGCGCGGAATCGCTTCTGATGCGATTTGAGCATGGACATAAAAATGATATTAAATACAAAAAAACGAAAACAGACCCCTAAGAAACCTTATGCGCTGGGCCCATCAATGTTATATCCGACCGTCAGTTGCACAGACGTATTGAAACTAGAGAGGACTATCAGGTCAATGATGCCAACTTAAAAAAATATTTTTTGCACCAGTGTGAATGGTCAAAAGCACTAAATTTCAAAAGAAATAGCCCCCCCCTAAAAAAACACCCCAAAAGATACTAAAAATAGTCAAAAACACATCAAATACTAAATCGGGTTGAGCGAACTAAAAAGAGGAACTCAATTGGACTCTTTCCCTTTCATCTGTCGCTAAAAAGCTTCTAACGTATTGTCAAATTCTAGTCACCAGTTATATATGTAACTTTATTAAAATGTAACATTGTTCTGATGAGTGAGCTGCTATGATTTTAAAAAATCATATTCATTTCTGTCTTCCTGCCGGACTAACGCCACCCTCCTCCAACCCACCATTTTTTCTTCATGTCTGCACGGTTCGGTTTTTGAGGAGTTGGATGAGGGGAGGAGTTTGGATCAGAGTTTGTAAAAATGAATTATTTGTTAAAACACATTAATTTAGAAAGCGATCGAAAAATATGGACCCCGACTTCCGCGTTATAATGGGTCAGCAGCGTATAAAGTAACACAGTGAAATTCAAAGCTGTGTCACACACATAAAAGAGACATCTAGAAAAGTTTGTTTCATCTAAAGAAAAATCATGCCGTCGTGATGCCTTGTACAGATTGCTGATATGTTTATGTAGAGAGTAAGGGGGAAGTGTACATTTTGGGATTGGGTGAAAAGAATGACGTTGACAAACCCAATTACGATGTATTAATAGATAAGTTTTATATGCATATTTGAGGTGTCCATTTCCATGCGTGGTAGGTTTCCTCAAAACATTCTTCTTCCTGGTTCACACACAGCCACACACTAACATTCATACCCATACTTATTTATCAAAAAAGATATATGAAAGTAAAAAGTTGAATTATGAAAATATAACCTACCCAGTATTTGATTAGAATAAAGGATCCTATTTGAAAGAATATTGATTACTACTGTTTTTCCACAATTAATTCAAGCTTTCTATTGCACACACACGCGAATAGATATTATTTATAACTATATATCTCGTATCTAATATACGATATACATATTTGTGTCTATGTATATATACAGACACATTTAAATTCTAGAATCAGTTGATGTTTATTTTGCATCAATACTCTTAGGAAAGTCATGAATCCACATGCTGTTATGTGTATCATGATAATAGTCACCACCACCACCATCATCATCATCATCATCATCATCATCATCATCATCATCATCATCATCATCATCATCATCATCATCATTATTATTATCATCATTATTATTATTATTATTATTATTATTATTATTATTATTATTATTATTATTATCATTATTATTATTATTATTATTATTATTATTCCATATCGCACCAGCTTTGTTTCCCTTGTATTATTGCTCTTGTTATATGGCTTAGTTCCGCAAACTTCATCTATTCTATGAATATAATTTATTGAAAGTCCTGCTTTTGTTCTAAACCTTTTTTGCGCAGTTACTTTTATGGTGAGTGCACTGGGGTAGTCAGGGTGCTTAATGGTTTTACACCCAGATTGTTTCCCTTCAATTCTCTCATTTTCACAGCCTCCCTCCATTTTTCTAGGGCAAAAAAGAAATGGGAAGCCTGAAGTAAAAGGGTGGAAGGATAAAGATCAATACAAACGAGTAAGTTGCTACCCGGGTACATTGATTTCATTCGACTATTTCAGCTATTATTGTTATTATTTGACAACCCTTTTCTATAGAATATCTTTTTTTTTTGTTATTTTTTGTTGGCAAATAATGAATTTGTCTCTTTGTGATTGCCAGCCGAAGCCCCCCCCCCCCCAACAAGCCTGTAAAAGAAATAACAAAGCTGTCTTCTACTTCTTTGGCAAAAAAAAAGATAGAAAAAAAAAAGGAATCGAAATGGTTAACGAAAATTAAACAAAAAAACAAAAAACAAAACAAAACGAACAAAACAATGAACGAAGATATTGAAATTATATTAGAGAGGCTGGAAATGGTGCCCCTAGTAGACCGGACTAAGCATACAGTATTTCGTTAATAGAATTACAGGTGTAGCAAATGAAATAAGTTAATTTGCCAGGATTGGTTACAAAAAAAAAAAAAAAAAATTATGAAAAGAGAGGATAGATTATTATAGTGTATGTGAGTTTGAAGTAGACAATGTGGAAAGTAAAAGACTTCAGACTAATTAGCACATCCAAAATTCTCTATTAAAATGTAATTTGCTAACGTTTCGACCAGGAACGATAGCAAATTTCTAACACTTTCATTGTCTGTTACTTTCTTCCTTGTCTCTGTACATAGTTTAAATTCGAGTTATTTTCCTTGTTTTGTATATGTTGGGTTCATACAAATATTTCTTATTTCTGCCGTTTACATTTTATAATGGATTTGAAATTCTATATTATGTGTTGTGGTTTTTTGCATTACTCATCTTTTTATAAGATCGTTCATAATTAAGCTCGTTGTGATATTGGTTTGTTATTTTGGGGTGTTATTGTTTCAATTTTTGTATACTTAAAAGATCTATTTTAATGGACGTTTATCTATTTTTATTTTTATTCTTGTTGTTTTTATGGTTTCAATTGTATTTTGATTTGTTGGTGTTAATCTAGTCCTTAGAATTTACATTGTTTTTTGTTATAATTTTAGGTAGGATTTGCTCTTGATTCTGCAATTTCTCATCAATTCGTTTTTTTTTTTGTTTTTTTTTGTTTATAGTGATTTCTCTTTTATAAATTATATTATCTCTAGTTTTCCTTCTAAGTGTGATAGGCATTTTTGGGTGTTGCTTTTGCATGTTGGTGTCATTTTCAAAATTATCATTTTATTTCAGGTGTTTTTTTTTGTATTCGTATTTGGACAATGTGCTGTTTTCCATTGTTGGACATAATCTTAGAACTTGTGTTAGAAGCTCCCATATAACATTAACTGCTGTTCGGAATGAATTTTGATTGTATTCATATATATATATATATATATGAAATACTGCTGAAAGCTGGCCCTCAAAGGTACTACTCACAAAAAGTGGTGGCAAAGGTTCATATTATTCACTTTGTTCGGAGTAGCTCCTCGAATACACACACACACACATATATATATATATATATGTGTGTGTGTGTGTGTGTGTGTGTGTGTGTGTGTGTGTGTGTGTGTGCAAACCCTCTAAAAGCATTGGTTTTAAAACAGAATCACATAGATACAATACAACACAAAACTAACATTCAAGAAAGTGGCTAACAGCGAACAGTTCATTTGAAAATGATACAAGCACACACGTACCACCCCTTCAAGAAGAGAAAAAGAAGTCTCACCCACCATCAACCAAAAAGATCAAATGAAAAACAACACCTTACTTCCACCCAGTCCCGCATATCCAAACGCCTATCCATTAAATGCTAGACATCACCTCTCCGTTCTATAATAAAAATCTTTAAAAAACAAACACTTTCCTGAGAACTGACCATCCTAGTTTCTTTCCTCTCACTACCCTTCTTTTCTGAGACGTGCTAAACACCCACAGAGATAGGAAACAAACACCCCCTGACACGACCTCTTGCAGACTCTTCTCATTTTAAACAAAATTTTACTCTCACCTTCACAGATACAAATACATTCCTTCCTGCACCAACTTTTTTTGTTTTTTCGACCTCAAAAATGTAAACAGCATTTTTTTTTCTGTGAACCGTTGAAAATTGTTCTCTGGAAAAGATGGCTGGCTCTAGTCGAAATGCATGGAAACATGCCCACTGAATAATTGAAAAAATCGAGTTGTAACACCAACTCTATTTTGAGTTTCTCTCTTTACCTTCCCTTTTGACATTCTCATCGACACACACACACACACACACACACACACACACACACATATATATATATATATATATATATATATATATATATATATATATATAACACTCAATATACGAGTTATTATTTGAATTTTGAACTGGAACTTTCATCGTATAATGTTCAGTCTATATGATTAATATTCATCACCGAATTAAATGCAATAACTAGTAAAGCATTTATGTTGAAAATAGAAATAAATAATTGTTGTGTTAAATAGATGTTTTTTTCATCATTAGACTGCAGTTTTATTGGTTCGCCTATGACTTCATATTTTTCAATTCTTTCATCAGAATAAACATAGAAGAAATGACCGGAGATTGAAGCTGATGGTTTCACAATACCGAGTTGAGTTTTCATTTTAAGAATACATTTAGAGGCAATGAATACATTGAAAGACGATAAATTTTTGTCTGTTGTCAACAGAGGCATATAAAGACCACGTGATTTTTTTTTGTTGCTTTCATAATCCATTCTGTAAGAAATGAACAAAAATTTCGCCTCGTAGATACTGATGGAAATGGGTTTTAGAAACTACGGTACGCTAAGGTCCATGACGCTGTTGTTGAGAAGGGGTGAACGCTATGCCCCCCCCCCCTCCCGAAACTGAAAAAGTGGGGGACACCACCCCCTGCATACCCCCATTTCCATCACTGCCCATAGATATCAATGTGCTTTAACAACAATATTTAGAATTAGTATGATTTCTCATCGATCCATTGACTTTTTTTCTCAACAAAAAGACAAACAATTTATGTCAGTGCGTTTAACCTATTTCGAAGTCCCATCCATTTGATGCAATTGTCAGCAACGTTTCCACAACTCGCAGACGGGCATATGCAAGAAGCTTTATTGAATGTTTCATTTATGAAATAGTTGAAATTCATAAAAAATATGTTCTCTCCACAACTACAAACTTTTCTAAAAATGATCCATACAAACGTGTCAAGTATTTTTTCTTTCCCGGTTGTTTTAATCCGAAAATTAGGAATGAAAACTGATCTTCAGAATTTAAACAAGGAATTTTTGTTTGTATAATTCCTCGTATAAAAGACGTAGCTTGTAACTTTTTATTCATATTGGTTCGCCGATCTTTTTTCTCTTAAGAAAAAGTAAAGTTTAAAGAGAGATTCAATTATCTCTTCACGACGGCAAATATGATATCAAGTCGGTTTAAGGTAGGGGCCTGCGCACGTACATGTGGAACAAAAATTGCCGTCCTTGAGACCAGCATCATGAAGGTGTCAAGCGTACTTCCAACCCTTCTCTTTTAGAACAATGAGGAGGTGCTGCTCCAGTACTGGATAGTTTGAGATTAGTATGATTCAACTTTTTCTGAGATGATGGTGTTGTTTTTTGACCGATTTGTGCAGTCCATACCTAGGTAGGTGGATTATCGTCGGATTGGACATTCATCCCTGGCATGCGTGTGAGTGAGTAATTATGTGGGGTTTGTGTTTGCATGTGTGGGTGTGCAGGAGTATGGGTGTGGAGGACAGTGACAGTGTGTTTATGCGTGCGTGCATGACTTGTTGTTACGGTTATGTATGTCTTGCGTGCGACTTGTGACATGCTTGTAGTTTGTTAGTGACAGCAAATTGAACCATCTTGTCCTTGCAATAGAAACACGCGTGCCTAGCGTCTATCAATGGGAGGCTAGCAATTGATTTCATTAAAAATCGCTTCAATTTCTATGCAACAAAAACCAATTAGATTCCCATTATATTTTCTTTCTCTGTTTTTTCCTCGGTTTTCGTTCAATGTAATTCATGATTATCAAACTTTCTCTACCAAAAGAGTAAACACCATTTTTTGGGTACTTTCTTTTTCTATTTGGCTTTTCCTTGCAGGGATTTTTTGATATATTTTATTCATTCTTAAGGGCACACTAAGATTTCAGTTTGACACTTGAAGAGAATATAATTTTTCATATCTCTCCTTCCAATACTTTCGAATATTTGTGCATATAGTTTGCAGCACGGACCCCCCGTCTAGACCTACGAAGATCTCTTCGGGGCATACTTTTAATTTCTTCAACATTCGCTCCACGATCGGCCTGAATTTTTTTTACAAAATCAACCTCTTGTCCCACGGCAACTAGTATTCTAACGGGTTGGGTCGGAGGCAGGAAGAAACAAGGGTGTGTCTTATGTCAACAATTCACAGGAAAAAAAAATGAATAGAAACCAAAAAGTCGGTATAAAAAGGGAACTCAGCCGGGAAAGGGAAGGCCGTAATACCAACTACTTGTTCTCTCTCTCCCTGCCTTTTCTTACCGACCTTCGGCAGAATAACGGATGTGATTGTATATTGGGTTATTGGACTGCGTTGGTGGTTGTCGCAAGACGGACGCCCTAGCCCGGACGCTAATGAGGACCCATTGTAGGGGCCGAGCGGGGCGGTATTGTTTAAGAGTGCATGTCGCTTCTAAATTCCCATTCGAAATCGAAAGTTATTCGTGTAAACACACTATTCGGATTATTTTTGAATCTCAATGCTTTTAGATTGGACTATCTGAATTGAATGAAATACGATTTTTTCCTTCTCTTCTTAGAAATCCATAGATTTCACACATCTCATCTCTCTTTTTCCCCTTATGTTTTTGGATCCCTCTTACGGATTCTATCTCTCTCCTAGGTAAAATTTCCCTCTCCTTTCATTCTTACATGAACCTTATTTCTTTCTTTCTTTCCGAACGAGGCTTATTTTCCTCTCCCCCTTCTCGCTATTTATTTAAACCTCTCCGATTCTTTCTATTCCTATCTTCCCACTTTCTCTTCATATTTCATTTTTCTCAATCTTTCCTTTTCTTTCTTTCTCTATATATAGTGAGGAAAAAGTTATAGGCTGAACCAACTCCCCTTTTTATTTCTATCACTCTTTAACAATATCTTTCTATACATCTATCCATCTCAGTTTAATGATATCTAATTCAGTTCGTAACCTGAACATCGTTTTCCCTCTCAGACACTGATAACAAATCAAGACAATTTCATGATCCACGGTGAAAAAAAAAAAAAAAATCTCTTGTCCTTCTGACTTCCTTCCCCGTAAGGTGCAGGCGAGAATGTTCAACGTTTGTTTTCCATGAGAAGGATCCATAATAGTAAACAGACTTTTGTATCTTGATCATTAACTACGACGACAACAACAACAGGATAATCAACAACAAAAATAAGAATGTCCTAATTCCATTCTCTGTGTCGTTTTTCTCGTCCGGAGGCCATGATTCCCTCCAAGATGACTGTCTGCACATTTGGCTGCCGACTCAGTTTGTTTCTCCTATTTTGTTGATGTCCCACTGGATTCGGTCCTGTTCCTTACTTTAACAATGGTGCAAAAAATTAGTTTCCCTCTTGTCATGGAAAACCGTTCATTCGTTCTGCTCGGTGAAACAATTGTAGGAAAAAAAGTGTAGGGGAGGAATATTTTAATTGGGAGATTCAGAGGTTTTTCAGTTCTTTCTGTTTATTTAGCTCCAACTTTTCGAGAAAAACTTTTCTTTATACTTGTAGAAAATCTCAAGGCATATCAACACACCCCTTCTTCCCCGTCTCTCTTTACATCTATTCTAGATTACATCTTTCATCAGCTATGTGCTCACCTCTGAAATCACGCTAGTGGAAAACCCATCCCTATCTTAAAAGATACTAGAGTCACACACACACACACACACACACAACACACACACGCAAATATACATATACATATATAAATATAGGGAAGGTTTTATGTAATTTTTATATTGCCATCATTGAACGTGATATACTATAACATTTCAATTGGTTCACTTATTTTTTGTTAATTTTAATTCTATTCTAATTATATCACTGACGACGAGTGTGCACAGATCAAATCCTCTAGAAATTTTTCAATTCTTCACCAACGATCTGGTCTTCTGAATCTTTTTTTGGAACTTTCTCTCAAACTTTTCTCTAATTTCATTCCAATTCATATTTTTTCATCCTGCAAGTCACTTGATAAACTCGTTCTGGTACATGCACCGTCAATGGATAAGAAATGAAATTAACTCTCAATTCCCCCAAAAGGAAGCAATTAAAATGTTATAAATAAATGGATATCGGATAGAAATCCTCATTCAATTATACTAATTACTACATCAATTACTTATATATCAATTACTTAAATTCTTACCTATTTCTTCTATATAGATGGTTACTTTTGGGGCACCCTACACACACACACACACACACACACACACACACACACACACACACACACACACATACACAAACATGTATATGTATGTATGTATGTATGTGTGTGTGCAAGTGTGTTTACTAAACTTTTTTTAATATGTCACAAAACCACCAATATTAGGCTCTTCATGGAGATTGATGTTACTATGAGAGTTATGGCCTTAAAGAGTAGCTTAATAACCATTGCTTCATGGTGAGGTAAATTAAAGCCGAGCGGTGAAATATTATAATAAAACTAGAAGAAGAAGAATTGGCCGGTTTTCTGGTAATTCTGCTTTCTTGAAAACCGGATAAATGGTCCAGTATTGTGCCACATTATTCTGAAACAAATCCTCTGTTATATAGTATATACAAATTAATGGCCTATTTGTTGGCTTCAAGTTTGACTCAAGGCTACTTTTCTCATGCAGTGGGAGGAGTTCAAGATCATTCACAGTCCTTTTTGATTGAAGAACGATATCTACTACACTTCTATGACTACTCATAATGCAAAATATCACAAAATGCACCGCCTTTAGAAAGTTGGTTACTCGGTCCTCCATGAACAAGGCCTTGTGCCTAATATGAAATAATAGTTTCAATTCTTTCATTGCACAAATAACGGTAGCATTATCTAAAAGAACTGTTCCGTCAATTTTTACTCAACTAAAAAATAGATTATTTTCTTAAACAGTTGTTTAATTCATGCGTTCCTAAGACGACTTTTATTATAAGGCATATTTTGTTTGAAATATATTTTTTCCTAGGTTATATGCTTAAAAAGATGTAAACGCATACCATATGACTGATTTGCAATGTATGTTTTTTTTCAATTTAAGCTTCACATAAAACGTTGTCTTGATATTAGGCGTAGTAAAATGATGGGTAGGGGTCGAGAGCAGGGTGATTCCACCCTTCCAAATAACTGCTCATTAAATTTTTCAAGATGCAAGATTTGTGCCTCTCTAACATCTTTTTGTTCGTCTCGAGGTCTGAGAGTTTGTCTGTCTCAAAGCAGCTGAAACAGGGTTAGATGAAGGGGAGAAGTACACATAAGACGAACGGAGGTTAGGAAGTGTGTGCTGAAAGGGTTAATGGTCTACGGACGCAAAATTTCTCTCACTCTTTTAATGCTTTGGCAGTGACAGCATCATTTGCAAGAATAACGACTGTCTTTCAAAAAATAAACCTGAAAGCTTTTTTTTGCATCATTAAATATTGTACGCTTGAAGAAGCCGGTTTGGGAATGCCGAAATGGTGAAATGACATTAATTCTACAGGCAATTCTCAGACGACAGGAATTGGCTCCTCGCGTTATTTATACATAGTAAGTAAATATATGTGTTTGGAGAGGAGAGGATTTCGAGTGGTTACGATATATGGGAACGTTTTTATCTATCTATTTTGTGTACTTGCTGCTTTGTTAAGATGTGCTACTAAATGAAGGATGTTGAATGAAATTGTGTAAATCCCTCAATATGTTGAAATTCGTATATATGTGTTCATTTGTGTGTATACGACCAATATGCATGTATATTTGTGATTGAGTGCAGTGTGTAAATACATGTTTATAATGAATGAATCTGTTCGGCGGGAAATCAATGATTTGAACGGGAAATCTATACAAATGTGTGTGTGTGTGTGTGAATATATATATATATATATATATATATATATATATATATATATATATATATATATATATATGGATGTATGTATGTATACGGATTTTTAACAGAATGTTTTTATAATAGATAAACTTATATGTATAAGAGGTGGGAACGATTACGAGTATATATATGTATAAACAAATGTATATGTACATTCACATGTATGCGTATGAGTATTTATGTATGAATATATGAAAGGAGGTATATGTGTATGTATGTATGCGTACATGTTATTTATGTCTGTGTATGTGCCTATATACGTGTGTGTGTGCATTTGGAGGTACGAATTTATGGGTATATTGATGTGTCCGTAGACATGTTTATTCGTCTAGATATGTAGGATACATACGTTCGTATGTGTATAATAATAGATGTGTCATGGTATACACATAGGGAAATAGTATATATGTGCACAGATACGACTATGTCTGTCCTTATATTTGTAATTGCAAACCTGAATATATGTACATGTTTTTTTTTTCACTTTTGTTGGGTATTTTCTTTTTTGATGTTTCCTTTCTGCTCTCTGACCCCTTCTCTACCATGTTTGTCAACATTATCTGTCTGTAAATTACGCCAGCAAATAATGTGTGAGACTGCACATGTCATGATACTGACCTTCTACAGATATTTTGCATCCACTTCTTCATTTGACAGCATGTTCCACCCCATACCCCTGTGCATCGGCGCACGAGCCCAAGAAGGGCAGAGGGAGATATTGAGCCCCTCCAAAATTCGGGCAATACTCTAAAATTTCGGTCAAATCAGTGGAATTCGGGCGAACCCGTCTACAATTTCGGGCAAATCATACCCTTTACCCCACACCCTCTTAACCAAAGACTTCCCATACGCCTGAATTTTCCTTCTTTCTGGCTTTCTCTCATTTTTTCTCTCTTCCTCCCTTTTTTCTCGCTCTTTCCTTTTCTCTCACTCTCTATTTTTTCTCCTCATCTTGTCTCCCTCCCTTCTCTCCCGCTCTTTACTCTGCCCTCGCTTTCTAAAAGCCATTTTTCTTTCTCTTGGTTTTCGCACTTCTTCAAGACTATCGGTCATTTTTCTTCAAATCTCTTTTTTTTTCTTCTTAATCTTTCTTTTCGCCCATTTTTAGTTTTCGTCTCACTTACCTGCTCTTTATCTTTTTTCCATCTTTTTCTTATAAATTAATTCTTTTTCTCCTTCTTTGGTAATTTCCTTCTGTTCCTATTTCTTTTATTCTCTTTCGTTTTTTCTCTTACTCTTTCTATTGACCTCTTTCTCCTTTGTTTCTACCATTCACATCTTCCCCGCTCTCTCCCTCTCGCCGTGGCTCTGCCCTCCTTTTCTCTCCTCTTTGGTTTGATCCCCCTTTTACCCTCCTTCGATTTTTATCACCCTTTTTCTCTCACATTTTCCCATTATGAGAGTCACTGGTCAGGGAACAACACCTTTGTTGTCTGGTAAGCCTGAGGCAATAAAAGAACCATCAGGTATTAATACGTAAAACAGCTTGGGATGTCGAGCAATTAAGCCCTATGTAAATTCTGGTTCATCTATCGGCAACGTGCAACATCTTACCATATCTGTTCTAAAACCCTGAATATTTAAAAACTTGAAATTTAGAAAGAAAAAGGGATGTGATTAAACATCATGATAATAGACGCCCCAGTCTCATTTGTTATCCTGAATTCAATCTTCAGTTGGTTCTTCACTATTGTGGCCTTGAGCCACACTGCCTCAAACTCAGTGATAGCTAGCAATTTTGTCTTACATGTCATTTTCACCAACTATTACCTTCCCAGCAATCTTTCCTTGTTTCATTCTTTTCCTTTTTCGCATAGACTTACCACCCCTGTTTGTCTGTTTGTCTGTCTGTCTACCTGATTCTCTCTTGCTTTTCTCTTCAGAACAGAAACTCTCTCTCTCTCTCTCTCTCTCTCTCTATATATATATATATATATATATATATATATATATATATATATATATATATATATATATATATTTAGTGTATGTGTATACTCCAAGATGTCGAGAACTAGGCATTACTGAACAGAAACAAAGGCACGTCCGAAATCAGCTAGTCAATGATATAATTACCAATAGCATACATATTTTAGTCGAATTTTCCAAAAAGAAAATAGTCGATTGTTATGGGGTCTCCGTTCTCGCTCTCTGAAAGCATTCCGTCAAAAATATTTTCTCTCTGTTTTTTTTTTTTCTTCATTCAGGATATTCAGAAAAAAAACTGTTCAAGTTGGATAAATGAAATCAAACCATACATTTTAAATCAGCATCATCCAGCATGTTTTTTTCATCATTTATTTGAAGCTACTTGTATGGGGGTCAATTCTGTTTTAAAATTTTCTTTTTGAGCAGAAATCTTTAGGTTTAAAGTTAAAGTTAGTTAGAGCCTTGGAAAATAGAATTGTCGGACTAAGTTCTATCTCCAACAGGTAAAGTTATGTATTCTTTCGAACTATTTAAACCATGAACTTCACAGAAATTTCTCAGTTTTGATTAGATAGCTGCTATTTACAATGTAGTTATAATGCTAAACTAAACCTTCGTTTTAGGCATATCCGAAATCAGTTGCTCGCAATTTGTTTACAGCACACATTTTAAGGTTGAATTTCACAAAAACAAGTTCGATGTTTGCGCTCTCAGAAAATATTTTCCCTATTTCTTCTAAAATTTCCTCAAAAACTATAAAAGTAAGATCTATGAAATCAAAATATATGTATATTTTGAATCAGCATTAGCTGGAGAGGCTTTGTTCATTTTTTTAACGTTCATACTCACACATGAAAGGGTTCGATACGTGTAGTGGGAAGGACTGCCTTGTATGCAGACTGATCCAACCGGTGAAGTATCACAGGAAAACAAAAGGCAAACCCGAAATCAGCAGATCACAATTCACCTACAACGCATACAAAAATAAATCGTCGATGGTGGGGGCGGGAAATCTTTCACGCTTACATGATACAAATTAATTTTATGGCTACAGAAATCAGAAATTCAATTGGTGGACTGTATTCAGACACGTTGGGGAAAAATTTGCTCATTTTCTTTCAGTTCCATGTGCCTTCAATTTAAAATACCTTTGAATCTTCTGGAAATCTGTCAGTTTGGAGAAAAGAGATATTTGAAGGTTTAATAAGAGGAGTTGTATTTACAAAGTAGCTATGATGCTGGATTGCACTCTTACTTTCCATTCATCATGGGTGACCATGGAAGCAGAATCTTTTAAGAATAAGCTGACAATACAACTTGTTTTCTCATAGCAAAAACGATAACTCTTACATGACCGTGGTTCAAATCCAATCATAACAATAAATAATAGTCAGAATTTAAATTCCGTTGTCCGCTTTGACATACGAACTACTAACGCCAAAAGTGATCGAATGAGTTCTCGGTTTTTAGAAAAATTAATCTTCGAGGCTTTGGATGGGGCTACTTAAAAATCTCTATAAGATATCATTTGCTTCCCAGTGTTATCATGTTTACAGATTTTCCGTTGGGCAACGCCTGGTATATCAACTAGTACACACAAACATACACACACACACACACACACATATACACACACACACACACACACACATATACACACACACACACACACACACACACATATATATATATATATGCAATGTTTGCATTCACCAAGTACGTGTCCTTGTAATTATTATTTTATATATTTACGGTTTTATATTTCAAATGTTTCTTTCTTTCTTGGCTTAATTGTCACAAGATCAGATGAGATGAGATGGGAAGATTTTACAGTACCAGTCTTGTATTCCAAGTGGGTAGGGTCAAACTCCGTTCACTTGTAATGGGTTATTTCAAATAAGCAAATATCTATATTAACAACTTCATATGAATTCCTTTATACATAGCTTTGTTCTCGATATTAAATATGGTAATTCAGAAAACGTTGTAATTTAACACGTCCGTATTTAAATGTTTCAAGAGTTTCAACAATGGCAAAAAAAAATCTTTGTTCCTGATTCCTGGCTTTTTGATTTCTCCATCCACGGAATCAAAATGGCGTCAAGAAAATTAATGATCGTCTGGTTTTAATCATTACCGATTTGTAGATAATGGTAAGAAACATGAACAAAGCTGTCAATATTGAGATGGATTTTGATTAAATTGCTTGAAAACAGACTTTCGTTGTGTCAGCTTTACTACTTCGAATTACCGTAAACGTGAAAATACAATGCGATTCCGTCAAGACCAAAGATATCCACTAGATTGCCGGAGAGAACTTGATTGAATACTACACACAAATTTAGTACATTCTTTCCCCCCATCCTGTTAGTGACTGATTTTTGAGTTTAACAAGTAATGAAATTTCGGTCACTAACCAATTGACAGGGCCGAATTTGATATTGATTGTGTAGTCTAGTACATAACTTTTCTTGGGGTCCTTCTATTTTTGTATTCAGTTATCATTTTCAAACAAATAAAAACAAAAATTGAATATTCGTGAAATTATGATTTTTGATTTAACGTCAAGTCCGCCATGGATCAATAATCTATGTTCATGTTGGAAAATCCTCAAACAAATTGAAACATCTTTGGTTCCCTGAAATCTTGGGGCCCTGTGCAGCTGTACTGTTTGCAATGCCCTAACTATGGCCTTGCAAATAGGTAGCCATTTTAGAAGCTCTAAAGAAATCACCTGTTCCTGGAAAATAGCCGAGAAAAGAATCGATGGAACCTTGTAAAACGTTGCTGGGTCTTCCGATGAATTCAGGGAACCAAGAATTGGAGAAACTTCTTGAAGATTATTTCAATCAAATCTTTTGGTTCAATGGAAATGAAATAATTTTCTCTAGTCTTTCTTTGGATTTTAAAGGGAATGCAGACAGTTCTAAAAGACAAAAGAATAATTTGGAGAATAACATCGGGGTCTTTATAAAGAAAAAAATTCTTTTCTCTGTGATTTTCTTTGTTATATTGATTTCTTTATCGTTACAGTCTTACAATTTGTTGTTGCTTTCTTTATTGTTATCAGTTTCCTTTTTTTTTCTTTTTCTTTCTGTTTCTATCTTTTCAATTTCTTTTTATTTCTTCATCTTCTTCTTCTTTCGTAGTTCTTTTCTTCACTTCTTTTCTAACATTTTTTAAAATTTCATTTTCCTTCGATAGTTTCTTTTCTTTCAATCAATACTGTTTCTTTTCACCTGTTTTATTTTTTTTTTTTCTTCTTTGTCTTCTTTTCTTCTTCTTCTCCTCTCCCATTTTCTTCTGCTATTTCTCTTCTTCCTTCATTTTCATTTTCTTTTAAAATATTCTTCGTGCCATTATTCCTTTTCTTCCAAGGCAAAATTTATTCTTAGAATTTTCAAATTTTCTTCCAGGATTTCTTATATTTAAATACTTTAATAAAAGCGTTTAAAATTATCTTTAAAAGAAAAGAGATTCTTTCTCGATTTCTTTTTTTCGGCAAATCAACTTTTCTCTCTTTCTTCTTTCTTTCTTTCTTTCCTTGGGTGGGGAATGGGGTATGGACATTTAAAAAAAAGTAAAAGTCCATTTGTCAATCTTAACGTTCCATTTTTGTGTCTTCCTTCTCCCCTTTATCAACCCACACAACCTCACTCACCTCCGTAAATACCCCACCGCCACCAATCGTTACTTCCAATGTCTTTCTTTTTCGATTCTTCCAACTCGCTTCCTCCGACCCCCGTATTCTTCCTCTCTTTTTACAATTTCATTTGCTTCATTTCGCCCTTCTTTCCTCTGCCTTGATTGGCATTTTCGCAAAGACTTTTAAAGTTTTATTTTGCATTTTCTTTTTGTATTTTTAAGAGAGTTTATCTTCCATTAATTTTAAATTTGTATTGTATTTGTACGCGCTCCTTTGTATGCATGTGTGTGTGTGTGTGTGTGTGTGTGTGTGTGTGAGAGAGAGAGAGAGAGAGAGAGAGAGAGAGAGAGAGAGAGAGAGAGAGAGAGAGAGAGAGAGTTGCCCTCTGTGAATTTTTTCCTGATTCATTTCCCTTAAAGACTGCCCCAATAACCAAAATGATATGAAAAGATACCAGGAGTTAGATTCATTTTTTCTCCAAGGATGCAGTAAAATAATTTACTCTTGTGTCCATTTCAGGGATCGAACGCATGGACATCAGGGGGAAGCTGAACAACCACTTCGTTTGTTTGTCTACGAATATAAATTCACAATTTGGTTAGTGCGTGCAGATATTTACTAAACTTGGCCTAGTCTGGCACAAGGTCAGATTAAGCAACTAGTGAGGATTGAACCTATTACATTGGTCATTCTCTCGTGAGACCAGCTCGTGAATAATTACTCTAATGTATGCATATTAACAATTGTGAGAGGTCTAGTTAGTCATTCAATAGGGACCGTCATGTGAACAACCATCTTTTGGTAGCAGGCCATGTTGGAAGTAATCAATAAAAATCGGAAAAAAGAGGTTATCAATGAATGTTATTTCTTTCATCTTTTGTTGGGCGGCGATCACCAAAAAATTCTGAATTTAAAAAAATATTGACAGTGCCGGACTAAGAAGCCAATTCAGCACAAACATTACAAATTGAGGTGGGGTATAAAGGAAGTTTTTTCCAGACATGATAAAGAGTATATGCTTTCATTTTCAGCCCTTTTTCTCCATTTGTACGACCTGTACATGCGATACGTACATAGCCAGCCCAACCCACTTTGGAACTGAGGAAACCAATGTTGATGTTAACATTTTTGGTTTATAGTTTCAAATAGTAATTTACTAAGCTTAACTTTGGCAAAAAAGCACGAGTTTCGATCATTTAGTGAGAATAGAACTCATTGTTGATGCTTATCAACCATTAAAGCACGACGATGTGTCCCAGAATATTTGCTGATAGTTTCATTTTTATATACAAACGTGGATCAATGGATTTATAACCTGACATAGAGATAGTAGCTGAATTTTGATCTAAAGTTTTCGCTGTCTAATATTCAATCCGAAAGATCATAATTCACCACTGAATCAAGTGCATTGACAAGGAAGGTGATTACGTTGAGAATAAATAATTATTGTATAAAATAAATGCGTTTTCATCACAAGGTATTGGACTTGTTGAAGCACCTACTATACACACACACACATATATATATATATATGGGTGTATGTGTGTGTGTGTGTGTGTGCATGTGTGTGCACTCATGCAAATATATTTATTAGCTTGCAAGTCCAACTCATCAGTGGATGCGCTTATGTGTGATGTTAGTGTGTGTGAGTGTGAACAGACTTCAATGCTGCTTGCTAATATGCTTACATAGGCACAAAAATTGTGGCTTCGATGTCGATAACTGATTGTACAATTGCTGGGCGTTGTAATATCTAAGAGGAGACTTTGAGCACAACGTCTAAGTATGGCGGACGGAGAGAGAGAGAGAGAGAGAGAGAGAGCTTCCCAATCCTTAGCCACTTAGTCGGACCTCCCGTTTCCACAATTCCTTGTTCTCCTGTTCGTTTCTTGGAAATCCTTCAGGACAAAAGCAATCATAGTGTATGAGAACAAGCCTGTAGCTCACAATTCTTCTTCTTCTTCTTCTTCTTCTTCTTCTTCTTCTTCTTCTTCTTCTTCTTCTTCTTCTTCTTCTTCTTCTTTGTAACAAATACTTGTCTCCGTCAATTCCTCCTTGAAATTAAGTCACTGATTGAGAGTTCTGACCACAATCGGCGATCGGTTCGGGTTGGTGCTTATGCATATGCGCGTGTATGTTTTTGTGTCTGTATTAATTTCTATATTAAAAAGGAAACAAACAAAAAGCTCTGTAAACAAACGTTTATCTTTGTATTTCTGTAGATTTGATCAAATCTGGCACAAGACTTTGTTTACAGAGTGCGATATGATGATCGATAATAGTCGTTTTATTTGAAAATACAAATAAATGCTCCAATACTAGCAGATATTTTTTACAATTTCTTTTGTTTCTGATATTACTAAAATCAAGCCAAAGAGTCAAATCGAATCTTCATCAAGGGTAACACTTTCTGTTAATGGTTATTGAGACTGCATCATATTTCAAGAGCATAAAACTACCATGTGACAGCTCATCAACGGCAAATGATATGAATGTTGTATACAGATTTTATTATTCAACTGAGAAGGCAATCATCGAAAAATCAAAACTAAACGAGCGAAAACGATACTTTTTGTAGAACTGGTCGCCTCTCTTGAATCTGAGACTGACAGAGGAAATGCTCTCTTTTATGGAGAACGGGAGAAATCATTGTTTTCTCTCTTTAAGAACTAGAGAATGTTTTTTCTTTTACTAGATTATTCGTTTTAATGTGTCAATCCTTTCATTCCTGATTATTCATTTCTCCTTTATTAACCACCGGTTAAACAGATCTCACAGTTTACTCCTACTACCTTGGCCATGTAAAAACCCACAACTTGACACCAACACAGTATATATACGTACTCCACCTATTCGTTTAGATTCTGCTTGTATACAGTAGATTCCGGCAAAACAGGACCGCATCAGGACCAACGATTTGGAACCTGATGACCGGCCGGTTCGATTGACTGAACAACTCAATTTGTTTGTTTTTATACACAAAGCATTTTCTTTTTAATCAAAAGGTGCTACTTGCAAGAAAACAACAACCCATGTCAGGCACAAGGTAACGTTTATGGCTCACTCTGTGAACGATGAAATAACTGTCAATGACTTGTGAGGTCAGCACGATAATTACCAGGCAACACATAAGCGAACCAATATCCCATTAATAACCATAAAATATGATTGACTTAGTTCAAATATTAACTACTCCCAACATGTAGGGATGAGATAAGTATTCCCCCCTCTTTGTATATAAACACACTTCTGTTCACGGTGGCAGTACTTTCTGAGTTTCTGATTTCATTCAAGATTTGTTTAGTGAGGCATAAAACCATAAGCCGTCTACAGTACCTTATGTTCTAAAATGGCCACCCACCTAATTTTTGATCAGGTTCGACGTTACTAAACTTCGGGATTTCAGGGAACCAGAAGTCCAAGTGGGATTTGACCGTAAGCCAGGTTATTCCAAAGTAAATCAGTCAATAAGTCTCAAGTGGCTTTTCGATCGAGGAGAAAAATGACGTGGTTTTGCTTTCTTTTTGTCTACTGAAAATAATAAATTATCATTTATAAGCTAAGAAATCTTTAAATCAAATGAAAGAAAAAAGTTAACAAATCAAGAAATTGATCACACAAATGTTCTTTGGTTTATAAGTTTTCAAGTTAAGTATTTCTAGTTTGTGGGGGGATACTTCGAATAGCTTATTGATATAAGCACCTCATCCCACGGTGCATATATATGAGCATGTTAAAATCTAAAACATATAAACGAGAGAAAATAGATTATAAGTTGTCAGGGATTAATGTAGATATTCATGACTGGATAGGGATATTAAATGTATAATGTAAATTTATCGCTAATTATACTACCATTGAAAATCAAGAAGCGATTATCAGTGGCCAGGAATTAATGTAAGCATTGATAACAGAACATGGATATTATATGTATAATGTAAATACATTACTAATAATGCTACTTTAATGAAGCATTGCATATTCCCTTGTAAATAGTTTTACCATAGAAATATCTTCAAAAATAGCAACAAAGGATTGTCAGTGGTCAGGAATCAAGCGTCTCTGACAAAATAAAGTTATTATATGTAAAATATTCATGAGTATTTACAGCCATTCTTTGCCAAATGAGAAAAGCAACAATGCATTTAATAATAGAAATAGGTTTCGAAAGGGCTCTTAATTGACCAGGCGCTTTTGTTGGTAAACATCGATGCAGCTTATCATTTCGGTCGCACTATCGCAGATATGGACGCTTTACGTACGCACTGGAGTATGTTTACTTAATTCAGCCACACCTACAATATAATCATGAAAGCAAACCATCACTCTAATGAATTTATCACCTATCTTATTTAATTTTAGTGCCTTTTTCTCTTTCAGCTATCTTAATAGAAGTTTTTACTAAGATTAGACTACAACAATTTTACAAATCGGGCATCGTCACGAGGTCACATCGAGTGTTCGTCCATGGTCGCACATTCTGCCAAGGGCTGTTGAGAGAGAGCATAAAGCTACTATGTAACATCTCATCAAAAGGAATAAGTTTTGTAATGTACACTATTATTCAGCCGAGAAGACGATTACTAAAAAATCAAAACTAAACGAGCAAAAACGATATTTTTATTGAGCGAGTCGCCTCGCTTGAACAGACAGAGAAAACGTTCTCTTATTTGGGAATTTTTTTTTCTTTTGAATTTTTGAATTCTTTCGTTCTTGTGTGTCAGTTCTTTCATCCCTGATCATTTATTTTCTCCTAATTTAAACGCCAATCAAATAGACCCCACAGCTTACCACCACGTTTACGTCACCAGCAACGGTCTGAAAGATTAGCTTGATAGCCATTATTCTGTGGCTAACACCCTCAAGATACATATTAAGCTTAAATTCATCTGGCAAAAAGATGCAATAAAAGAGGTCAACACTCACTATGAATTACCTGTGAGTATAGCCTCCTGTAACATTACGCTAAATACCCTAAAGACATATGCTAAGCTTAGTCTAGTCTGGAAAAAGTGCACAATAATGGAGCATCCAGTGACAAAGTTACTTTGATCTCCGAAACTAACTTACAAACCTCTTGTCTATGGTAGGTATACTTTATACAATACGAAGCTCAACTTAGCCAGGATGAAGGTCTCCACAGTGGAACACTCAGGATCAAACCCAGCACCGTTGCATTGGTTGTGAAACTGTCTTGTACGTCTGGCATAAGGTCTCAGTAATTGAGCAGCTCGTGGTGGCCTAACATACCAGCAGCGGTTTGGGGGATTAACTAGTTTGCTATCGATCTGCTGCATGCGCCCCATTGCTCTCTCTGGTCTAGCAGAAGAAAGTCAACGTGGAAAGTAATCCACCAAAATAAATTATAGTCCTTTCTTTAAACCTCTTCCAGGCTATAGACCCCCCCCACACACACACCGTAAAAAAAGAAAAAAAGAAGAGGTAATAAAATAGAAAGGAGTAAAGGGAGTGGGTGTAAGAAAGAAAACACAGTAACCATCAGTATTAGCCAAAGTAGCCGGCAATATAAAGTGCTTTGACCAGTTATTGATTATTCGACTGTCGGGTGTTGCCTGGTCATCTGGGGTTAGTGTCTCTCCGCGTATCCGAACGGTCATTGACAAGGAAGAGCGTCTGGTTCCAATGGAATAACAAGCTCATGTCGGGAAGAGACAAGAACCTGGTCAATCAATGAGAGAAATACCCAAGCTTGGAAGTCGCTAGAATACAAAGAACTCCTGCTTCATCTTCTTGCCGTCATTTTTCCTTTCTTTACACGACAAACCAGTCCTTCACTTACACAGTCATTCATTCATTCATTTTTCTTTCTCTTTGCTCTCTTTCTTTCGGTGTGTGTGTTTTCAATCTATAATCGCTTTTGTCAAATGACGATTTCGAGTTTGAAGCGGCAGCAAACGTGAACCTATGGTCGTATTGATTTGAGGCGGTCTGCCGGAAAGAAAAGGATAGAGAGTGAAGATAAGGTAAAGGCAAAATGCAGAAGGCGGAAAAGTAGTGGAGGACTATTGCCCAGTTCGATTGTTTCTGTTGTACGTGTCTGTCAACTCTCACGGCTTCGGTAGGCCCTTGACAGGTTCAATACTCGTCAAGCACTAAAGGAAAGCAGGGCAGTTGGATGGAGGTGGTAGCGCCAAGGAGCGTAGCAACAGCAAAGAACATTGACAAAAGGCAATCTCACCTCTTGCTAAGCGTTTGTGCATGGATAGGTGTGTGCACGTACGGATGTATGTTAGCATTTGCACATTAGCAAGGAGATACACTTCATTGAGAGAGAGAGAGAGAGAGAGAGAGAGAGAGAGAGAGAAGGATTAGACAGAGACAGAGAGAGAGAGTATGAGTATTGAGATGAAGTGGTACAAGAAGCCTTATTACTTAGTATGTACATTATATATAAATACATGCGCGCACCGGCACGCATGTGTGTGCATGGACAGGCAGATCTCTATATCTATCTATATATATGATAAATACGTTGGTATAGATTTATGGTTAATCCGACAGTATAAGAGAAAATCACAATATCGGAAAACTCTTTTAAGGCAAATGATACTTCCTTTCGACGTTTTTCTTATACTGAGCTTTTTAAGTAAAATGATTTTTATCATTTTTATTTCTTTACAAAGCTTGGTATGAGCGAAACGCCGAAATAAAGAATCATTTGTCTTTCAAAGTCTCTCGATATTGTCATTTCACTCTCACATGTGTGTGTGTGTGTGTGTGTGTCTTTAGCCATCTATGGATTTGTTTATATCTATCTGTTGACATATCTGTATTTGTTAGCATTTGAATCTCTATCAGCCATTCTTCTCACTGAAAATGTTCATATCTATCTTCGGCTGTTAGTACATGTTTTTCTCTTCATCTCTCCCTCTCTACACATATATATGTATATACATATAGATTTGGTTGTATGTTAGTATGCACGGTAGATTTAAATAGAAACAAAGACATATTTAAAAAACTTCCCAACCGTGCCAGGATTCGAGCGCTCTAACCGCTGACCCACAAATACATCGATAAAAAGTGCTGCCAGATTTCTAGTCTGATACTTGATGTAGCGTTGTAAAAAGATGAGTAATTTTACCGACAATTTTATTGCCCAAGTACGGTCATTTGAAAAGGATTTTTTTCACTTCCATTTTTAATATTAAAGTTATCATATGAATGTTATTTTTTTCTTTTTGAGATTGGGCAAATGTAATTTAAATTTACAATGTAAATAGAGCTGCTCTCTAAAAATCTGCCTAAAATAAAACAGAACTTTTCAAATTACCGTATTTAGGCATAATTAGAAAAAACGATTCCTCTGAATACTGAATCTGACATTGATTTATTTCGGAATTTTTAAAATCTTAATGTGTTCTAAAGTTTCCAGTGAGAGTAATTTTCTGAAGAATTTGTTTTGTTTGGATTTTGCTTTCGAACCATAACACCATCGTTTACCCCGGCAATTTGTCAGTTTTCAGAATTCACAACCACTTTTAATATTCAAATTGTTATCTATTGTCAATGCTTTATTTATTTTCGGTTACGATTCAGTTAAGCAAACGTAATTGTAATTTATTAAGTAAATGAAGTTGCTTTATATAAATTTACGTAAATTAAGTTTCTGACTCAAGTCAACAACCGTCCTCAGTCGTAAACTGTAAGTTTTACTAAGTACACAGATCTTTTCAAATAAGTGTACTTAAACATACATTTAAAAATAATAATAATTCTCTCTATGTGGTCTTCATTTCTTTCGGAAATTTTACATTTTTAGTTGAATCTTCTAAAAATAAGACAATCACTTTCGAAATCGACTACAGGTGCTCAAAAGAGTAAAAACTAATCTATTACATCGAGTGTTATCCAGAGAAAGATCAAGATAATTCATGTATCAATTTCTGTGTTTCTTTCATGGATTTTCCCCACACTCGCTTACTTGATGTTAAAAAAAACGACTCAAAAAGTTGTAGGCTGTTTTTAAGATCGATTGAGTGAATGAGTGGAACTTAACAATTTACAATCGTTGTTTTATGCAATTGATCATCTGATCAGTTTCAGTTACTTTGTAGTCGATTTTGAGATTGTTCAAATGTTTGCCCACACAAAATGAAGGATTGCCTAATATCATTTAAGATTGGAAGAAATTTTTTTTAATAAATTTCATATTATCAGAATCTTAAACCCAAATTTCCGCTTTTAAACATTTGAATAACGGTCACAGGAAAAGTTGCGCGGATTACGTTGACCTATCCGAGAATGCGCACGACACCATTGCCAAGTTTCGATAACACAACCTGCCAGTCAGTACACTCAATACACTGAGCCAACAAATGGCAAGAGTCGACAAATGCCAACCTCTGCTTTGTAACTAATAGATAATGTACACAAATTTCCTATACCTTGGAAACTTTAAACAAATAACAACTTTGATATTTTAAAAAAATCGATATTTGCTTTACTGTTTTGGCAAAACGCTCTCTATATGAAAAGTCAAACTTAATGCAACCATTATATTTGAGTCGATGAACCATAAAGCTACATTTGGTCATGTGATAATTTTCATTTTGAGAATGTAAATATCGGTAATGGGGCTGCCCATCTCTTCTAGGCCATGCGTGAATATATGTAGTTGTTAGAAAAGACGCGTGTTTATGGTAATGAATACAAGAAAGCATATTTGAATTATGGAGAAACCAAGATACACCAGCATCGAAAGGTATCTGTTTATGTAAATATACGTATGCATAAATAAGCGTGTGCATGCGTTTGAAACGAAGTAGCAGAAGTTTTGATTGATGGAAGTGCGGCAAATTAAGCGTATATCAACACGTGTAGGTTTAGACATCAAGATGCAAAAGAGGGAATTGATATATTAGTGATTTTACACTCGTATTCACACATTGTTGGAACAGTATTCTATTTCCTTGCAACCCCCCATCTCTCCGTCAATCTTCTCTTTCTCTCCTCTTTTCCCCTCTCTCTCCTCTTTTTAATGTGTGTACTAATCCATATGCAGATGCACGTATATAACTATGATTTATCAATAAAAGAGAGTCTCCAGATCACACATGCACACACACATACACACAAATACTCAAGGTGTTATAGAGGCAACAGCCTTTTCTAGCACGAACGGGTAAAATTATCATAGGTGAGTTGTTTGGCCAAGTTTTCACTCACCAATTCGTTCTCCGTCAATCACCGTGACATGTCAGTAATGAGACATTCTGTTGATGTTTAACGGTGGGACAGAGCATAAGGATAAGTGTTCACGTTTTTCCAAAAATTATTACCTTAATGTTGACATAAGCAGCCACTGCCGCATTTAGAACTTGCCGCATTTCATCCATTCTGTTTTCTGTGCTGGTAAACGTACATACATACACAAACACTCAGACATATATTCACATGATCCATATATATATATATATATATATATATATATATATATAAGCATATACTCACACAAAATCACACATACATACATTCACACACACACACACACACACACACGTTCAAATATATACGCACACACACATAAAGAGAAAAACGAAGATTGAGAGATTCAGACGCAAATCTTTACATCAATCAAATGTTTATTCATACTGGCATAGGCATACGCAAAGGAAGCCAGCCTTAGTACAGTGGTTACCAAGCCAATCTCTTGGACCATTCGCCAGGATAGTCATCTTGGTCTTTGCTGGGTGCTCCGTTGCTATCGCCCTGTACCAAACTAAGCATATAACATACCTCATAAATATCAGCACATACGCAGATATGTCTTTCAAGGCTAGTTCGGAAAAATCAATTATTTCTCTTGTGTTAACATGAACACAATTTCATACGCCTGACTTCGAATCATCCGAAAAAAAATCTCTCTTTCTCTCTTACACAATTTTGTTTCTCCTCACTTTTCTTGTTCTTTGTGCCTTACTTTCTCCTTCTTTCTTACCATCTTTTCTTATAAACTTAATTCTTTCATTTTCAATCGTCTCTCTGCACTTCCGTCTCTCTCACACTGATCTCTCAACATACTTGTGCCAAACTACAGTGTGATTTCTCTCCTTTTCTATTTCTCGTTCTCGACGACTCTCTACCTCTCTCTATCTCTTCCTCTCATTTTACTTCTCTCTTTCTTTTTCTTCTCTTTTCTTTAGTCCCTTTTTTCTGTTTCCCTGTTTCTTTTCCGTTTAAATCTTTTTTCTATCTCTTCATCTCACTTCCTTTTCTTCCATCTTTCTCCCCCTCTTACCTTCTTTTCATCCTTCTTCCCCCTCTTTGCTTTTTTTCTCTTTCTTTCTCACTTATCTTTTCTGCCTGCCCTTTCCCTTTTCTGAACGATACTGGAAACAGATGGCATCTGTCAAATATGAAAACCGGCCAGTGCAAGGTGTTAAAGGATGATCTTTATTCAAGTACGGCTTCCTCTGCCCCTGCCAACACTTCAACCCCTAATACCCCCTCTCACCTCCCCATCATCCTTATTCTCCAGAACTCCTTACTCTCCCATTACTCCCGGTTGAATACCCCACCCCCTGAAATCCCCTTCTATCCATCCTCATCGCAACACAAGGGGCAAGGCACAAAGTCGATTGACAGGAGCAAAAAACTCAATTGATGAGTGTGTGGGTGTTGGTCGGGTGTAGGGTGTATGTTTCTGGATGTGAGTATCCCTTTCTATGAAGTATACATTTTTATATTTCATGCAAATGTGTTTTTACGGGTCTCAATATCTATGTATGTGTTTTCTATTCATGCTTAAGTCTGCATATTTGTATACTCATGTGTATGTTAGAAAGACTGTGTGTGTTTTCTGTTTGTTTTAATGTGAGGTGACATTTGGAGATATTTGTGTGCTTCTATCTGTCTATCTATCCATCCGAACATATATGCATATACACTAGCGTGCTTTCCGTGTGAATCAACAATTCAGACAGAAAGTACTTGAAGTTCCATCAGGAATAGGTTAACATTATTCGTACTTGGAGAATCCGTGATGTTTGAAAGAGAAAATGTCATCATCTTCGATCTTATGTTGTCACCAAAGACTTTTGATATTAAGGAATTCTTTTTATCATCCTAATTTCTTTGCAAGGTACTTCGTGGCTGTTTTAAATACGCCAATAATATTGTGTATAAATCCTCTTCATGTTGTCTCCAGGTGTAGCGACACTCACTATCCGATAAAATTTCTAATCCTTGTTTACAATGACTAAAGCTGATTGTTTAGTCTAAAATAGATGATCCGTTTGAATTTCAAAGTTTTCAAGAAATGTATGATTTTTCTTCTGTCGGACAAATTTGTTTTTTACATGTAATATTGGTTCGCATGGTCAAATCCCAGTCGTTTACACAATTCCCAGTCGATTACTTTTCCCACCCAGACACGTCTATTTTTATATTCCTAAGCCCACTTGCCACATTCACTTATAGTGATTGACGTTCTCATTTCTATCACTGCGTTGTTTGCTTTAAATATTTTGTTATGTTCTGTTGCTCTGGGTCTGAATATCATTGGTTCTTACGAATTGTTCTTGATCACCGTTAATAAGGATTCAGTTTCCTTTTTCAAATTTCCTCAGCACAACCATATCAATACCATCTCATCTGTTCATTAGTTTATTTGTCTCCTCATTTTGGAGTTACCTGATGCCACATTTGTCAACTTGTGTGTTTTACAGCAACTTTTGGCTGTTATAATCAATTGTTTACCCTCTCTGCATTTTACAATCCTTAGAATAGCCATCTGTGATATCCTCTTGTTACCTTCTTTCATGTCAATCAATCTATGAACATTATCCCTCAGATATAAGTATTGGTGGAGGAGCTTAGGGAGGGGGCAGCCCAACATTTCACGAAAAACAATGTGAAATTTCAGGCAAATCAATATGATTTGGGCAAAATTGTGGAAATTCCGTGCAAATCAAGCCTTCTGCACCGCCCTGACCAAAAAGTTCCCATACGCCTGTGTATATAATGCATAATCATTAATTTCATCGTTTCTTGATTCAAATTTTCCAGTTTTTCTTTTGTCCAGTTTACATAAGATTCCGAATATCTCACAATGAATAATAGCCCGGTATTTATTCCTCTGATCATGTTTCCACTGTTGAGTCAAATTTCTAAAATCTCTCTTGTTCTCAGATATTTCTTCTCTGATGGTTTCCTCCGTTTCATTCTCCTTGATTGAATCGGCTTCCAGTATTTACTTGTAGTTCTTTTTTTAGTTCAGCATCCTGATGATTTCCGGTTTTGGTGAAATCATCATCATCAGTATCATAATTGTTATCCATATAGGTACTTAAGTCTGTACAGAGAGAGAGAGAGAGAGAGAGAGAGAGAGAGAGAGAGAGAGAGAGAGAGAGAGAGAGAGAGAGAGAGAGAGAGAGAGATTATATTTTAAAAAATCCAAAAGTCCTGTTTTTCGTTTCCTTTTAAAATTTTAATGATCAAGGTGATTTCGATCATTTGTCATAGATAATAATTGAGCGAGCGAAAGATGGGATTCAGCCATCCAGAAAAGTGATACGAGCACAAACCGGAGACAGCTCTGAAGAATGGAAATCACACATTACTCTGGTACTTTGACATCCAAACTGACCACCCCGCCCAAGCAAGGAGAGTGGACCCGGTAATTGGGGACAAGAAAAGGAGAACCTGCCAAATAATAGACGTGACTGTGCCTGCAGACCACAGATTAAATACAAAGAGAGTAAAAAGCTTGGAAAAGGACCTGGCAAAGGAGCTAAAGAAGGTGTGGAACACGAAAGTCAGGGTACTACCAGTAATAGTAAGTGTACTCAGAACCGTACCGAAGACATTAAAAGCGAGATTAGAAGAACTAGGAGCAAGAAGAAGGATTGAGATTATACAGACCACAGCACTGCTAGGGACTGCTCGGATACTAAGGAGAGTGGCTGAAATATGATATCTACGACTCCAACTGTTTGGCCATTGCTGAAGGGAAGGGAAAGGAAAATAAAAATAAATGGTGTTAGAGGAACAAACCACAGCACTGCTGTGATAGGTGAAGAAGATATGAGAGGAGTGCTGGAGACCTGAGGAGACTTGCTGTCACTCAGTCTCCAGCGGTGATCACCTGGCAACTGGTGTGAAAATGCATAACATTATTATTATTATTATTATTATTATTATTATTATTATTATTATTATTATTATTTCCCCACCCTCAATAAATAAACGACCGGGAGAGCGTAGGGGAAAACGGGGGGTCGAAAGTTGGTACCTTATAGTCAATACAGGTTAGCAGTGCAGTGCAATTGTTTTGCGTTACCCCAATTCAATGTCCCTATATGAAAAGACTACAATTATTCGCTGGTGTTCGCTTATCATGTCGCCCCGGATTAGGTCATGTATCTCCGTCAACAGTCAAGTGCAACATTTGACATCTGGATCATTTACTGACACTCGTACTACAAATGGCGATAAGTACGACACTTTCTCTGCAGGTGGAATGCCCATTGTGTAACAAGGTTGCCACCATAGTATGTTCCGAATATATTCTTCCTCCCCAGGAAATATATTTTGAACCCCACCTCAGAAAAGTGGCTGGCGCTCATAACTCAATTGGATCAGTGGTACCAGACAACGTGGATAGCAATCGATCGTGTTACTTGCGTATCGTGGCGTTCGAAGTCTGAGTGTTTGTATTATTGTGTAATTGCTTTTAGTGTAATTGCTCCTGCGACTAACACAAGTTTTTTGTTTGTTCAATTAGTGTCTGGCAGTATGTTGTGCGCATGTGCCGTTCCTGCTTTGCTGCACCGAAAGAACGGTTTAAGGTTGCCCCTTACTGCAGTGTTTTCATTTGTTTGTTAACACAGAACCGGTCTAAAGGCTACAGAAAGAGAAAGGGGAAGAAGTTGGAGAAAATGTGGATAGGGAAAAAGAGGGAGGTAGAGAAGGTGGAAAGCTAAACAGACAAAGAACAGATAAAAAAAAACAAGATGTAATAAATAGATATAAACAGATAGATAAATAGATAGATAGATATGAACAGATAGATATATCTGGATAATTAGAGAGATGAATAGATTTGAACCGACTAATTGAGATAGATATGAGTACATATATGTATATACGAACAGACAGATATGAGCAGATGAATAGATCGATCGAAAGATATGAAAAATTAGATGGAAAGCCTTAGATAGATGAATAACTAGGAGCAGAGAGAGGAAAATAAGAAACGAGGAAAGTTGACCAAGGAGGAAGAATTAGTTAGGAAAGAGAGTGAAGAAGTGTTATGGCGGATTCGATCAATCCCTTTCAACACAATATTCTCCGACCGTTTAAGTACCGTGAAGTCAAAATGAATAAGTAGCATTCGAGAGACTTGAACCAAGATCCATTATCCTGGAAATTCGTCTTACACAGATGATGCCTTAATCGATTCAGTCACGGAGGCAAATGCTTAGATAGAGCTCAAGTTTATGGTCTTATTATCACCCATTCTTCCATTCTTCATGTCATTATTTAGTATCTTGAAGTAGTAGCAAGTGTGGTCTTGAGTTATCTGAATTTTTGGAGGAAGTATTTCCATTATTGATTTTTGCAAGTTTTCTTCGTTGTATATATATATCAAAATGTCTTGGGTTAAATAACTTGAGAATATTGCTAATACTTTCACTCCTACTCGATAGTGCACAAACAATGTTATAAATAATCGGGGGATTAGGAGTAACAATGTGATTTCAGATATGTCTTCCCAATCCTTTATCCTTTGTTGCCGAGTCAATTAAGGCATCGTCTGTGTAAGACGTACCGGAATATGTAATGCTAGTTTGAGCCCAATCGGTAGCTAATCCTTTGATTTAACTTCATATTACTTCCTTTACGGATTGGAGAATATTCAGTCTTGATCGCTGTGATAAAAATTGATAATAAGATGAAGAAAACTAGAAAAATTGATGAATATCAATTCAACAGACCTGTCCAGAATGGCAAATGCTACCCATAATGTTCCATCTTCACCTTATTTTTTCCTATTAGGATTACTTGTGGTTGCCAAGGGAACAAACTCCAATCAAGAATCGAACGCATTGACCAGTTGACCATTGAGGATTTTTGTCTACCCCGCCCACGTGCCCAATTTCTCTCTCTCTCTCTCTCTCTCTCTCTCTCTCTCTCTCTCTCTCTCTCTCTCTCTCTCTCTCTCTTCTCCACTCTGTAAATCTTGGCGTTTTATTGACCACTGTCCCCTGGCATAGAATACTCTAATTATAGAAGCAAAAGATTTTGGCCACACTTACGATGATTAACCCCTGCTATCTGTGTTGGTGTGTGGCTCAACTTCCCACCTCTCCGATATCACCCCGCCGGGTGGTAGGTAGCGATTGCATGATAACGCATCATTCAACACTAGATTCCTTCCTTACGATAAGCCTCCTTCAATGCATGCAATATTCAAGGTCAGTCCCTAGGGCCCCCGGTTGGTCTGAAGTGGACAGTAGGGGCTAATAGGGTCCTAATCGACCCATAATGGTCATTTGGTCAAGGAAGAAAGAAAGAGAATAAAACATAGAGTTTTCCTTTGCAGATTGGTTGTCAAATTCCTCGCTGGATACTAATTAATAAGCTCTGGAGATTTTTGGAATCTTTTTGGTCCACTATTTTATTTTCCTTTAATTTAGATCACAGAGTAATGAAGGCTGGGATCGAACCTTCGAGTTCTTTGAAGTCAAAAATAAGAATAGGGTAATTACAAGTTACAGTTGACTCAGACTGGTGGTCGTAACACGCACTCAAAGTTTATAGGAAAGCAATAAAATGGGATGGTAGTAGCGAGTATTTGTAGGGATCTCCCCCCCCCCCATACACACACAACTAATGTCTTCTGCAATGCAATGCATTTGGTAGAATGACCAAGAACACAATGACAGCTTCAGCTGGAGATGCTCAAAAGGAAATCGTAATAAGTAAGTAGTTCCCTTACGCTGGTTACAGCCTGAGCTGTCCTTGCTTGGACTCCACGTATGAAATTAAGGTAATCCTTGCTTATATGGGACTAAAAAAATAAAAAAAACTTTAGCTATAAAACATGGACACTTCCGTTTTGTTGCTGGCGGGTGAAGCTATGATTTTTTTAATTTAAAAAAAAATCAAAGAAGCAAGACGAAAACAATCAAACAAACAATAGCAGCATAATGAAAAAAATGATCTTTCCGTCCCAGAAAAAACAATATCATATAGATAATTTTAGTTAAAAAAATTATTTTAAAGAAAGAATTTGTTTTATTTTATCATTCTGTAGAGAAAATAAGAATAAAGAAAATACATGGATGCGCCCAAAAGTTTATTAAAACGACAGTGGACTCCAAAAAAATCTATTTCAAGTTAAACGGAAGTTGCAATATTGCTGAGTTAGTTATCTTATTGCTAAGGTTTTCTCAGTCCCAAATAAGCAAAGATTATCTAACATTAATTCTTGCTGTTTGCTATGTTTAAATTGGACTAAGGAGCGACAAGCACCTAAAGTGGCGCTACCCACTCTACCATGTAAAATAACTTATAGGAAAGAATTAAATCTACGGTCATGCTTTCATTCTATTATTTAATAGAAGGTTTAGTTTGACGCAAAATATTGATTTTTGTATAAGTGAGTTAATGAAATGACATCGTATGAGACGTTTTCAACTGAGGTGGAGATCTGTACAATTATGCGTAGTCAGAAGCGATAGGCCGGTTGGTTCTCGAATGTGAAGCAAAAGTAGACAAAAATTACAGAAGAAATCCACTGCTAGAGCTTACTAAATACCTATTCTATAAATAGAGTATATAACTTTTGGCAAGTAGCATTTTTACATCTGTATTTTACGTATTACCCATCGGCGATAGATCAGTGAACAAATAAATAAGATAAAATGAAAAAATTTCAAAAGAACCAGGTTTGGTTAGTCACTCACTAGAAACTGTCAAATAACCAAAGTGTTTCGGCTGATTAATCAAAAAAATTGAAAAAGAGTTGATCGATCGATGAACAATTTACTTCTCTCACCATCCCTAAGAAAGTCAAAGTTTTAGAAAAAAAACAAGCATGAATGATGGCACAAATCGGAGATCAATTTAACATAAACTTACACTGTAAATTGCCCCCCATCCACTAAAACTAAATTTAGGATGGATCAAAAAACAATCGTAGACATAAGGAGTGAATGTTGAGAATTCCAGCCCTCTAGCTCCTTTGATACAGCCTGTACGTGTGATACATATACAGCCAGCCAGCCAGCCATTCGGACCAACCTGAAAATTGAAGAAACTTATTTTGACATTTTTGGTGACAGTTTTGTTGATATTTTCTAATTGTGAAGTGATTCCATTGTGAAACAAACCTTCGGGAAAATTTTTGTAGAAAATGGAGCCGAGATTTGAACAGAAACATCTTCTTCCGCTTTGGCCCGAAGAACCAAGTGAAATTCATCAAGAATTTCCCATCAAATGCTTTTAGGGGTCATCCGTCGATAATGGGTGATTTGAGGTTTTGTTCGTGGTTCACCAGAAAAGTAGGACTGGAGAAAAGAGAGAGGGAAAAATAGAAGGAAGGCAAAAGCAGGACGGTTGACTAGCAAGAGAAAAGGCTTATTAAGGAACACAATAGAACAGGTGGAGAAAGAAATTAGCCATGAACTCACATCTCAATAGGTTGTTCGTACTGTAATTCATTGTGTGCAATGAGAAAAGGCTATAGGAAGAACTATAATGGAGAGACTACAGGGAATCGTTGACAGGGACATAGACTTACAGAAATATATATATATATATATATATATATATATATATATATATATATATATATATATATATATATATATATATATATGTATACGCAATAGCATGCTAACTTGTATCACTGGAATGTTTTGAGAGGCTGCTTCCGTCCATCATATGTCAGCCAGTAACTACTCAAAATCGTTATGGTATCTATCTACCTGTCTGGTGCGTACACACACAAATATATATATGAATTCACAAGCATATATATATTTATGAGAACTTGCACCCACAAACACGTATGTTTTATCAGGTTTCTACGCATACATTCTCCCTCTATATGTATGTGTGTATGCGGGCGTGTATATGTGTGTTCAATGAAACATCTTTAATATAATGTAAAATTTGAAAAGTCACAACATATTTTCAAAAAGAAAATTAAACATGAAAGGATCATAAATGATTTCAGGGCTTCTCCTTTGACTGTAAAATACACGTATTTCCATTGAAGACAGAATTTTCCATGTTTTCAAGCGGAATTTCATTCCCGCATCGCTTCATGCAGGCTGTTCCTCTTTTCAAATGCCTTCTTTTTCGATAGACACACCTTTAAAGTATGCCCCATACGTTTTCAATGGGATCCCGATATAGAGTTTATAGGCCAGTCCATAATCACGATGCTTTTGCGTTCAAACGTGCTGACATTAAATTTGTGAATGGTTGCTTTATCCTGCTGGGATACAAAATTTCTCCGATAATGGCAGTCAGCAAATGGGACAAGTCTTTTCTCAAACACTTCTACGTAACATTGGGCGTTTTGCTTGTCTTCCATCACCACTATTTCAGCTTTGACTGAAAAATATCTTCACACTATGAAAGATCCCACGACATACAGATTTTCTCCTCCTTCCTAAGATTGTGCCAATAGCACAATTCACGTGGGTTACACCCTTTGAACAATATCTGAAATCTATGTTATATCTGTGGAATGCCTTATTATTTCCATGTATGTATGTATGTATGTATGTATGTATGTATCTATCTATCTATCTATCTATCTATCTATCTATCTATCTATCTCAATCTGTTCATATCTATCTTGTTGCTAATTAATCAATGAAGTACAAAAAGCTTTTGTAAATATTACATTTTAAACTTACTTTTTCTATCTTGCCTTCCTAACAGAACTCCGGAGTTAAGAGAGAGAGAGAGAGAGAGAGAGAGAGAGAGAGAGAGAGAGAGAGAGAGAGAGAGAGAGAGAGAGAGAGAGAGAGAGAGAGAGAGAGAGAGAGAGAGAGAGAGAGAGAGAGAGAGAGAGATTGAAAAAAGTATATGTAGGCTTGGCTTCGTCTGGCACAGAGCCATAAGTTTAAAACACCAAATAGGGGATAAAACCCACTGAAAAGTTATAATGCTCTTCTGAACTAGCAATGAGTCAAAAGAATGAACTAATTTTAGCTTGACCTGGTATAAGGCTGCGAGGTCATAGGAGACTATCACTCACTACACGATAGTAATGGTTTCAGATTTTTGTTACACTTATCAATCAATAGACAAATGAGTAACTTTTTGATTTCATTTTTAGTCAGGTGTTGTTGCAAATTACCCCCGACTGGTAAAGGTAGTTGCGTCCATTTTCCTGTATATCATTATTGCCCTCATTGACCTTTCGTCGCCTCACTCCAAACAGAAACCCGTTGTACTGATTGCCCCATCTATTCCATTAGAAAAAGATTGGATGGGTTGTAAATTACAACCAATCAAAGACAACAAAAAAAGTTTTAAAGTCATTAATTTAAAAATAAAATCTTATAAATAAAAAAAGAGCCGATACGACGAGACACTCTTTGTCCCAAATCACTTAAAGGCATTGTAACCAATTCAAGTGATCGGTGTCTCGAGTTAAAACGAATAATAAAAGAAAGACTCCTTTAAAAAAAGAACACCCTGGCACCTGCTCGATTAAGATGAGAGAAAAGAAAATTTATAGTATTCTAATGAATCATTATATTTCTTGTTTTTATTGTCAATCATAATGCATTTTCATCTGAGATGCTGAACTCCGTCGGAAATTTTTATTTTCCATTTTTTCAACTAGATAATGTGTTCTAAACCATTATTTTCGATAGGGAGCAAAATAGTAATAAAAAATATGAAAGTAAATTGTATCAAAATATAAGAAAAATAAGATAATGATGGTCCATTAGAAACCTTTTGACATCGTACGATAAATAATTAAAAATCAGAAAATACAGGAAAATACTTTTATATCTATTCGATATGTACTAAACTACCGCAAAGAGGACTTGTTTGTCACTCAAAAGGATATGTCACGTGACCAATATCTTTTAGCAGTATGCTGTGTTGGGGGTGACCAATGAAAAATTGGAAAAAGGAATGGTCTAGGGATAAATTACCGTTGTTTAAAAGTAAAATCTTATAAATCAAAATAAAGCCGATATGACGAGACACCCCATGTCCTAAATCACAAAAAAATTGAATTAAAAAAGAAACAAGCGTGAATGCAGCCAGATACAAACTAGGGGCCAATTCAGTATAAGTTTTCATTGTAAATCAAACATCCACCGTAGAAAACCTATTTTGGTTGGATTCTCAAAAATCTAAAACAAAATGAAACGTTTTTTTAGACACAATAAGGAGTAAATGTTTAATTTTTCAGCCCTTTAGCTCAATTTGTGCAGACTGTACGCATGATACATACATAATAACTTGGAACCTGAGGAAACCTATTTGATGTTGACAGTTTTAGTTGAAGGTTTCTAATATCTCTTTATCAATATTAAGAGAATGCAATTAAGAGAATCCAAAATTCAATGATCGAGAATTGTATAGTCTTAAACTTGCACGAACTTCTTTGATGAAACATTGAACAATCGTTGCCATCAAAAGTGGCAAAGGATTCTATTCCTTTTTATGTGTATATGTGTTTGTGTGTTCAAGTGCTTATGGTCATACAGACTTGGCAATTGGCATCAGTATTCCACAAAAATCTTAGATCTAAATTTTTTTTTCATTTACTAGTGAAAAGAAAAACTTTATTGCCCCTTTTGGGACCTTATTTTGACGGGTTTTTTAATAATATCTTGATTTTCCAGAATCCAGATGTTCTTAGATGTTTTCACTCTATTTCAGATGTTTTGCAATGGAAATTTAAAAACAAAAGTAAGAACATCTAGTTTCTCTAGAATCTAGACGTTTTTGAATCATAGACTTTTTTTTTGTAGAAAATGCCAGTGATCTCATAAATAAAATTTATTTTGACCATATCTATTATTTGATGGAATTTTTTTACCTGACGCTAATCTTAACTCAATGACTAGTTTTCATTATTATTAATTTCTGGCTCGTTTATATTTCATCTTATTTTTTGTTGCTTTTTATCGCAGCACTTTACTAATGTTAAGTAAAAAGCAGCATGGATCGGAAGGTAAAGAAGTGGCGGCTGAGATTCGAACTCACATCCTGTAATGTGGGCCAAATTTAGTCACATAGCTACATATTTTCACATGCGATTTCTCATCCAATTTTTTTATTTCTAATACATCGTGTTTCCTTAACAGTTGTCGAATGTAAAGTTAATAATTGATAACAACAATGCTATGTCCAACTTGAAAACTTACGAATACAACTACCTGATATAAACAAACAATACTCCATGGAGGAATATTACGCGATAATCGTGAAACTTCAACAAAGCCATTTTATTTTCATTTAGCGACCTGAAAATAAATATTTGTTGGACACACCTGAGTTTGAGACAGGGATATATTCATGAGACATCCGCTTCGAAATTCAATAGTGTTGAACAAAGCTCTGAAATCTAATATCGTCATTTTCCATGAATTATTTGAACTAGCAATACCTTTTTTTTAACTAAGTTTTGATCGATAGTTCTCCTGCCTTCCTCAAGTCTAAATTTTATTTGGTAATCTTTAACCTGGATACCTGATCTTGATCACATTACTTTTAATAATTTTTACAACTATTCCAATGAGGACTATCCAACGTTGTGTATTACCATCATCATCATCATCAGCTGCAGCAGCAACAGAAGAAGAAGAAAAAAAGAAGAGGATGGGGCTAGAGTGTATTATGGTGGATTCTGTATATGTATGTTTTCTATTCCACCTCATCTGTCTGCGTTTTCAGTCGTTCCATTTGTCATCATCATCATCATCATCATCATCATCATCATTATTATTATTATTATTATTATTATTATTATTATTATTATTATTTGGAATCTCACACCAGTTGCCTGGTGGTAGTCTTTTCAGATAGGAACATTGAATTGTAGTAACGTAAAACAATTGCACTGCACTGTTAACCTGTATTGACTATAAGGTACCAACTTTTAAACCCCTGTTTGCCCCAACGGTCTCCCGATCGTTTATTTATCGAGGGTGGGGAAATAATAATAATAATAATAATAATAATAATAATAATAATAATAATAATAATAATAATAATAATAATAATAATGTAATGCATTTTTGTACCAGTTGCCTGATGGTCACCGCTAGTGACTGAGTGATATCAAGTCTCCTCAAGTCTCGAGCCCTCCCCTTCGCACTCTCACAGTCTACAACGGTGTGGATTATAGTTTCACACCTGTTCCCCAGGGGTTATCGCTGAAAGCCGAGTAACAGTAAGTCTCGTCAGGTCTCCAAGCCTCCTCTCCCTCACCTATCACATCAGCGCTGTGGTTTGCACAGTCCTCACCATGCCTTTTTCTTGTTAGGCTATTGCTTACTGTTGGGGTCGTAGATGTCATATTTCTTGCACTCTCTGAGTATTCGTGCAAACCCAAGGTTGTGCTGGGGTCTGTATAATTCCAATCTTTCCTCTTATCTCCAGTTCCTTCAATACCCTTTTCAGAGTCTTTGGTACGGTTCCCAGTGCACCTATTATTACTGGTACTCCCCCGATTCACATGTTCCACATCCTCGTCAATTCCCTTGCCAGGTTCTGGTATTTCCCTAGCTTTTCACTCTCCTTCGTATTTACTCTGTAATCCACAGGCACGGCCACATCTATTATTTGGCAGGTTCCCTTTGTCTACGATTACCAGGTCCGGCCTTTTCGCTTAGATGGAGTGATCAATTTGGATATCAAAGTTCCAGAGTAAGTTGTGGCTTCTATTTCCCAGAACAGCCTCAGGCTTTGTCTGCATGTTTGAATCCCATTCGTTAGCTCAGTTCCCAAAGTATCACTGTTGTCACACTGTGGTGTCTGTTGACTACATTCACCAGTAATGTGACTTACGGTCTCATCCCTTTCTTCACGTTGGTGGAATTTGCTGTTTGTTTGGGTTTTGTCGATTTCCGCCGCGACATAATTTGTCCCAATGTATTTGTATCGTGTTGCCATGACGAACGATTCTGTTTCTCTCTTCAGGTTTCCTTTGTGTTGCCATGTCCATGATCTCTTGTCTGCGATATTTTGTCTCTAACTTTTGAATTCCTCGTTTAGTTTTTTTTCTGTTCCTACTTTTCTCTTCTTGTTTGTTGTGCTGCTTCTTCGTGTGCTACTTTTTTGTTGTTGGTTGCTCTGCTTCTGACATCCCTCTTCACTATTTGTTTGCACCTATTTTTCTTATCCTGTTTTGGACACAGTGTTCTATGCAGATGAGTCCTCTACTACCTTCTGTCTGTTTTCACATAACGTCTGTGTCATACCTGGGGTGTAGAGACTTGTGTATTGTCATAAGTTTCGCTGGTTCATTAGCTTGGTCATTATTATTATTATTATTATTATTATTATTATTATTATTATTATTATTAATAATAATAATAATAATAATAATAATAATAATAATAATAATAATAATAATAATAATAATAATATTCGTTTTACATTTAGAAGCAATCTCATCAAAAAATAAAATTTAAAATACAATCAAACCCTCAAGCCCTCAAAAATGTGTTATTCAGACGGAGGGGGCGAAAATTTGCAACAAAAGGGGAAAAAGAAGAAAGAAAAAAAGATTTAGTTAAAAAAATTAGCGGATACAGCATAGACCCAGGGAATGTCAGAGAACGTAATGGCCGAAATGTTGTCTTCAAAGTCATCAAGATGATGACTAGATCAAATAATTCATCGAATGATTAATTCACCATTAATAGCTTGCCTGGCTGGGTAGCTTAGCATTAAGATCTTGAAATGCATAGGTCTACAAAATGGTTTGCAAGTTTGTCTTGAAGACAACTACTCCTACTAGTATGAATTCAATTCCCTCTGGAAGGTACGCACACACGGCCTTGAGCCAGACTAATCTAACCGTAAATTACTCAGACGTATTTAATGTGAAATCAGACTTAGCAAGCTAATCTTGCAAACAATATCTATTGTAGTTCGATCTCTACTACAGTACCCAACAAGTCTAACGTTTTAAGCAAGATTTGGTAAATACTAGATTCGTGGTAAGCAGCGGTTTCGAACCCGTGTCGCTGCATTTACAATGTGAGGATCGACAAATCTCTTTGTTCATCAAAGCCCTCGTTACCATGGCGACTGTGTTAGTCCCAGCAAAGCAAAGTTGCCATGACGACCAGTTTATGATTTATGGCTGATCTAATTGCTTTAACCGACCTTTCATTCAAAGGTCAACATATTTCTGTTAATCAGATTCATCGGTCAGTTCCCCCGAAGCTTCTATATGTTGGCAGCGGCGGTGGCAATGGTGGTCAAACTGTCCAACAAACTATATACATGGCCCCGAGAAACATTAAGCGAGATACATTGTCTGTTTTGGTTGTGAAAAACAAGATTTATAACCACCAGCGTATATTATCATCACACACACACATTAGGCTTTTATTAATTTCATTTTTGTATCACATCGTTTTCAGCCGATCGATTCGTCGAGTTTAAATCAAACTTCGAGAATTAAGAATTAAGAACTAAGAAGTATCTTCAAGCGAAATTCGAACTCAAGAGCTCGTCTTCCATTGACAACGCCTCAATTATTAATTATTAGTCTACAATAGAAGAATTGATCGGATAAAAAATGTCGACCGATGGTAGGTGGAATAGAAAACATGGGCAAAATTAACCATGATACACTCTAGCCTCATCCTTTTCCGTGCCCAGAAAGTAAATGAAGATTATTTTCACTATTATTATTTTTTTACTCAAATTTTTAACAATGTTTTCAGTCGGCTCAATCTCCGGCCGTTGAAGCCTGCTCAAGTTTAGTCGGAAGCTACTTTTGGATTCCGATTTCACTTTGTTTACTTCAACGACCAAAAATGGATCGTCTGAATGCGTTATGAGAGAAAAAAAAGAAGCAAAATGGCGAAAAACTTATAAAAATGTGTAGTAAGATAAGATAAATAAATAATCATCTTTATTTGATCTAATTATTTCCTGCATCCGATAAGACGCCATCAGTCGGTTTTGAAAAACGACGGTAACTTTTTCGCCTCAGATCTACATCAAAATTACCACCCAACCAAAGTACAGATGAATGAGCTTCATGTCACTCAAGGAGGATGATCGAACGATCCTCACTCATGTGATGACAAAAAGAATTCTCTGCACTCTCCAAGGGAACGTTGTCCTCTCAGTTTTCGATTATCGATTGTGAAAAGAATCGATATATTTTAGATTAACAAAGAAGCAGCTCTATATCATGGGCATTTACTAAGTTTAGTCTGGAAGAAGTCCACCGTTTAAGAATACTTACTGAGGCTCGAACTCACTACAGGGTAGTCATGGACTTCTAGACTAGCTCGTTAATTATTACCTACGGCAAAGCGCCCAGACTTCATATTACGTTCGATTCATCTTTTATTTTTCTAAGACTGAAATCCACTTCCCGTTATCAAACGTGAGAGAGATTTATAAATTATGTTTCATTCACTGAACAACAGTATCCACCAAAGGTGACGAAGGTTTCTATCGTTTTTTTCATATGTGTGTGTATTTGTATGTTCATTTGTGTTCCCGCGCCCCTGGCCATACCGCTTTGTCAGCTGACTTGTAAATTGGCATCAGTACTCCTCTAGATCCCTTTAAAAAAATATTTTTTATTATTTCTTTTTTTTTCAACAATTTTTTTACCTCTTCGGGACTTTATATTGCCGGATATAGTTTATTGATAATCAACAATGATAAATAAAAAAAAATTAGATTCTGGAGAAGCTAGATGTTTCTGGATGTTTTTTTTTATTTTTTATTTTTAAGAAATTTTTACTCTTGGATGTTTTCCATTGGAAAACGCCAGTGATGTCATCGGCAGAATCTATTTTGGCTTTACTTATTCTTCGATAGAATTATTTTACATGACTAGAAATCATTCATATCTGATAAACATTTGGTATCGGTTAATAATAAAGGGATATTTATATGTTACGTTTTCATCATCTTTTTTATTTTTCTAAAATTTAAATCTCGTTCTCTTCATTTTGTCTGCATTCAGGGGGGATCAAAAGGCTGTAGATACTTGAGTATAAGTCGGTATCATCTGCATGTTGACCTTTGACCTTTGATCGAAACTCATTCATTCATGACGTATGTCGGTTAATCTTTTATTTTTTTTGTTGCTTTTTTGTTATATTCGACTGTTTATTCACTTTCTAATCACGAGTGTCTTTCAGTTTCACTTTTCTGAAGATGATTCTGATGAAGATCCCACATCAATGATATCAATGATATTTTCCACAGATATTGGTATTGATTTAAGGGATAACTTAATATTAAGCTGCAAATTTACAAGGATTGTACAAGTACTTGATTACTTGCGGGAAAGGAGTTTTACTTTGATTTGAAAACTGAGTTTTCCTCTTCTATAAATTACTGGGGCGAATCTCGTCTCTTTTTCTTTCTACTTTTCGTCTGGTGCGTTTTTTAGCCTTCGTCATATGTGTGCTGCAATCAGTTACCATTAGCTGGCGTCCAGTATTTTTTTCAACTTGATTTCTCTTTTGTTGAAATAAACCATGTTGCAAAAATTAAGCTATCCCATAAAGAATAGATCTTATATTATAGAAGCTTATGTGACTCTTGTTTGTTGGTTGTTTTCTGTCGCTCTAGAGCAAACAGAAAGGGAGTAACGGGGTGAAGCAATCGTGTGTGTTCACGTCTGCATCGCTATAACTGCTGAATCTGCTGATGATTGCTCATTAGTTGCACGGAATACAATTCCACTAAGTGTAAGAATCTTTTAATTTTCATGAATGATATTTTTCTTACACTAAAATAGAAATTTGCGTTTTACCCAGTTTCGATGCTTTATCATTCAAAAACTATCATATACAAACAAAAAAAAATATGCATAGTTGTTGAAGATCGACAAGAAAGAAATTTCTTCTGAAAAATGCGTTTTTTTACATTCATATCAAATCATATAATTGTATAATCTATCCATATATAACTAACCCTGTCTTATTTTGCTGCTACTATGTTATTGAGTAGATAAATAAATAAAGGCGTTGCTCGTTCGGAAAAGCTAATCCAGGTTTTCCTTTCCATTAGTGAATTTGTGATGAGGAACCTTAATGTAACCTGGCTTTGGAATAGAACCCCGGATCTTTCGATCTTTAACTTTCAAATGCATGCGTGTCTTGCGTGACCATCTGACATGCGTACCATGTTTCTGATCGTCATACTCTCTGCTCTACTGGTCCGCGACCCTGGTGCGTTTTCATTCGGCAGCAGGGAACAGCGAGAAGCAGTTCAGGTGTGAAAAAAGCTTACAGATGTTTCTGCCGAGATAAATTTTCATTGTACGACGTGCACGATTAACCCCTCCATTATTTCTCTCGTTTCTCGTGTGTGTTACACCAGCTGAAGGTCACCCCCGAATGACCCCCAACTTACAGAACAATCAGCGGCCTTATCTGGTTGTTAATATCGTTGTGCGACTCAGTTAGCTTCAATTACAAAATAGCCCTCTTTTTTGATATTGACACTCATTGATCATAGACTGACATCTGCATTAAGGGTTTTCTCTTGGACAGGAAAAAAAGAATATAACAATATAGGTTTCTACAATTCCTAAGTTGGTTTGGCTGGCTGGCTGTGTATGCATTCCGCATGCTGCACCAGTTCACCAAGAGGGCTGACATTTTCGAAATTTACTCCTTATTATGCTACGAAAAAACGCTTTTGCTTTTGGAAATTACCCCCCCCCCCCTAGGTTTTTAGAGGGGGTTCAATTTGTGATGTAAGTTTCTGTTAAATTGATCCCTAGCTGAATTCACACTTGTTTTTTGTTTTTTAATTCATATTACTTTCAGTGACCACTGCCCAATAAAAAGCAAGAAAAGTATCTTTTACAAAGATCAATTGATCACACATTTTCATATGTTTTTAATTGATCACCCCAAGACATTGGTCACGTGACAGTTTGTATTAGGTGACTTACAAGACATGTTTTATAAAGACATTTAGTTAGCTTAGCTTAGTCCGACTAAAGTCGGAAAGAATGTGGCACCCAATGAGGATAGAACTTACTCTTCAGTAGAGCCTTTGTTGATATCTCACTAACCATTGTACCAAGGCGAAGTACGCAGAATTATTTCAAGAATCAACAGGTTGCCTTTTAACTACCAGTATCAGCGGCCAGTGTTCGATTCCTAGTAAAAATTGGGGTTTTGAATCCCGATTGTCGAGGCAGGTATGTCTTCTTTACTTGGAATGCTTGTACAGCACAATCTTCCAACTATTAGTTGTGTTGCATTAAGCTAAACTTGGCAAATACAAGTACCTTATCTTTGAGCAAATACAAGTACCTTATCTTTGAGCAAATACAAGTACCTTATCTTTGAGCAAATATAAGTACCTTATGTTTGAGCAAATATAAGTACATAATCTTTGAGTAATGTTTAATAGGCTAGTTTCGTAGACCATTATCACAACAGTGAGTTCAACCGTCAGTGAGTGTATCACACTAGTGTCCTTGTACGAAACTTTTGTAAAATATCAATAAATTTTCATATTAAATTGGTGCCTACTACAGGGCAATGTTTACCAAGCCAGTCTTGTAATAAGTTCGATCCTCACTAGATACATCATTACTGTGATCTCCTACGCAGTGAAAGTCTTGTTAACCAATTCGCTAGTAATTCGAATAAGTTCGATGCTCACCGGATGGTCCAAAATTTGCAACTTGTGAAAGACTAAGCTTACCAAATTTTGTTCGGACAATCTAAATTCCTCTTCGTGTCGCGGTTAACGTTTAAATTTTCTGTTCAATACCGTTTTTTTTGCTTTTTACTATCAGAGAAAGAGACTGATATATCCCCTCGGATGTTAAATTTTAGACCCGAAAAAGGTCGCTGAATAAATCGGCGAAGATGGAAAGAAGAGTTCAGATGTCCTTAAGAAAGTTGGCATATTAATGACTCTTCTCAAACTAATTGGCAATAACTAAGATAGGTAAATACCTATATGAACAATAATGTATACGTGCGTTTAATCTAATCAAAATTTTGATGTAATCATTATGTTGCTTTAGTTTCCTTGATGGAGGTGCGGGTTGGCCGAGTGATTCACGACACAGAGAACATATGCGGCGAGTGTTTACTTCGCTCTTATGCCCTATGGGTAAAATAGCGCAAGATGTAGTGAGTGAGGCCACCTCGGGTGCTAGTCGTCTGTAAGTCGATTTCACAAATAGTTATTTGGAATCGCGACGGAGAAACAAGTGATCTATGTCGCATCATATCATTCGTGTGTAAGGGATTAACGAATTTTGTAAATTTTCCCTCACCATCAAATCTTCATTTTCGGAACCAAGTAGCTTTCTTCAGTACTGAATTTGTCTAATTTTGGTCTCGAAAATTACTAAATGTCAGCCCTAATAGTAGGAGCCCGGACAGGGATGGCAGAAGCTGTTGCAAGTGTGAGGGCACATCGAAAGAAAGAAATATAGAATTGCTCAAAGTTCTGGGTTGAGGTTTCATGATTTGCTGCTTTTAACACAATATTTCGGCGGATTAACTCTCCAACCATTATCAAATATTTTCAGTATGTGATTTTCCCCCAGGCTTTTGCCAGTTTCTCATCATATGTAACGACAACAATAAACCTATTCAAATCAAATTTCATCGGCCCGTGCTATCAATGAGTGCCAGTTTTATGCATGAAGAATATATGGCCTTGTGCCAGACTAGACAAAGCATACTGAATACATAATTATGTACAGGACACTAAAAAATGATCTATGATATGAAATGACCAAAGTAAATGATGAGTATTTTTATTGTTAAGCTAGGAATAGTACCAGAGATAATATCTAGGACCCTCGTTACTAGAGCTCGTTACCACACATCGCACTTACAGGCCTCAAAGGTCGGACTCAGAAAGACCTTTCTTATGTGACCTTTCTTTTATTCCTGAAGTTAGCTTAAGCTTTCACTGGGCCACAATAATCAGAAATTAGAAATCAGAAACCGGAGCAAAATGTAATTATATAAGGTATAAAAAAGCATGCATCATTGTGACATTGTGTGAAGTATAAACAATATAATGAAAATCGTCGACAATCAGAAATATAAATAAACAAAAAAAAATTACACCTATAATGCCTTTTTTCTTTGCTATCATCGTATTTTAGAGATTATCAAATTAGTTTCCGATGACTGGCCGTTTCTTCTGTATCATCCAATCATTTGAGTTCATATTATTAAGAACTATATTTTTGAGATTATCATGTAATAATCATTATCGCATCATTTGTGTGTAAGGGATTGTATCTTTTGTAAATCTCCCTTTTACCAAATCTTTATTTTCGGATCCAAGTAGTTTTGCTCAGTATCGAATTTGCCAAATTTTTGTCTTGAAAATCAACAACTGCCAGTCCTGATAAGTGGAGCCAAATTATTAGAGTTTATATTATTATGAATTATTATTAATATTATTACGCCATGACATAAATCTATGTTTACAATATTGTCAGAAAAACTTTGGAATTGACAGTTCAAATAAAAAGCAATTTGACAACCAATAATTAAAGATAGATAGATAGATATTGAGTATTTTGAATTGGGATACTTGCTTAAATCTTTTTAACAAAAACATATGAATATTAGGAATCGAACACATTAGCATCCAAAATGAGCACGTTAACCATCGGTCTGTGGTAGACATATTGCGCAAGTGTTGAAGTACAGTTCAATGAGCCAGCTACAACGATTTTGCATGATTTATTGGTTTCGTCTATCTGTCATCAATTGAAAGAAACTCTTAGATTTCGATGACCCAACACAAAGATTATGTTGAATGAAACGTTAAAATCGGGTGAACTTTTGTTGTGGAAGAGAGCAGAGAAAATTAGCTGAGAACAGGAAAAATAAAAATCCAAGTCTAGAATCAACATTTTATAGACCATATAACACGCACGTATACACATGCATCCACGAGCGCACACAAACACACATACAAAGTGTTCTTAGACGAAACTTTCGCTCTATTTACCAGTAGTCAGGCTCTTAAAAAAGTGACATTCAAAGGCTAACCCTTATGCAATTTTTCCTTACTTGATGCACTTACAGTTACCAATTTTTGTATTGAAATGCATTTGAATTCTTCAAAGTTCAGAATTTCTAAATTGCAAGCCCCATATTTTTTTAAATCATTTTGATGGTTCAAGACTATTTGGGTAATTACTACTACTACTCTTACTACTACTTCTACAACTACTACTGATGATGATGATGATAATAATAATAATAATAATGAAAAAAAAAAGAAAAGATAAAGTGTTAATCTTTAAAATTTCATGACCTTTCCGAATTCAATGTCGAGACCTGCAATTTTGGGGCCACTTATCTTTTTATACTAAAGCGTTTTTATATGGAGCCCAACAAATAATTTGATCGATTCCTAGCCCTGTTTTTATTCTTCAATTTTGACACAGACAATCTCGAGATCTTCAACTACTGGCATCCCATACAATTCAATTTCTTTTCTATCATTAATTTTTCTTTTTTTTCTCTTTACAAATATCTGTTTTAAATATTTATGGCAGTTGACACTGAAGGATATCCAATGTTTTTTGTATCTTCGTTTTTAAGCGTCATAGCCCCAGGCGAGTCCTCGGGCGTTAAATTAATGTCTCCCCAATCATTGACCCCACAAAAATGCTTCTAGCAAATTGATGTCTCTATTGCCCCGAGTAGTTTTGCTGGCGGATGTTGTTGATTGTCCACAAATAGTTCACAATTAGCATTGCAAATAATAATAATAATAATAATAATAATAATAATAATAATAATAATAATAATAATAATAATAATAATAATAATAATAATAATAATAAAAAACTGTTCAGGTTAGTCACTCAATAGAAACTATCTCATGAGTTGGTCAACCTGCCGTGTCCAGGTGATCAATTAAAACATTGGAAGAAAGGATGATCAATGAATAAGTTACTTCTATCGTCTTTCATGGGATAGTAGGCACTAAAAAGTCTGAATTGAAAAAAAAACACAAGCCGGCATAGGTTAGGGACCCATTTAGAATAAACGTACTTTGCAAATTAAGCCACTCACAAAAAAACGTATTTGATGAAGACAGAATTGAATTTTCAGTCCTCTAGCTCCATTGGTACACGTGATTTATAACCAACCGGACCGACTTGAAAACTGAAGAAATCTTTGCAGATAATTCTAGTGACAGTTTTGGTTGACAGTTTGAAGTTGGAGATTTGACATTATCATCTCTACCATCTCCACAGGGCGGTCTCTGTCCTATCTACTTTTTATTTAACAACCACAATATCTAGACTATTACTCAGCAACAACGAAAAATGACAACAACAACGACATAATAATAATAATAATAATAATAATAATAATAATAATAATAATAATAATAATAATAATAGTAATAATAATAATTATTATTATTATTATTATTTTCAAAAAACAGGAGAACTCAATGACATCGGGATGGAGTTTGGAATAGGAAAATGTGCAATAATAGTTCTGCACAAAGGAAGACTCGCAGCGGCAGAAGGAATGGAATTCCTGTTCAGAAGGAAAATTAGAGCATTGACCACACAAGACCGATACAAATACATGGGAGTTCTTGAATATGACATGATAAAACGGGGAGAAATGAAAGAGAAAATACGAAGAGAATACCTTAGGTGGATAAAGAAAATGATAGAGACCAAACTAAACAGCAGGAACCTTATAAAAGGATTGAACACATGGGCCGTATCGGTAGTAAGATACCCAGGACCTTTCCTTGGGTGGACAAACGAAGAACCAGTCAATGGACTGGTGAATAAGGAAGCCTATGACAATGCATAAAGTCTTAAATCCTAGAGATGACACAGTACTGTGCGTTATGAGAAAAGAATGCAGCAGAGGGCTCGTCAGCAGAGAAGACTGTGTCCAGGTCTAAAAAGTATGTGCAAGCAAACAGTGAAGGCATCATAAACAGTGCCCAAAGCAGCACAACGAACAATAAAAAAGAAAATGATGGAGCAGCACAGCAAACAAAGAAAAAAAATGGGAACAGAAGAAACTATACGAAGAATTTAATATTAAATGTAGCAAACGAGAGACCATGGGCATGGCTGCGAAAAGGAATCCTGAAGAGAGAAACAGAATCGCCCATCATGGCAGCCCAAAACGAATGCATCAGAATGTATTAAAACAAAAATCGACCGAACACAGACAAACAGCAAGTGCCGTCTGCGTGGGGAAAGGGATGAGACTGTAAATCACATAACTAGTGAATGTAATCAACTCGCCCAGAAGGAGTATAAGCACAGACACGATAGAGCAGCAACAGTGATACACTGGGAAATGAATAAACGAATGGGAGTTAACCACGCAGAAAAGTAATACAGCACAAACTGGAGTCAGCCCTGGAGAATGTAAACTGCAAATTACTTTAGGACTTTGTCGTCCAAACGGACCAACCCATCCAAGCAAGAAGACTGGACCAAGCAATCGTGGACAAGAAGAGGAAAACCTGCCAAATAATAGAAGTGGCCGTACCCGCAGACCATAGATTAAAGAGGAAAGGGTTAAAAACTAGAAAATTACCAGGATCTGACAAGAGAACTGAAGAAGGTGAGGAACATGAAAGTCAGGGTAGTAACAGTAACAGTAATAATAAATGCATTCGGAAGCCCGTCAAAGACACTAAAGGCAAGATTGGAGGAACTATAAATAAAAAGAAGGATTGAGACTGTGCAGATTATAACAATGCAAAAAACTGCATTAATTCTGAGGAAATATGAGATTCACGACCAAATAAGACAAATGATGACAGAGGTACGAACCACAGCACTGCTGTGATTGGTGGGAGAGAAATGAGATAAGAGGAAGGCTGAAGACATGAGGAGGCTTACTGTCACTCAGCCTTCAGCGATAACCACCGGGCAACTAGTGTGAAACTGGAGACCACAGTACGGCTGTGGACTATGATAGAGTGGAGAGGAGAGTTGGAGACTTGAAAAGACTTGCTGTCACTCAATCTCCAGCAGTAACCACCGGCAACTGGTGTGAAATTGCTAATAATAATAATAATGATAATAATAATAATAGAAGAAGAAGAAGAAGAAGAAGAAGAAGAAGAAGAAGAAGAAGAAGAAGAAGAAGAAGAAGAAGAAGAAGACTTTAGGAATAAGTTGTGCGGGTTATTTAGACCTATGTCTATCATCCCGACGGCTCAATCGGTTAGCGCCGACCTAGGCTACATAGGTGCTCCCATGCAGAAGGGTGTGGTTCATCTCTTTATTTTCAGATCATGGCTGTTGTTTCGCTAACTACCGTAATTAGTTCAGTTTGTCCAAACATTTTACTTCCTAAAACTATCTTTCCTTATTCACATAGTCGGATACTAATATCTATTACATATATAGATATGAAGGCACCTCCAAAAGACCGAAATTCAAATATGTCACACAAACGATTTGAGTTCGAAATGACCAGTAAATTCTTTTCGAAGTTGTGATAGGGTATGAATCTATAAGTCCCTTAATTTTTGACTAATAAAAACAAAAAATTTTATTAGCCATCCACGTATATATATATATATATATATATATAAGCATACACGACGCATCGCAAATGCTGCGTATAGTTATTTACTAAGCATAGCTCAGTTTTATAAAAGGTCATCGTAGTAAAGCACTTGTGAAAATCGAAATCACAACATTAGTAAATAGGTCTGCAAAACTAGTTTGCTGTCCATCGCGTGACGGCCAACACATATTCACGTCAATGTCCAAAAGCAAGCACATGTAGGAGATGTATGCGGTGAAACACACTCACACATACACACAGAGATATATATGTATATATATATATGCATATATTTATAAATAACCACACCAACTAACACATTCTCTTGCGTGTGTATACTGAAAATAGCCAGAAAAATGAATAAAACAATCTTTTTTGAACGTGTCGATTCAAGGTTTCACATCATCTTTTTTTCAAAAGCACGATCACAAAATGGAAACTTATTGATAGACACGTTGAAAATGATATTCATGTATACATAAGTACGTATGTATATCTCTGCTTGAAAGGGAGAGTGAATATATATATATATATATATATATATATATATATATATATATATATATATATTAAACATCTTATATGTGCAACATATACACGAATATCTGTGTATTTTCTTGCGTATGTATGTGCGTATGTGTGTATATGTGTGTGTATACGGAGAGACATGTGAGAAAGAGATGGATGAAAGAACAACATAGTATCAGCATATTGGCGTGGCTGCGGGATATGAAGAAACAGATCATTTCATCGACAGACAGAATAATAGACGGATAGATAGATATAGTGGAACAGTCTTTCTCTCACTCTCTCACCCCATCTCTCTATAAATATAGATATGTTTGGAAACAGGTGGTTAATAGGTGCAGTCAAGGGTATCCAACTGTATCTGGAAAATAGTTACGGAAAAGAAAGATACCAACATATTGATAGACGCATCTTGAAAGAAAGGGTTTGGTAGATAGCATTATATATACGTATATGTTTATGCGCATGTGTGTGTATGTGAGTCTATACAGGCATACAAACACTCACAAATATTTATGCTAAGGTGCGTGTGTTCGCATGTGGCTGCGTGTATATACATATATATATATATATATATATATATATATATATATATATATATATATATATGTGTGTGTGTGTGTGTGTACATGTTTTTTTTATGTATGTGTCCTTAAAGTAACCATCCATTTTGGAGAATTAGGGAAGTTTTTAAATAATTGTTATATTAGCTTGATTGAACATGAATTTCTATCCAACATTTATATATCAATTGAATTGCTTCACATACAATTATTTATTTTGGCTAATTCTTATATTTTTTTTAGATCCGTCTCATTCATGGTGCATCTACCAGAATGGGTTTATGAAATAACTTGCTGGGTGAAAAAACCATGAAATGTAATGAAATTAAAGAAAATTTTGAGAGAAAGTTTCATAAAAATGACTCTAGAGACCTGGTTATTCGTGAATTATTGAACAAATTTAAGTGGACTGGATCAGTGCACATTCGTTGTCAATGATATCATGGTGGGAAAAGGTATAGAAAAATAACCCCAAAATACTCAGGGCAATTGAAATACCATAAATGCATGGATTTGGGATTGAAATTTACATTCAATTATGCCGAAGTAAGAATTACTTAATATATTACCTATTCATACAAAATGGATGTTTACTTTAGGGGTACCCGGAATATATAAAGATTCAGAGAGAGAGAGAGAGAGAGAGAGAGAGAGAGAGAGAGAGAGAGAGAGAGAGAGAGAGAGGGAGAGAGAGGGGGGGGACTTTGATAATCCTTCGAGAACAACTCAAAAATGCTCATTTAATCTAAAATGTGTGAGTAAATATACAACCAGGAAGGTCTTGAGACGCACAAGCACATTCATAGCGTAGAAAAAGAAGTAAAGATCGTCAAGTGCAAAACGCTTCTAATATAAAATGTATAGATGCACATGCGCACACACGCACCTGCACACACACAAATATATATATATATATATATATATATATATATATATATATATATATATATATATATATATATATATATATGGATCTGTTTCATAGCAGATATCCATTGATTAGACATCATTGTGGGTTTGGAAATAAATACCATGTATTCAAGTTTAGTAATGCCATGATACAAATGTATGCTGAGACACAGGTGCTTTGAAAATCCCTGATCTGTTATTTCTTAATTTTTTGTTTTGCTTCATTTGAATTTTACCCAAACAATGATTTGGTTCACCAAGCACATCCCATCTATGATACCATGCGTGGAAATATTTACTTAGTTCAGTCTCGATTGGTATAAGAAGACTTTTTCAGGTTCTAATTCAGTTACCAGTCTCACAGAGTCATGGAATTTGGCATTGAAAACCCGGACTTTGACTGATTCCAGACATTGGCTGCAGGCGTCAGAGACGAAGATGTTACCGAACGACCTACACGCACCGGAAATATAAAAAAGGAACATGAAAAAGAATAAAGAAATGGACGGATATTGGAAGTATCGGTTTTCAGATTAGGATAAGATCAGGTAAGTAAAAGGTGAGTGTATAGACTTACAGCGCTTCCATTAGTCTTTGATGTTGTTTCCCTTGCCAATACTATCGGCTGGCGTCAACTGACATGGCTTAGTCGGAAAATGAAGGACATTTGAATAGAAGGAAAGTCACCAGACATCCAAGCAAAAGTACTTAGTAAAGTAGGTATGGAGACGGCGAGAGAAGTTTGTAGATATTGTTACCCATGGGTGTTGTGGACTTTACAAGTACATGAATGGACATATCGTAGAGAGCGTCTGATGCACTGAGCTTAAGAATGATTTAGATGCTTGCATATTGACATGAGGTTGTGCTGTCAATGTTTATATATATATAAGAAATAAGAATGATCCAGTACCCACGATATATATATATATATATATATATATATATATATATATATATATATATATATATATATATATATATATATATAATGTGTGACGTGTGTGTATATGTATGTGTGGAATGTAAACGCTCTAGTAGTTCACACACACACACACATGCATGCATACATATATATAATAGAAAATCTACAGTAGTAATCTTATATAGATATATACAATACAAATCAGGAATACAATATGATATGATATATTACAATATCCGATGTGTGAGGCAAATGATTCAGTTTGTTTTAGTTTCCTATTTAAGACATTGGGGGGGGGGGCTCAATTTTTTAGGTGGTAGGATCTTCATTTTATTCTATTTATGTATAAATATTTTCTTGTTTTTGTTTAGAGGTTGGTTATGGCATGTTATGTTTTTCTGTTTTATTTTGTTGAAATGCTGTGCTTGTTGGTAGTTTAGAATGATAAATCAGGAGGATGTGGTGTAGAAATGTTCGTTATCTGTATGTAGTTAAACCATCAGTTCTTTGTGTTATGTTCACTCTCTGAGGATGCTTTATTCTCAAATCCGTTTCTTAGTGTTAGGGTTGCCTTGTACATGACCTTAGTTGTTAATTTAATTATTTTAGGTTTGGTCTGTTTTACTGTCTAAGATAATTATGGTGATTTGGTTGTTCTTCAAAGTAGTTGGAAGTATAGAATAATGATGTTCATGGAGGAAATACCCAAGTATATTGATCAGCATGTGGGAAGTACCAGAGTATTTCTCTGTGAGATTCTCCATGGGATTTAGCAGGAGTAAATATATCTGCCGAGAAAGTGAAGATCACGTATGATACCGCTAACCACATCTGTATTTTATATTCTTTTTTTGTTTGTTTCTCTGTATGTGTGTGTGTGTGTGTGTGTGCGTGTGTGTGTTCATGTGTATGTATGTGTGTAGACAGGCGCATATAAATGCATATGTGCCCTCACAAAATAGTTAGTGTCACAGATGCGTAAAACAAGTAAGTAGGTTTCTAAATGTCCCTGCTACATACTTAACTGATGATTACATAGATTATCTTAGTAAGACACAAAGTCAAATCGAGGTGGGATATTAATGTTAACTGTTGTATAAATATTTACATCAATGTTGAAGAGTTTACAGAGCAAAACAAACCTTGATATCTAAAACACTCTCAAGCATATTTGTGTGCACCTGTATTTATTTTTGTCAATCTTCAGTCCAAGTTGGGAGTTGACAACAAGAAAAATCCTCTACAAATTTAGGGTAGGGGTAAATTCTTCACTGTCCGTATATACAAAAATTATGTTAGAAATACGCAAGGGTTAATTCATGATAGATAAATGCCTTTAAGAAATTAAAATTTCCCTGTCAAAATCACGACAAGAGATTGGTAGCCGACTCTTTCACTGACGGAGCCAAACTGTTTTGGACGTATGCGATTTAAAACAAATATATATGCAATACAAAGTCGACACTTATCATTTGAAATCAGTTATCGTCTTGGGAGTTTGATTCTGCTGCAACCAGTTCTGGTAGGCTTGGATCTACGAAGCCTGTTTCATGTAGACCCATTTTAGACTTTAAAAAATCATCTTCTTTTAAAGCTCTTTAACGACTTTGATCCTCTGACAGAGACTATTATCTCATTAGATACGTACTAAGGCACTTTATTTCTCATACTACATAGAATAAATCTTTCTTAAATAGGCCTTTTCTCTATAGATATTGAAACAATTAGGCCCAAACTTTTAGAGATATTATCTATTTAGAGATCTTCATTAAGTAAACAAGAAAGTAGTTACGCAGTATGAATGAATCGCCTACAACTGCAAATAAGTTGAGACATTTGAAAAAATCTCGCTCTATTGCTCATGTTTATTCTAAACATAACACACGCACCCCCCACACACATACGCATATATATATATATATATATATATATATATATATATATATATATATATATATATATATATATCCTCGCAGATTAAATATTTCTTCGCTAAATTTGTCAAATTGGAGGTCTGTTAAATGCTGTGATTCCCAACTCGTACTTTTATATAAATCTTTGCTATCGGTGTGCAGTAGAAATCTTGGTGTAGCCTGGGGAAGGAATGACTGTATATTTGATAATCGTTCCCTAATATATATCTCCTTACACAACAAAGCCATTTGGGTGGAGCGAGACAAAAAATTGGTTGAGCGTATTAAGTGAGTTAACTAGCAGTTTGTGCGATCGAATCTTGGCATAGGTGTTGCTCACTCTTCGGTAGACTCCGGGCAGAACTGCATTGGCCTTTGGACAGGTCAACGTAGTTAGTGCAGCTTTTCCTGTGATCGTTATTAAAATGTTTGAAATGGAAGATTCTGTTCAAGATTCCGATTATACGAATATTTGATAATCCATCTGTTTTGTGAACGCCAAAAATCCAAGCATTGTCGAAATCGAATACAGACGCAGAAGAGGACAAAAATAAAATGATTAAAATTGTATAAACGACTCACTGTATTATATAGCGACTGTTGATAGTGAAGTTCCACTTACTCGATGTTTAAAATCGGCTCACGACTTTTGTGCGCCGTTTGTAACATCGGATGAGCGGGCGTTTTGAAAAGAAAGAAAATCACTCGGTGTAACAATTACTTTTGCCCTTTTCTGCATCCACAGTGGTTATTTTTTTGCGTTCTCATAACGAAGGATTCTCGGATTTTCTTTTAACAAAAAAGGAAGAAACTGGAAGGAACTAATGGAAAAAAACCCAAATACTCTGAAGGCGTATTTTCGTAGGATAGATGGAATGGAATGATCCTGTTAAGCATTGTACTTACAATACACATACTATAAATACAATTCTTAAAGATTCAAAAATAATTTCTTTGAATACTGACTCTGACTTACATTTCTTTGGATTTTTTTTTTATTTCTGAGAAAAAATATTATCTGCAAAAGTTTCCAAAGGGACTAATTTTGTGGTAACTTTGTATTAAAATTTTTGCTAAATACGGTTATTTGGAAAGATCTGACAATGCCTTGCTACTGCTGAGATTGTGGCTATGGTTTTTTTGTCACATTTATCAAAGATGTCTCCATGATAGATTGTCCGACTGCCAGTGGACAGGTCCTACTTTCAAAGAGTGCGGTCACAAAAAAATAATAAATATCTCTTTGTTTCTATTTCGATCATGTGTGCACACAAAGAATGTTACAGACAACGAGATATTCATTGGTAATTAGTAATGCAGGCCATTCCTCGACAGTTTGAACCTCATTCAGTACTCAACAATTGTAGTCTTTGTCAGGCTGAGCTTCTTACATATCCGTCAATCGAGCCTAAAATGTAATACGGTATTCAGATGCGCAACCTGCGAATAACTAGTACAGAATAAGGACAAGACTACTTATCTCATAAACCATTGACAAGGGTTAAATTCTGGCTGCTTTCTAAATTTTATTTGTGCCAAAGTTTTCCAAGTTCAATTATTTTTCATTTTATAATCTATACACTCACACAGATTTTTAAACAGACTTTTCTGATTTTTTCAACCAATTAACAGCGAACGATAGAAATTACAGTTTTATTGCTCATTCAATAAAATCTCCGTTTTATTGTGATTGATTGCAATTCAATTCTATCTGTGATTCCTGGCTTTTATCTTGCAATTGGATGAGTTGCAACGGATAATCTTGCAATGGACAAGGGCTTTTACATTGCAATGGATAACTAATACTATTTCGCCAACTGCTGCAGCTGGTCGTTTGATTACGGCTTATCAATACAGGGTTCTTCAGTTTTTGTCTTGATCTAGCTGGCTGGCTATGTATGTATTCAGCACGTTTACAGCCTAAACCACTGGAGTTCGAGGACGGAAGATTTAAATATTTACTTCTTATCATGTCTAGAAGAACGATTTTTTTTTGCTCTAAATAGCTTTTTCTAGTAGGGGTTAGATTTGCAATCTAAGTTTATGCTAAATTGATCCATTAGTCTGCCCCCAGCAGCATTCACACTTGGTTTCTGAAAATTCAGACTTTTTTATTTTTTATTTTTTTATTTTTTTAATTTTTTTTTTTATTGATCATCATCATAATCATCATCATCATCATCATCAGTCTCTTAACATCCGTTGTTGGACATAGACTTAGGATTCTTAGGATTCACCACACTTCTCTATCGTGGGTGTCGCAGAGCCAGTACTTTCTGAATTTGTCTAGCTCGTCTCTCCATCTAATACTCTGCCGGCCCCAGCAGTGCATGTGATCTCAGGGGTTCCATGTCGTGAGTTGCAATGTCCATCGGTTATCTGCCATTCTTGCAACATAGCCAGCCCATTGCCATTTGAGACTTTTAATGGTTTCTATGATGTCCCTGACTCTTGTCTTTTCTCGGATGTACTGTACTGTCTTGTGGTCTCTCCATGTGAGGCCCAACATAATTCTTCCATGTGCACGTTGCATGGTTCTCAATTTACGGGTCTGTGTCTTGGTTAGGTTCCATGTTTCAGCTCCATAAGTGACTATTGGGAGGATGCATTGGTTATACACCCTTCTTTTTAGAATTAATAGGATCTTCTTATTTTTGAAGGTTGAACTTGCTCTGCCAAAAGCTTATCATCTTAGGGTGATTCTTGGCTTGACTTTTTCTCCTGAGGTTCTCATGGAGATTCGTCGTCCTAAGTAGATGTACTGATCTACTTTCTCCAGTTCTGTGTCCTCAATTTTGATCTTAGTATTTTTATCTCCGACGTGGTTGTACTACCTAAGCACTTGGGTTACATGACAGTTTCTATTGAGTGACTCACCAGACGTGTTTCTTATCTAATCGAACTCAATTTGAGTTAATCTGTCTCCCGAAATTGATCCTTCAACATCTCAGTCCTCAGTTCACTGTTCTAACCTCAGAGCCGAATCCCTGCGCTATAGATGTGAAATCGACAGCAAGTGTAATGTTATTCCAGATGGAAGTAGCAGTGGTTTTGAAGGTCGAAGTGGAGGGGGTAGCATTAATGGTGGGAAGGGTGTTGTCTGTGATTGGATTAACAAAAGAAAGGTTATCTTCCCTTGTTTTCCATTTTCTCATTTCCTCAATTGTTGTTGACCTTTGCCCGTGTCTCATCCCTTTCGGCTTGAATCGGTTACTTGAGCCCCGGCCTAATTAAAAGACCGATTTGATCCAAGGACGAGAAACTTGATCAGCGGAAGAAAAAAAGTCTGATATGCGATAATGTTTCCAATATCTTCCGCCATCTGAGAAAATTCCCGCCGCTGAATTGACCGGACTTACAGTTTCCTTTTGATCTTCCAATCAGCCCTAGAGGAACGGCTCAATGGGCGTTGGGGAGGGATGTGGAGGTGAGTAAAAGCCTTGCCTCATATCTGCCGCTTCAAGAAATACACTTCTCGGTTGACAGAAATCAAGACGAAATATTCACCAAACCTATTCAAAACCATTTTCAAAGACTAGTCTTCCGCTACCTACGACTGTATCCCCTCTCTCTCCTCTTTTTTTCTCTCTCTCCCCTAGTGCCATACTCTTGAAATTTGTCGTATCACACGGTTGTGGTATGAAAATAATTCTTCGGATATTATTATAGGTTATCCATATTCAGCCGATTTTGTGAGCATTTCGTTGTTGGATTCCCATAAAAATTTAAATCTCCAGCTTTTTGAGGCATTGCTATTAGCTTACACCAGCGTTACTCGACCCATGTGTCGCGACGCAAAATTGGGACACAAGAAAAAAGGTTTAGGTCGTAATAAAAATAATTCTGTTTTGTCAAATTTATGCCTAATCTTGAAATGGAGTTGTTTTGGTTGAAACGGAAATTGTGTCGTCAGATATAATTTAGCCGTGTTTCTGCCTGCTGATATGTTTGAAAAGAAATCAGAAAATTTAATTATTTTCAACAACATTAAGGCTAACCCTGAATTTTTAATCTTCATCTTCCTGTACGATTTCGTTTTTTCAGCTTCTTTACATCATAGAATTTTGCCGAGAGAAACATCAGAAGATGGCACTTTGAGCATAATATCTTGGAAATTGAAATGAGCGGAATTCTGTCTGGAAGTCTCGAAACAATATCCAGAAATCTGTAAGAGCGCAATCAAAGGTCTGCTCCCTTTCACAACCTCCTTATCTGTAAGTCTGGATTCATGATCATTATATATTCAAAAACAAAATAAAGAAATCATCTTTCGTCCATAAACAATAGTAATCATTATAGCAATTTTTCAAATGAGTCATCCATTAAGCTTATCAAACTCATAAACTTATATTGTTAATGGCACCTTCCCTCACTAAAAAACATTTTTGTGAGGAATTCTGAAAAAGAGATGTTTCTTCTAGACATGATAATGATTAAATGTAGGAATTCTCAGCCCTCCAGTTCCATTGGTATAACCTATACGCGTGGTACGTACATAGTCGACCAACTAGTTGCACCGGAAGAAACCTATGTTGACAGTTTCTACAAACGAATGAGAACAGTAGTTCGAACAAACTTGGCATTGTAATTTTCCTTGCTCAATGTAAGATTGATCGAGACTTTTAAGGGACTTCAGTTTCTCAAACCGTACACCTTACCTTCTCTTTTTCAAAGCGCTACCCTCCAGCTATCATCTTGAGCTTAGAACGCTACTATCGGCAACATGTGAAAGATCTTTACCGCTTTAATGTTTATTAAACCCGATCTCCGTTCTCAATCAATGTTGTTGTTGTTTTTATATAAGGCTTTCCGCAAACAGAAATGGGATAGGGCGAGGCTGTTGTTGTTGAAAGAGGCAGAGGTCTACTGTTACCTGTCGAAAGCCAGGTGCTTAGCCTGGTTCTTTTACTTGTTGGGTCAGCAAGGCAAAGGGTCATGATAAGAGAAATACAGGCAGGTGCTCTTATATACGATCCTTTCAACATCAAGTCTTACAATAGATTCCTTTTTTTTAATCTTTCGTGGGAAAATCGCCGAGAAATTTCTTCTGTTGAAACGAATTTCAACCAATATACTTCGTTTGAGTAACAGCGTATGGGATGATGAAGAAAAAATCGATTTTTTTTCTGAATATAACGAAATTATTTCTCGGTGTTCAATTCAGACACCAAGGAAGTGGGTTCAATCGCAGCATTCAGATAAATTGATAAATGAATACATGTATCGCTGGTTAACTCAATTACTCTTGGGAAAAGTTCTTTCAATGAAAAAACAACTTTATAACTTTGATCTAGGGAAATAGATTCTCATTTGATACGATATGCATGCACGCTTGTATGCATGATCTTGCCCCCCCCCCGCAAATACATGTGTATGCACGTGCACACACAGAGAGTGGAAGATCGATCAATAAGTCTCAAGCCTGATACATAGTTATTAGCTGAATCTTGATCTGAAATTTTCACTGTAAAATTTTTGATCTATGCAATTATTATTCGTCGGTGAATTAACGTGCACTGTCAAGGAAAAAGATAATGATAATAAATAAAGATCAGTTGTGAAAATCAAATGCTCATTTTATCGTTGGCCTACAGACATTGATGTTCCTGCTTACACACATATTTATATAAACACACAGATATACATATCCACCCACTTGTACACGCACATGTATACACACACATCCACATCCACACATCCATCATGATGCCTTAATCGTCCGAGAAGGGAAGGGCCTTGAAAATCAGTATTCTAAATCTGAACTTTTTACTTAACCTCAGTCATAAGAACTTGTGAAAAATTACGCAACTACTTCAACTATCAGGCATTATGTATTATTTAATATTCGTATGTTCTTGAATCGAACGATATTTATATACAATGCTATTATATGATACTTATATTAATGATAAATAATAATATGGAATCAATATTAGTTTTAGAAGTATTAATTAAAACCCTTCCTCTGATTCTGTTTTTTAAATTTTTTTTCACATTTTGAATTGAGAAAAAATCATTTGATGGTTTTAAAGTGATTGCTACTATATCAGAAATGCTAAGAGTGGAATTCTGGTGACTGGGTATCGTAGGATCTCCATACACTCCGCCCAGACATGAGACCTGGAAGGGAGTTCCATTGTTAATGGAGACAGAACAGAGGTCATTCAACGTCATTTGAGGAACTTACTATTGACCAAGAGGTGGGGGATGAGCAAGATTATGTTGCATCACTCTTCTGACAGGGGGAGCTGCCTTGAAAATCAGTGGTCAAAAATTTCGGCTTCACAAATCATAAAAAAATGAGTAATTTAAAAAGCTTTTTTTCCTCAAAATATAAACTGCTGATTTCACTTTTATTTCAAATCCAACGATGCAATAAATTTCAATGCTCATTCGAGTAATTATATCTTCATATTGAATAAAAATGGCGATATAATTTATTTTAAAAGTTCAAAGCTACATAACAATTTAAAGTATTTTATCATTGAATAAGATGCACAGTTTCTCCGTGAATGCCTGCTTCAGAATAACCTCGTAGACTTAAATTCTAAGAAGTACTACATGAATGGAAAAGTAAACTATATTTTGATATTGACAATAAAGAGCACAAATTATACACTGACAAATGTAGCTTTTAGCGAATCGAAATGGAATGGAAGTTTTTTAGTCGTGATGTCAATAGATTGTCTGTCATTCTTGCAAAATGACCAGCCCATTGCTATTTGAGTTTTCAAATGGATTCTATGATGTCTCCGGCTGTTTTTTTCCTCAAAGATTGAGGTTGATCTGCCAAAGGCTTATCATCCTAGAGTGATTCTTCGCTTGATTTCTTTTTCTTTTGGGAGTTTCATGGAGATTCGTTGTCCTACGTTGATGTAGAGGACTACTTTCTCGAGTTCTGCGTTTTCAATTCTGATTGTTATGCGTTTATTTACGAGATAGTTGTTGCATATGACCGTTGTCCTGCTTAAGTTCATGTGTAGGCTGACTCTTTTGCTTTCTTCATTTAGTTCATCTAACATTAGTTGGAGGTCGTGTAGGTTCTCTGCAAAAAAGACAATGTCGTCTGCAAATCTGAGGTAGGTCAGATATTCGTCGTCTATTCTAATTCATCCATTTTCCCAGTTTAGGTTTCAGAATACCATCTGTAAAGAGTTTGGGTGAGCTGGTATCATCTAGTCTTACCCCCTTTTTTTTAGCAACCGCTACTCCTGCTCCTGATGATGGTAGTGATGATGATGATTATGATGACGATGAGGAGGATGAGACTGTCCTGACGTTGACATTACCTAAGGCTGAAGATTTGAGGAGATTTTTTGTCACTCAGTGTCCTACGATAACCATCAAACATGTGAACATAGAAATGCATGAAATAATAATAATAATAATAATAATAATAATAATAATAATAATAATAATAATAATAATAATAAGAAGAAGAAGAAGAAGAAGAAGAAGAAGAAGAAGAAGAAGAAGAAGAAGAAGAAAAGAAAAATGGGAAAAGAAAAAATTGTATGGCGAGTTTAAAAGGCAGATACAAGATGTGGCAGACGAGAAATCATGGACGTGGTTACGAAAAGGAAACCTTAAGAGAGAAACGGAATCGCTCATCATGGCAGCCCAAAACAAAAGCATAAGGACAAACTACATAAAAACAAAAATCGACAGAACACAAACAGCAAATGCCGCATGTGCAGTGAAAGAGATGAGACAGTAAACCACATAACTAGTGAATGTGGTCAACTCGCCCAGAAGGAGTATAAGCATAGACACGATAGAGTAGCAACGATGCTACACTGGGAACTAAGCAAACAAATGGGATTCAACCATGTGGAAAAGTGGTATCAGCACAAGCCAGAGGCAGTTTTGGAGAATGACAACCACAAACTACTGTGGGACTTTGACATCCAAACTGACCACCTCATCCAGGCAAGAAGGCCGGACTTAGTAATAGTAGACAAAAAAAGGAAGGCCTGCCAAATAGTAGACGTTGCTGTACCTGCAGACCATAAAGTAAAAAAGAAGGAGGGTGAAAAAAGGGGAAAATACCAGGACCTAGCAAGGGAGTTAAGGAAAATGTGGAACCAGGGTAGTACCGGTCATAGTGGGCGCACTAGGAACTGTCCCCAAAACGCTGAAGGTGAGACTGGAGGAGATCGGGATTAGGGGAAGGATAGAGACCGTACAGACCACAACACTACTGGGAACTGCATGGATACTGAGGAATGTGCTAGAGATATAAGGACAGCAACGAATTGTAGCCCTGACATGATAAGTGAAAGAGAGAGGAGACGTTAGCTGAAGACCTGTGGAGACTTATTGTCACTCAGCCTTCAGCGATAACCTCTGGGCAACCGGCGTGAAACCGTAAATCGCAGAATTACTGCGACCTATGAGTACTAGGAGAGGAGGGCTGGAGACTTGAGGAGACTTGCTGTCACTCAAACTCCAGCAGTTACCACCAGGCAACTGGTGTGAGATTCCAAACAACAACAACAACAACAACAACAACAACAACAACAACAATGATTGCCAAAGAGATATATCTATATCTCTGAGGTCTACTACTACTGTAGATTAAATTTTAGGTTTCAGACTTGTGGAGGGGGAGTGATTGATAAATGATACTTGTAAAGAAGGTTGACTCCCCTTTGCTCCCATTCAAGCATAGGAACCCTCTTCCACTCTCTTCTGTATCCATTGCATTGCACGAATGGATTGAGAAGGAGAAGAGGAAAAAATGTAAGTGAAAAAATTCGAAAAATCTAACTGGAAAAATTTTCAACCACAATCAATGTTCTTTCACAATCTGCAGTTCGGAATATCGGAAAAAAAATGATTTTTATGAAAATTATTTCCCAAATCATCTTTATTTCCTATCACTCATTGATTTCTTACAATAAAATTAATATCTTGACGAGTTTTGAGCAATTCTTTCTGAGTCATATACACCCTCCCCTTTTCTTAAATACAGTTGAAAATTATTATATTTCCTCTCAGATAAAGTATTGTGAAATATTTTATTTTAGTTTTTCCTCTACAATTTACTTTCATCCTGATTTTTACTGTTATTGTTTTGTTTTTTTTAGATCAAGATTTATTCACCAGTAAGAGTTCAAAAACTTTCCGTTTTCCAAATACATCTTATGTGCTTCAAATCAATAACATCTTCGTTGCCTTTGGTTAGTTTTGAAAACAATCATTAGTTTACTGGGAGTTATACTTGGCGTTTAACAATAATGCCGAACAGGACATTCACCGCTCGTCGTACGATTGTGTAAAATCTGTTTTTCAAAATATAAACATTCATCTGAACATTTATCAGAATATAACTAACTCTTAAAAAACTACCCGACAACATTTTTTCACAACAGAAGTAGCCGAAATATTTCAAAACCGTAGTTTTGTACAACGGTCGGGAAGTAAGGGTTCATTCCAGCATTATTATAGTTACAACATAAGGAGAAGTCCCCCCCACACCCTCGCCATTTTTTCCAAAGTTAGCAGAGGTCTTACTTATTGAAAGCAATAACATTTTCGTTGGAAAAAATTATTTAGGTTTTCAGTTTTTCCTGATAAAACATAATTTATTCGTTTTTTTTTAACACAACTCAACTGTGAGTAGACAGTGCGAATCAGGCACAGAATAAGCACTTGCTTCGAATACGTTTCTTCTTTTCCTCTGTTTTTTGATAAGAAATATATCAACGAACATATTTTTCAATGTGATGTGGATGTTGAATTTGAAGTTATTTTCCATCATAGGGCAACATCGGGTATACCTGCTAGTAATTTAGATTTAGTAAATTGAAGAAATATATATAAATACATCATTTTTTGTTTAAATGCGTTTATTTGTTATAATGAGAAAAGCCCAAGTGTTTTGTATGTTAAATTGTTAAAAATATCTAAGACTTGGCACGTAAGACAACCTTCGGCCAATTAGTTGATTGTGAGTTCAAATCACGGTAGGGGGAAAGCGAATTTTATATAGAGGTTTACACCCTTAATTTTGGTGAGGATTGTTCTTGTTCTTATTACGGTTGAAAAATAAATTCAACTTCAGTTTTGAAATTTGACAATAATTACTCGTAGTCGTATTGTAGTGTCAAAATTTGATGTCATGTAAAAAATAGTTCCATCGAAAAATAAATATGTTCAGAATAAATTCTATTTATGACATCACTGGTGTTTAATCGGAAAACATCAAAAATAGAGTAAAAGAAACATCTAGAGAATCTAAATGTTATTAATACACCCGTCTGAGTAAGCCCCCCCCCCACCAGCAGGAAGAAAAAAAAACTTGTTTCTACAATTGAAAGTAAACATTTTTAGAAGAGATCTGATGGAGTATTACCAATTTTCACGTCTGCAGACAAAACAGTGTGGCCTGGAGGGCTGGGACACTCAAACAAACACACACACAAATACACGCACATATAAAAAAGGATAGAACTCTTTGCCACCTTTGGTAGCTACGGTTGTTCAACTGCCATAGTAGTAATAACACTCGCAATCATAACAATGCGTAAATCTAATACTGTTTGTGTTTCGTCTTTGGATATCACGGAAGTAAATAATCTACGTGGGTTGTTCAAAACCCAAGTGCTTTTGTTTGATTATCAAATAACTGAAAATCTACGATTTTGTTTCCCTCGAAATAGCATTTTCATTTTTCTCTTTATTCTCCCTTGTTTTATTCTATTTTTGTCAAGAATCAGGCGACTGGATTTTCCATTTCAGGTGAAAATTCAGCAACGTGAGTGGGTAGCTAAGGAAATATGCTTCCTTGTTTCTTTCTTTTTTTTTTCAAATCAGATCATGTGAACGTGACGGTACAAGGAAAGTAGTTAGGTTACTTTTAATCTTTCGATCTTTTTTCTTTTTCTTTTTTCCTATTCATTTCAGCGAATCGGCATTCTTATTTTAGCATTTTATTGTAATTTCGACCTTTAAAAACCTCATTTTAAGATCTTCTCGAGATTGCTTAGATTTTCCGTTACCTACAGTATTATTTTTGCTTTTTGTTTATTTATTTGTGCCCCTTTTCCGCTAAAACTATGGTGCCTATCGACCTGATATGTATGATGACCGGAGAGTGGTCAACTTACAACGTAGACATGTGAGGTTCTTCAAGGCCAACGAAAGTCGTTTTTAAGAATTTAGCATCTATGAATCTGAGATTGGACATAGAAGTACATCTTTCCATGGCGAATGTCATATGCAAGTTGAACTCTGAGGTCATCTATAGTCAACAGAAGTCCCTTCTGGTCATTTCTAGCCAGTTTCAGAGCTCCTAGCATCAATTCTGAGTAGTTGGTCACTCTATTGCACATAGGATGCAGAAATTTGCATCGGTATACATTTTGTCTCGGCGAATGGGAGGTTGATGCAGGAGGTCAATAGAGGTCATTTCTGGAAATTGTAACTAGATACATGGACAATCTCTCAAGATCGCATGCTTTTCATCATTCGTTCTTTTTTGTGCATTAGAGTATTTCTTCCATTAGAGCGACTTTTTCGTGTGTACATAATCATTTTTCACTTACTATTGTGTAAGAAGAAATGTATCAAATAACATATTTATCCTGTTTGGTTATATTTCAATTCATTTTCCCCTGAGCAACACCGGATATCCCTGCTAGTAAGAGGATCAAATACAAATGTAGCATGTGAGAATTCGTATTCACGACGCTTCATGGTTTAGTGTTATTAAGATGAATTTAAGCGTGGTTACATGGGATTTTTTGGTACTTCGAAGGTTGTTCGTTCATCATTAAATTGAAATCCACTCTTGGAAATATGTCGTCTTATATTGCGACTTCGAATTTAGAGACACTGCATACTCCCCAGACCCAAGATTCATCCTGTAGCCACCCACTGAATGGGGTATCAACTCAGCAGTTGCACTTAATGGGGGTGTACAGAAGGACATTTCTGATGCCTGCATCTGTTCGCAGGATAGGGCTATTTCTGTCCTTGTCCACACGTAAGCGTGTGGGCCTCAAATTTAAACTGTGATTTGTAGGGGTCCACCCTGAGAGTTGTGATGTCCAGCGGTTGTCAGACAGGCTTGAAACATGGCATAGTCATTGCCATTTGAGTTTTCTCATGAATTTGATTATATCTCTGACACCTCTTATTCCATCAATATACTGTGCTGTCTTGTGGTCTCTCCATTTGATACTAAGCATGGCCCTCTCTTGAGCAAGTTACAAGGTTTTCCAAAACAAATGGAATATTGATACATCAATTTGGCTTTTGGGGAAGATACTGCTGATGAACAAAGACGAGAATGCCCGTTTCAGAAATTTCACCCTGGTGATGAGAACGTTGTAAATGAACTTCGATGAAGACCCGCTAATGGCAAAAGAATTCGTGCAGAAAACCCTCAAACAGTGATTCTCAAATGGGAGGCACGTGGCTCTCAAGAGAGAAACTTCGTAAAGGGTGGGAATTTGGCCAAAAGAGGAATTTCTTTCGAGAATATTTGGGAACCAATGCCCTAGAGCATAAATTCATGTTTTTTTTTTGTTATTTTTTTAGTATTTGGAGTTACCCTATGACTGTTTCATTTGTCCGAGATAAAAAAAAGGTGAAAAAGCTACCCAGATAGATTCCACGTGAATTGACAAAAATCAGACCCTATGCCATTTTGCCAAAAACAATAACAATTCATTTTTGAAACATTTCATTACTCGTGATAAAAATGGTTCCTTTATGATAACTGCAAATGCACATTTTCCCCCCAAGAATGTTTCTTCTCTTTGGTCTTTTAATTTTTCCTCTAAAAATACATTTCATGTGGTAAAACCTAATGTCTGCTTCTTGTCTTTTTACGCATCTGCTTGAGTTACAAGAAGATTAGGCTCTGATGGTTCGACTTCAAACACTTTGACAACCATTAGACACGTGAAATTTAACACGTCAAATTTGAATCCAATATTTGAAATCAGTGCCATAAAATCAATCAGTTTATTGAAATCCATTTAATCAAAATCAATACCAGAAATAACAGCAATAAATTATATAAAAAATAAATGAATACCAAAAGCCTCAGACAGATTCTGATTTCTGATTTACTAATGTTCTTTGTGAGAAATTTCATTTAATGTGATCTGTAAGAATTTCCTTTCAAAAGTCAATGTTCTTTCTTTGTAATTTTGCAAAGAGTGCTAATGCTGGCAAAAATATAATAAAATGTCATACCTACTTACAGTAAGAACGGTATGATTTTCTTAGTTCCCTGTAAGTATCACTGGATTCTTTCAATGAAGGGTAAGAATTTTGCTAATGAAAATACCTTTTACCAACCATCTGAAACCATGGACTCTTCTAGGTAGACGAATTCAGTATTCATTTCTAAGAAAAAAATAAAATATCTCATAGAAATGTAAATATATCCGTGAATTTTTTACTTGGATCAACGAATACTGTGAAAAAATGGATCAGGACGCACATCGTATAGCAATGATCTGTGAATTCGATCCCCATTGTATCTCCCACAAATTATGGTCAATTGCTAAACTGTTATGTAAATAGGTCATATAAAAAAAAAAAGGATAAGAATACTTTTTTATAGTAAAGATCAGTAAACTAATCTTGCTGACTGTTGTTAGGGGGCTCAATCCTCATTTGATATCCTACTTTTGATACCCGCGTATAGTACTTTAATCAACTTATATAATGAACAGTGTGGTTTTCTTGGTTTTTGTGTAACACTGGACTCTTCCACTCAAGAGTAACAATTTTGTTGATAAAAATATCTTCTACCCGCTATTTGAAACTTTTCCTCAGGAAGGAATTCAATATTTTGTTTGTTAAGCGATTATCTCATATAAATTCATACATATCTGTTCACGGGGATTACCCAGTTTCTATTATATGAGATAAGAATGAATAGCCGTTACTTTTTCTAACTTTTTCAAAAGTCTCTTGAGAATTTCTGAGAAAAGATTTTGACCTCAAATTTCAAATCTGTGTTTTTAACCAACAGACCGATCGACAGTGAATGATAGTCCCGTTGTGGGAGGGCGTTCTTTTCTTATCTGATAAAGAATGCACGCTATTTAAAGACATTTACTCAGGTAACCAATTGAAAGAAAAACAATTGAGGCCTTCCAAAAGCTGTTTAACCCTCTCCCCCCCCCCAGTTGATTGGCCATCGAAGCAGAAAAATTTCATTTCTACGAATACCTACTTCTAAATATAACTCATATGACATCACCAAAATCGTAACAAAATATGTGTCACCTCTCGCCCACGAAATAAAAATCTCTGGTAACTACATTGCTTCAAAATGTAGCAACGTAAGATGAAATTTGATATCAAATCAAATCATTATCAAATTTCTGTTGTACTAAGTACAGCAGACCTACGGTTTTAGGGACTAATAGGGACTAATAGGGACTGACAGTTGTCAATTAATTGTAAATGTCCGTTTAATCACATATCCCCTGAGGACAGGCATATATTACCTTATTTTTTAATTCAAATTCAAATATTTTCATTCAAAATTATCTGTAATATAATTAAGAATGAACGTTTGTTAAATTACAATACAACCGGTAAATTTTGCCAAAAAGTAAGTATTTGTTCAGCTTCAGTTCTGAACTGTCAAAAATGTTCATTGTAAGAAGATTTTTCAATTACTTTTAATTTCTGTGCCACATTCAAATTCTGTATCATCAGTTGATGCCATTTTGAGTTGTAAGGATTGCGAAATTATTTAATAAATCAAAGTAAATATTCAGAAATCGACGTAGATGATAACAGGATGACTAAGGTTAGAACTGAGGTAAAAAAATCCAAAAATATTTAGTTGTTCCAAGGAATTATCAAAAAGATTATCCAAAATTAAGGCGAAAATATCCCAACGTATCTAGATGTTCTAGGAAACAATCTGAAAAATACACTACATATTAAGCCTTCGTTCACTGCATTCTATAGCAAAAAAAATGAAAAATATTGCTGAAAATTTAAGTACATTTGTTGCTTTTTTTTAATTCAATTTTGATATTTTGGATGAATAACCTTCAGGATATTTTTTGTTTTGGAGAAATATCAAGTTTTAAATTTATGTCGAAATACAGCTCATTCCTGATAGTTTGTTCACCACTTTCATAATTGAGAAAAATGTGAGAAGTTTTAAAGTTTAGAAAAAAGCATCAAATCTTGTGTTAAAAAGTTTTCTTTCGAGCTTTCATAATGCTTTTAAAAAGAGCCTCGTAATTTTAGTATTCATGACCGTCATTGACTCACGGACCGACAAATCGAAACAAAAAGTTAAAGTCTAGGAACATGTATTGATATAAGCCAAGTCCACAAACAACCTGAAGTTTTAAAACAGAGAAAAGAAAGTTTTAGCGTTCACCTGACTGAAAAAGATATGTAGCAGCAACTCTAACCTTTCATATGAAAAAAACTGCATCAAGCTACGTTGGTTAATTTTCGATCTACAAGTTCCAGAATGAAAGTGTGTGTAAGCCACTCGGCATTTTTCCACCAAATTTAAAAATGAACGATTTTTAAGAGCATCATGTTCGTGTGAAATTCTATTTCAAATTGGGAATGACTTTTTGGAAACATATTTTCTGGTGTTGCAATATGCCTTTGGGAATGATTATCTGAGTAGTAAGGAATGTCACGATTGGTACCGATGTTTGAAATCGGGAAATACACCCACCAAAGACGATCAGAAATCTGGATGAGGTTCCAACAGCGACAGAAGACGACTAAATTGAAAAAGTGCGTGCTGTGATCTGTTGAAGTCGTTGCTGAACTGTCCATAAAGCTTTCTGAAAGGGTTTCACTTGAATAAAAGCTGATTATATACCGTGTTGTCACAGTATCTATAGCACATCTGTTGACAGATTAACAAAAGTTTTGGTGAAGCACGAAACAATGCTTGTCCCCTACTCGTCTTACACTCCAAATTTGGCCCTTACCGACTTTGTTTTGTTCTCAAAGTCGAAACCCACCCGAAAAATCGGATACTTCAGGCGACATAATATATAGAAGAGCAGGCACCACGACGTCTTCTCACTATCCCTCTAAACTTCTGGAACGAATTCAAGAACTTGAAAAAAACTGCTTGGAACGGTGTTTCGATGGTGGATGGGACCATTTTGAAGGAGACAGGTCACAAAAGGTGGGTGAAGCAATACATTTGTTTTTTGAGAAAGTTCAGTTTCTTTTTGGACACGCCTCGTGTGTTTATGCTTGGATATTGTCACGTAAACCTTTCACTTTGTAATGCTAAAAAAGAACAACTTCTTTAGTCAATTTTTATACATAGTCCCCATGTATCCATAACTGTGTGTCACGCAAGTCACTTTTAATCTGATTTATGTTATTTCAATATGTTGTCTTATAACTGTTTATTATATCTTTTAGGTTCTTGTCGCGTGTTATTTAGTTCTTAATAATTGAGTTCGTTAGCTGTTTTATCATAGCCCTGTTCTACTAGTATCATATATATTTAATGATAGTAAAGACATTATAGTAGGAACTATATTTTGTTTGGTTCTGTGTTACCCAGATCACATGGATAAATAAAGAAATGTGCGTTGTACGGGACTCAAACTCGCGCCCACCACGGAAGCAGCCAATTAGCGGCCTTGTTCTTACCATCGAGGAGCTCGAGAAATGGTATACATGACTCACTCCTCAATTCTGTGATACACCCATCGTATATATACATATATATTTATTAGTGATTGCTACCCAAAAATTGAGGACTTTCGAAATTTAGAGTAAATGTTCGAATGAAGTTTTGAAGAAAAAACAAACATATCTATGTTGAAATGGCGTTTTCATTCAAACATTCAAAAGGCGTGGGAAAACTGCCTCAGAAATTTAAGTCGATAAACTGTCTATACTTATTGTAGATAGATTTCTTTCAGCAGAAGAGAATTATGAAACAATCACAAGAGCTTCGTTCAGTGATGTTCATTGTAACATGTATACTTTATTATCCCTGCCAACAAAACTGGAGAGGTGTATGTATCCAGGCATGTCGTGCCAATCTTTCACGTTGTCTTTCTATCCGTCTTTCCGTCAGTCCATAATATATCTCCGATATGGGTTTCAATTAAATTTTCTGAAAAGACGGGCAAAGGAAGAGTCGGGTGCATAGTAGTTATATGCCCGTGCGACATGATATCACAAAAGAGTACTTGAAGAATTTCAGTGAAATTTTGTGGAAGGTTTGGCAATGAGCTATGGGAGGAATGATAAAATTTGGGGGCAGATCTACGTGCAATTACTCCACCTGTCAGACCGTTGACAGGGGTATACACTCTCTAGGTGCTATCTAGTTATATAAGTGTTTAATTAACTTTCGGGAAATAAATATGGCTGTCACTAACCAAGTATGTTGACATTTTTGGGATGCACTGTCACGATATTATGAATCGTCCAATGCTAGTCTAGAAAGAAAAGAAGAGAAAAAGGCATATCAATTCCAACTTGAGAAAGGTATATATCAATCATGACAGTCTGTATGAGTTGTGTAATAATTTTGTAATTCAAATGTTTCATCCCTGATTGAGCAGACGATACCAACATATTTGAATTTAAAGATTTGATTTTCTTTCTCATTTAAGTTCGTTGGTTCGGCGTCTTGAATGCTTTGTTAAAAGATGTCTCCACATTCAAGCTGATGTAAGTTATTTCTGGGGATTTCAGTGCAGTTCACGGGGTCGCTTCGCCCATTTTCGGTCGGGCCATTGTGTTCTGCTGGGAAATTTGCCACTTCCAGCTGCCGCGACCCATCCATATTTCTGCGAAAATAAATAAGAAAAAAAGCGCATTGAGAGCCGTTAAAAAGTCTGTTGTGGTTCAGTCAGCCTAGAGATATTTCCGCTTCACTGAATTCTTTATCCGGTAGTAATTATTCCTTCCCCATCTTTCCTGAATAAGTTGGAAACAGTAAATAAAATAATATTAAAAAAACATGTCTGTATCTTTTCTATTTCTCTTCTCTTTTTGCTGGTCATTTTTACCGGAAGATTTGTGGAGATTTACAACTGTGGAAATACAAAATATTGGACTGACTCGGGTCATCTCACTTGCTATTTTCCAACTGTTCGCTGTCTGTAAAAATGGCCGTCAAGGAAAGGAACAATGACGTGTTTTCATGTAATTTTTTCCATAACAGAGCTAAACAGTTGTGCAAGTTGACCCTTGGGTTTCGGGCAATGACCGTAGCAAGCACAAGTGACAAGAGACAGGGACACAGAAACCGAAAGACACGGGGAGTCTTGTGTATGACAGACGACTGGGTGGGAGACGAGTCAGGGTCTTCAGCTGTCAGGACATTCAGTCAGGGGGAGGTAACTCTTCAATAGAAGATTTGGAGATGAATTGTAAATCAAGTGATTACCCAACTGGTCCCCATTTACCCCTGTCTTTCTCTCTCACATGCGCTTTACCTTTTTATCTCAATTTCTAGAACTCTTTCAATTGTAAATAGCAATCTCTCTCTTTATCTCAGTAATTCATCTTTGATCACTTCCCTATTATCTATACTCATATCTGTCAATCTGTTCATACCTGTTTGTCCACTCATATCTACTTAATATTTCCATCTTAGGCTTTCTATCTATCTATGAATGAATCTTTCTATCTATCCCAGTCTTTCTATCTCAGTCTTTCTAAATATCTATCCAGGTCTATCTATCAATCTATCAGTCTGTCTATCTACCTCAGTCAATCTAAGTCTCTGTCTCTCAGTATATCTATCTATCAGTCTTTCTGTGTGTATTCTTGTCCATCTATCCCAGTCTTTATAACCATATCTATTTTTCTATTCAGTCTGTTTCTACCTATTTTTCTTTCTCGGTCAATCAATCAATCTATCTATCTATCTAACCACATTTGATTGTCTTTTTTTCTGAGTTCACCCGTCATTCAAGTTCCCCCTCCTCACTTTCTCCTCACCTCACTCTTCACAATCATATTTCTTCTTCTTCACCTGCTCTTTCTCCACTCCTCTATGTTCTCTCCCCCACCGCCCTCCTACCCTGCCTCTTTATCATCATTTCCCCTCGACACACCCCCTTTCCCATTTGGGCAGTTTTTCTTGTAAGGGTCCATTGCCCCTATCAGACAAATCGACAACGAACACGTAAAGCCAATCGTCCGTTCACTCTCCCTTTCCTCGAACCACCTCTCTTCTCCTTTTCCTCCTCCCACCACTTTTCTCCTTACTTACCGACTTCTCCTCCTTTCATCTTCTCATGTTCCATTTTGCTCGTTCTCTCTTTTCATTCTCTTATTCTTTTCTTTGTTTTTTCTTATACCTCTCACTCCTTCTCCTCCTCCTCATTTCCCTTTCTCCTTCTTTTAACCTATCCCTCTCTTTAACTTTTTTCTAATTCTTCCTACTCATTGAATTCGGTGTCGCTCTCCTCTTCTTTCATTCTCTGTTCTTGTTTGCCCCTTCTTTCCGTCCTCTTTTTTTCATCCTTACAGCTCTTTTTCATGTCTCTTCCCCATCGCTGTTATTGCTCTCCCTCTCCCTTCTCCTCCTGCTCATCTCCCCCTCTCTCTTATTTTCTTCTTCATTGCATTGCTTTTGTCGTCCTCTTTATCCTCTCCTTTCATGACCTTCGTCTCATTTCTCTTTTCTTGGTTCCTTTTTCGCCGTCTTAATCAGAGACTGTTAACTATTGATGTCGCCGAAATTGTCAATACACGTTTCTTCAGTGTTATAGTTGTATGTATGTATGTATGTATGTTATGCCTAGAAAAACTTCCCCTCCATTTTTAGTGGGATGTTCAATTTGCAATGTAAGTTTATGCTAAATTGGTCCCTTGTAGGTGCCTGGCAGCACTCACACACTCTCAGATCCGGACGCTTTCAATGATCAACGTCCGCTGAAAGGCGAGAGAAGAAACTTATTCAATGATGACCTCTTTTTCCGTTCTTTTTAATTGATCGTCCCCAACAGGCCATGCTGTCAAATACTTTGATGATGTGACGTTTTTTATTGAGTAATTGAGCAGACCTGTTCTTAGTCTGGTACAAGGCTAAATCTTTGACCTTTTCGTCTTGCAACCGTTAGAGACAGTCAACCAAACTTGTCACAAAAGCTGACATAGGTTTCCTCAGTTTTGGGGATGATTTCGATGGCTGCCTATGAATGTACCACGCGTACAGGACCACCAATGGAACTTGTGGGATGAAAAAATTCAACATTCAGTTCTTACTATGTGTGGAAAAAAATGGGATGGGGGGAATCTCCCTTTGACAAGTTTATGCTAGATTGATCCCTTACTAAGTGTCTGCAAGCATTCACGCTTGTTATTGTTCTATAAAAATTCAGACTTTGTTTAGTGATCACAGTCCAACAAAAAGCGAGTGAAGTGACTTATTCATCGATCATCTTTTTTCCTAATTCTTGAACTGATCACCCCTAACATAACATACTACTAAAAGACATGTCACTTGACAGTTTTCATCAAGTAACTTATCAGGCCATTTTTTTAAAAATTCTTACTTCATACGACACGAAAAATAGCAACAAAAATTTCTCTTCCTCTCTTTAAAAAAAACAAAAACTTACTCTTCTCTCATTATACCTCGTTATCTGTCTCTCTTTCTTTCAAAAAATCCCTCTTATCTTCCCTTTACTCTTTGTCGTAATACTCTTCTCACTCTGTCTTTTTTATCTCTCTCCCCCTCTGTTCCTGTAGCCACTTATCTTCGCTTCTTTTTCGTTCTTTCACACCCAGTCTCTTTTCACTATAGACTGGAATGGATTGGGAGGAAGAGGATGGGGTAGATTTTATTCCGTGGGAAGTGTCCATGAAGCAATCGGGGAGACGGACGAAACGGAGAGAAAGGCTTGGGAGAGTAAGGTCTACAGAATATCAGCCACGTCTATCTCGTGTCCGTGATCCGTGATCATTGGCCACATATCATTATGTCAACACCGACCACCTGATGCGTAGACTAACCAAGATATTGCATCCCACGGATCGCTAACTTGGCAATTTATGAAATATATACTGTCACGCAATTTGTTACCTGGTTCTTACAACAACCACAAAAATTGAAAGGGTAGATCGGAAATGGATAAAAAGATGGAATGATCCAAGTTTTTTTCTCTAAAAATTAAAAATCTATCCATGTAAGGGACAGTGTGACCTTCTCTCTTCGTTTCTTTGATCATAACGGCCGCTAGAGTGTACAGATACTACGCTTTGATCCGTATTTACTCTCTCCCTGTAAGAGCGAGATGTGACACATGGTTGGTTTAATGTAGAGTCCCGTATTGAAAGTTACAAAATTACTTCAGTCGCTGCAACTGGTGTTGCAAAGGTGTCAGGACAAGCCCGACCCTTGCTTTTTGGTGCAATGGAAAGGTGCTGCCTAAGGGGCTTACTGATCCCCTGAGACTGGACAGGGGTATTTTTTGAGGTCACAGGACGAATCCTAGACCACTTGCGCTTATTAATACTGAGCCTCAATTGGCAATCATTGGCAACTGAATTTTACTGGTGCAAAGCTACCTAAGAATGTACTGCAAGCAGATTTTACACTTTGATTCCAAGCCGAGCGCACGGATACTATAATCTGAGACAGGAGTGTCTATCTATACGCAAACAATCCCGTCATTTTTTATAGGTACAACCTATGCTAGTAAAATAAATAAACCGAAATTAACCGGAAATCTGGAATATACTTATCTGCAAGTTTGTTATCATCTAAAACAATGTGTTTGCATAGTTGATCATAAAACTGAGCCTTGTGTGGCACAGGGACACAGTGGTGGCACACTCAGTGGGACCAATATCACTACACTAATGAATTGGTCTTACAAAAATGAGGTATCAGTAAGTATCGAACTCAATATATAATGGTCTGCAACATTAGATTGGTGCCAAACTAGAGTCTATTGAATGTGGCTTGTCTCGTGGCTGAGATAATTTTGAAGATTCCAACAGTGCCAGAGAACGTAGTTCAGGCCCAGGCAAATTTCCATGGAGAGCGAGTGAGTCTTCCCGACCTGGGGCGAAGATGAATGCGATAGTGTTTTTATCTACATTTGGTTCAATGCAATGTTGAGTTAATTTGACCCTTAATCTAGGACCAGACCTGTAAATATCCTTAATTTTGAAAGCTTTAAGGTGGGAACACACTGCTATCACGTCACGCGAACTTATGTCAGGTCACAGGGCATATCTAATTAACTGAACTGTTGTCTCTATTATTCAGGGTCGAGTCCATTTAAACCCAGTTACTGTAAATGACTGAAATTCCCGTCATTACAGATCTATAGCCAACAACATGAAGTTTCTGGTTTCTTTTTTAATGTTTGATGGCAATTCAGTTCTATATGAGTCAGGACTTTTATCTTGCAATGAATTACTTGCAATTGATAACTTGCAATGAACAAGGGGTTTTATCTTGCAATACATAACAATCAGACATGCCACCTTCCATATTTAATGTGTTGAACTTTTCCAATGCCGTAAATTATTCTGCAGTTTGATAAAAGCACCCTAGTTTTTTAAAGGCAGAAATTATGAATTATTTTGGAACGCTGCCTAAATCAATCGATTCTTTTCTTACCGTTTTGATATCATCATTGTACACTCGCCTCTACTTGTGGCTCTTTTCTTCGAGCCTGTCAAGTTTATGGCCTTAATTTTTGATAAGTTTGCTTCAATGGACAATTCTTCACCGGTTGTGACTGGCAATCCGTTCACAGACGAACGGAGAAATCAGGTATTGTAGACGCCTCTCCATTTTGCAGTCCCCTATAAACAGACTTTGTTGTTGTTTTTATGGATCAATTTGGCTTTGAGCTTTCATTTCCTTTTCGCTGAGGCAAAGAATTCAATAATCTCCCTTTTCGTGGCTATTTCTTTGCATATGAAAAATGTTTAAAAAAAACAACAAAACAAACCATGGACAGGAACTTTGAAAAATAAAAGCAGAAATATTGTACAGAGGATGAATAATAAAACTAACTATAGAGTATGGGTTAGCAAGCTAGTCTTGAATACAATTACTACTGTTGTGATCCCATCCTCACTGAGTGCTCCAATCTTGTTGTCATGTGCCAGACTAAGTTTAGCTTACTGAGTATCGGTAGGGTGTTTGACCAGAGTGCAGTGATAAGCATGTTACTCTCACATACAATTATTACTGTAGTGAGTTCCATCCTTACCTGATGCCCCATACTTAACAATCTCGTTTTTTTAAAACAGATACCTAGTCGGAGGGCAGTGATTAACAAGCTAGCCTTGCTGAGTGTTCTGTGACGAGATGAGTCCAGTTTTGAGTTTGCGTGCAATGTTCCTGGTCATTGCCTTCCGAGATCTGGCGAATAGTTCAATAAAAACTGCATGTAAAGAACTGCGACGCAAGGTCGAGGTGCTATCATGGTCGATTGTGCATTTTCAGCAGCTGGCGTAATAGAACTGGCACAATGCGATAAATCTCTAAATGCTAAAGGGAACCAGAATATTTTACAGAAAGGATTGCTTCCTAGCACCCAAAAGTTACTTCCTGAAAGAAAGCGTGATGAGCAGTTCTTTTTATATAAACGATTATTTATTTATATAAAGAGTATTTCTCATAAGTCTTTGAACAAAATCTGTTTTTATTTCTAAAATAGCAGGGACCATGAAGGATTTTGAGCAGGGTGGGGGATTGGCTCACTATTTCAGCAACTTTTCCATATAGCAGTATGATTTTCAATCTCCCTGGCCGATTCTGAACAAGATTTCAAAGTGATAGAAACAAAAGAAAATAAAGCATTTTCCATAAACTTAGCATTCATAACCACAAAACATGACTAAATGCATGCCTTGTTATGTTGATTGCTCACACATTGATCTTGTTTTCAACTCTCAAAACCGAACGATTAGAAGCAAAATGACAAGTGCTGTATTCAGGAACAGTAACAGATCTAGAAGAGATTCCTGGTGGAAAGTACTATGAGTACGCTTGTTCCGACGAATTATTGAATATTGACAATACCTTATCTCGTATAGAAGAAGTGATACAAATATGAAAATACTGAGGTGGATAGATCAATCGATACATAGATTTAAATTTGAAGGCAAGGAAATTCGACAGTCAGATGTAAACCTACTGAGACCAAGAGATACAAAATTCTGTGATAGATAACAGACAGGTGCAGCGGACAAGCAGATATGAACTGATAGACCGAGATAGATACGAACAAAGGAACCGAAATATACAGATATGAAAATACTACAATAGATAGATAAATGTATGCTGCAATTGACAGGTAGGTACATGTGTTGGGGATCCAGGCATACATTGACTAGTGCGGGTAATTCGTTCAAAATTTTCCGTACTGTCCAAAACTGCATTGTTCTTTTTACGATTTAATGTCTTTTTTTCAGTTTATACTCAGTTATACAAGTTTGTACAGCAATACCTTAATCGTACTATATCTATCCGCACAAATCAAGCCGCCCTATCAAGATATTTCGGCGTGTCCCTTAAAAGAATATACTGATCAAAATTTACTTCCATTCTGCAAAGTTCAAACTTTGTTATGCTTTCATCTGCAGCCTTGCTAAACAGTCCGATTCGTGACGCAATAATCACATGACAAGGAATGCTTCACAATTTTTCTGCATTTCTACATGTAAATGATTTTGGGATTTTTCCGCCAAACCATCATTGGTCGAAGCTGTTCTTGCTGAAATTCTTGAAATCATTTTGCTTCAATGAACATTGTCCACCTGATATGGCACAAAACCGCACCAGGCGACAATAGAAATTGAATTATGTCTGGCAAATCTGATTGCTTTTTGCTTTTCAAATGTCTTTAATTTCTTTTATTTCCTCTATTTTTCAATAATTCGATTTTCTCATTTGAAAAATGGCTGGGTAATATGTTTACATTTCATATCTACATTACCGAAAATGTTATTTTTTACTCGCCTCCCTTCATCCCAGAAAAAAAGAAGTGAAATGAGTAAAGACTGAATAAATAAATCCAATATCAAATAAAAATCAAGGAACCAATTTGGTAATATTTATAAGAAAGGTAGTGGAAGATTTCAAATGAAGAAAGCAAAAAGGAAAAAAGAGAACGGAACAGATTTGGTCAGTAATTCTATAAAAAAAAAACCATCATGTGAGCAACATTTTTTGGCAGCATGTTGTGTTGGGAGAGATCAATTTAAAAATAGAAAAATAGGGTGATCAATGAGTAAGTTACTTTTCTCACCTTTTGCTATATTGGTAAAACCCCGAATTTTCAAAGAGCATGCAATAAAACCGGACACAAACTAGGGACCAATTCAGCATAAACTTATATTGTAAATTGAATACACAACTGAAATTGTATTTTGGCAAAAACAAAAAAAGTTCTTTTTCGTGACATAATGAGCGAATGTTGAAAATTTCAGCCCTTTAGCTCCATTGGTATGGCCTGTACGCGTGATACAATTTTTGGTTAGCCAGCCAGCCAGCCAGACCTGCGAACAAACTTAAAAAAAAAAACATGTGGACAGTTTTGGTTGACAGTCTCTAATAAGGCAGCAAACAAAAAAAGCTGGGAAAAAGAAAAGCTAAGTAAGCAATGGAGATAATCGATTGAACTATTTATTGTACAACGAAAGACAAGGAAGGGAAGTAGATCCTATTATAAAGCCATGTTCGTTTTACATTCTTTAGATAACCGTAAAAGACTAAGTTTCTAACTTAATTGTCAAAGGAAAATGTCTCCAGAAGAATTCCTCTTCCAAAACTGATTCTTAGAGGGTATGTTTCTGAATCCAATACGTTGAATGTCCAACCAGTTTTAATCATTATTCCATATTATACTTATAAAAGTGTATGTTCAAAGTAATATTGAAAATGTTGGCAGAGATGGCTTAAAAAAAGAAGCCATGACAGAGCAATACCGATAGATGACTGTAACTAGCGCTTTCCTTGATTTATGAACAGATAGGAACTTCGATTAATCTATTGAAATAGATAGATAGACAAATGTACACATGCTAAGATAGGCAATAGTTACCTTTTTTGTTTTGAAATGGCTGCTGTTCCAGCTGAGTAATAACAGACGGCGATGGAAAAAGCAGTACAATATAGAATTGTCATTAGCTGTGGTGTTTGTTGACTTTAAAAGGTCTTTGATTCAGTAGAAATCCCCAGTCATTGATGCAAGATAACAACAAGGTGTAGACCCAGTATATGTCAGAGTACTTCAACGTATATACCGAGAGAGCAGTTCCTCCATCACTCTGAGCCCTTTCAACTAAAAAAAGGAGTGAGACAAGGTGATACCAGCTCACCCAAACTCTTCACAGCCTGTCCTGAGATGATCTTCCAAAACTTAGAATGGGAACACAAAGAAATCAGAATAGATAGCGAATACTTGAGTAACCGCAGATTTGCTGACGACATCGTACTCTTTGCTAAGAACCCTAACGATCTCCAAAAATGAAGCAAGCAAGAAAGTTGGCCTACGCATGAACTTCAGTAAAACAAATGCCATGCACAATAAACATGTTCGAGACAAAGATACAATGATTTAAATATAAAAATACAGAGCTGGAGAAAGTAGACCACTACATCTACCCTGGACAGTGAGTCTCCATGAAGTCATTAAAAGAATAAGAAATAAAGCACACTAGTTGGCTAGCTTTCAGTCGAGCAAGCTCGACTTTCAAGAACAAGAAAATCCCACTTGTCCTAAAAGAAGTGTTTGCAACCAATGCATCCTACTGATAGTCATCTATTGGACTGAAACATGCACCCTCACCAAAAGATTGTCCCTCAAACTGAGAACCATGCAAAGTGTACATGGGAGAATCATGCTCAACTTCATATGGAGAGATCATAAGACAGCGCAGTGTGTCGGAGAAGACAGGAGTTTAAGATATCATGGAAATTGGTGGGAGGCTCAAATGGCGATGGGCTGCACATGTTGCGTCATTGGCAGACAACTACTGGATATTACAACTCATAACATGGATCCCCATGGATTAAGTGCGAGGCTGTGTCCAACAGAAAGTAAGATGGCGTGACATACTTGATAAATTCAGAAGAAAGTACTGGTTCTGCGATGCCCATGACAGAGAGGTCTGGCGAATCTTAACGGGGGAGGAATCTTTGTCCAACGACGGATCTTAACAGGCTGATGATGATAACAAATTTCAAATCAAAGAACACTACCCTCAAAATACCAACCCCAACACAAACGGTTGCCACTTTCAAGCGGGAAAGGTAACATACTGAACGAATATCTAATATGTGCGTAAGTTACCAGGTTTCTTTCAAAACAGAAGGCTCAAAATACAGATCTACACCGTCTTGGAATGAATGGCTTGGCTCTGCGAGCGAAGATTTCCGGAGGGTTTTCCACAAGAGTAGGACATTAGATATACACTAAATATTCCCTGGCCTCAGTGATGAAATGCAACGTGTGTAGGGCCAACTATATTGTTTAAATCAAAGGTTTGCATCCTATGGTACACCGAGGTGCCACGGATAGGAGCAAAGCCTCATGGTCGTAGATTTTACAGGAGTTTACTTCTTTTTGCAGATGCCAGGGATATATATATATATATATATATATATATATATATATATATATATATATATATATATATATATATAAGAGGCCATCTACACTTGGAAGATTGTGCTGCACCAATATCATTGTTGGAAATTCACAACCAAGGAAATTAAGCTCAGCTAATAGATATAAATGTTGTCGTAGATTAATTTGTGTTATCAAGCTTAACCATTTCGTTACTTGAAATAGAATCCTTGATTCAGGATTGTTTCGCTTGCAAGCTGAAGGTGGAGTTTTGCAGCCAGAGTTGATGATAGGTGAGGTGGCAGGTGCCCAAGCAAGACCGGCGACAGTAAATCAAAGACAGGAAAGAAAAAGAAAAAAAGAAAAAGGACAAAAGGTAATTTGTCAGGAAATGCTTGGTTCGTCTAAGACAACTGATCCTTATGAAATGAGGAAAGCACGCGGAAAAGAGGCGGTTTACTGAAGAAGAAGCAGCCACCGTGTATTCATTAGACATTCGCTCCTTGAAACCGATCCGACCAATAGAAGTGAGTTACACGCTTCATGGAACCGGAAGGGGGTCGGTAGCCATATTGAATGTCGATAAATAACAAACAGCTTCGGAGTTGCCGACTCCATTGCCGTGTGAAGTGGAAAATCCTGGCCCTTGGCTATGCGTTCTACGCGACTGGCTTGATTGGGTGACTGACCATCAAGGGTCTTAAGGGCGCCAAGTTTAGGTTGTACTGGCATGAGGAATGGACGCTACATGAAATATTGGACCTATTAGCACCGGGGTCACAAGGGCAAGCCTCGAGATATGCATTATTTTCGATAAACTATGTCGCCCACTCCTGCCGTATCTGTCGAGGTCACCGTAGAGCAATAGCTTCTTTTGGTGTGCAAGGAATGCCGTCCCTAATATTTCGTGTGCAATTTTTGGCAAAACATTACTTATTGTACACCAGGCCTCATATTGCGTTGTTTGATATGAAATTTCTAATTATGAACAGGAAATTAAAATACTACATTTTTCAAGGATGGTGTTATATCTTTTCATCAGAATCTGCCACAGCATATTTTATGAATCTTTTCCAACGGAGTTGCAATAAGAAAAAATCCTCTTAAAAGATTGATAGTCGGTTGGGAGAAGGTGCAATAAGAGTGGAGGTTGCTCCAAAAGTAAATAACAAATACTCGTATAAAAGAAGAACAAAGTGATATGAAAATGTATATCAGTGCATGTAATTGGCAGCGGAAACAGGGTCTTTATAATCATAAGCTCTCATTCACTCATAAGGAGTATGGTGTATAGAACAGTATCATCCAAATATATATGGGAAGTAAAAATTAATAATAAAACATCAAGTACATCATGTTTTATATCAAAACACGTTATACCAGCGGGGATCTATATAGTTGGTACAATTAGTGTTCAAATGAAAAAAATCTATATAGTTGGTACAATTAGTGTTTAAATGAAAAAAATCTATATAGTTGGTACAATTAGTGTTTAAATGAAAAAAATCTATATAGTTGGTACAATTAGTGTTTAAATGAAAAAAATCTATATAGTTGGTACAATTAGTGTTTAAATGAAAAAAATCTATATAGTTGGTACAATTAGTGTTTAAATGAAAAAAATCTATATAGTTGGTACAATTAGTGTTTAAATGAAAAAAATCTATATAGTTGGTACAATTAGTGTTTAAATGAAAAAAATCTATATAGTTGTTACAATTAGTGTTTAAATGAAAAAAATCTATATAGTTGGTACAATTAGTGTTTAAATGAAAAAAATCTATATAGTTGGTACAATTAGTGTTTAAATGAAAAAAACCTATATAGTTGGTACAATTAGTGTTTAAATGAAAAAAACCTATATAGTTGGTACAATTAGTGTTTAAATGAAAAAAATCTATATAGTTGGTACAATTAGTGTTTAAATGAAAAAAATCTATATAGTTGGTACAATTAGTGTTTAAATGAAAAAAACCTATATAGTTGGTACAATTAGTGTTTAAATGAAAAAAATCTATATAGTTGGTACAATTAGTGTTTAAATGAAAAAAATCTATATAGTTGGTACAATTAGTGTTTAAATGAAAAAAATCTATATAGTTGGTACAATTAGTGTTTAAATGAAAAAAATCAAGTAATAACTTAAAAAAAGACACTAGAGGTAGACATAAAGATAAAATCATTCCTGATTCTTTTAGAGTAAATTGATTAAACAAAGTTAAATGAATATGTAGAGGCAAATTTTATAGTTAAATATAAGTAACAAAAGTCAATGAAAATGAAAATATGAAATACGTATATGTTAAATGAAAAATAAATGATAATATTAATAAAAACATAAATAAAAACTAACTTTGGAAAACATTCATCAAATTAATAGAAAAACACCCCCCCCCACGAGCGACCCCTGAGAAACCCGCTGAATAAAATATTTAATATGAGAAAACTAAAAATTGACTTGAGTTGTACGGATAATTTTAATAAAATCATGACAAAACATAACAAGACAGTAATTAGAATCAATACTGACGGAGAAAGCATGAATAAACCAGATTGCAAATGTACAAACAAAAACAGATGCCCTTTGCAAAACAAATGCCTCAAATCGAATATCGTACACTAAGCCGTAATATCAACCCAAGAGAAACCCCTTATAAAAGAAATATTGTATAGGAATATCGAAAACACCCTTTAAACTAAGATTAGCCAACCATATATCATCATTTACAAACGAAAAATATAAAAATAGTTCATCACTGTTGACATAATACTGGAGATTGATTGATAGCAAACTCAAACCTACAGTAAAATGGAAAATATTAAAACATACATATTCCAAAATATTAAAACCTCATGTTACCTATGCCCAAAAGAAAAAAATTTAATCCTTACTTATGTCAATAGAACAAAAAAAAAAAGAATTATTGGACAGAAAAAATGAAATAGCGTTAAAATGCCAGCATCGCTCAAAATTTCTATTAACAAACATAACTCATTAACCCATACATAGATATCCTAAAAATAATCACCCTAGATATCTTATTCACACAGCCACCTTAAAGAACAACCAATTAGCATAATAATCTCAAACATGTGGAAACAGACCAAAACCCCAAAATAACCAAATTAACAACTGAGGTCAAATAAAAGGGAACTCTTAAGTGAGAATAAAATATTCCCTGAAAGGAGGCAATGGCTGAATTGCTGATACAATATCAAATGGACGGCAATGAAATAATTGCAATATCAAATACGCAGGCAACCGCATAATAAATTTAATCCATAGATGATTATTTATCTAACTATAATCTTAGTATCTACATGTCTCGGTAACTATATTATCTATCTCTACCTGTCTTCCAATCTATCAAACTCTCTCTCTCTCTCTCTCTATATATATATATATATATATATATATAGAGAGAGAGAGAGAGAGAGAGAGAGAGAGCGAAAGACTACCAGTCAAAATAAGAGAACAATTTATTCAAATGTTGTTATCCATAGCTTTTTGTGTATTCTCCTTGTACGAAAAACCTTTTATCAAAAGTCGATATGGAAAAAAAAGTGTACAATATGATTTATTATGATATAGTTCACGATACAAAACTTCACCGTTCGTGAATAATTTGACTGAAATCAATTAGCATCGAGTATAGAGACCTTTATTGCCAAAACTTCAGCACACTGACACTCACAGGACATGACAAGGTCATTGCGTAGATCTGGTTTTATTTTTCTCATTTATCTTCCAGTTTTTCAAATAAATCGGTTACAAATCTTGGGTTTCGTTCCTTAACCCTGTCTCCCATAATGTTCCACGAGCTCTCGATGGGATTCAAGTCAGAATTTTGTACAGGCCATCTTATGACAGTATGATGTTTTTTCTTTTCCTGCGTAAAAATGGTGGGCTTGCTTGCTGGCTGGCTGACTGGTTAGGAGATTCTTGTAGAGAATGAATGGAATGTTGCCTTACTAAGTTTAGATAAACGTTAACATTTACCGTCCATTGATTCTCACAGTTGGTTCAACACATTCAGAGCAGAATATCTCCCATACCATGGCACTTCCTTATTCAAACTTAGCAGATTTTTTGTTTTGTTAAATTCTCATCCTTTCAGAAAACATGTTCTGAATAGAAGAGTCTAGGCTTCTTATTCTTTTTTTTCTTTCGTTTTCTTATGATAGGTTTAGTTGCTGAAGAACAAGCTCACAATCCATGATGCCGTTAGTCTTCATCTTGACGATTTGTTGCAGTTACTTTGACCTGTTCTGGCTGATCTAGCAGCTGATGCAACATTGAGAACTTATTTACATATCGTTAAGTCTGGTCAATATTGCCACAAACCTGTAAGAAATTTCTAGAACATGAGAAAAAACAAAACTTTTATCTTATTTCGTACACTGCATTTCTTTTAAATGAAGTTTTTTACTTGAATATCTTTCTTCCATAACCACCTTCGATGAAAGTTTTTGTGTACATAAAGTATATGCTAAGATTACGATTTCTATAAATTTCGAGATCCGTGGAAATTATCATTTCAAAAAATCGTTGTCTGATTTAGACCAGTATTATATATATATATATATATATATATATATATATATATATATATATATATATATATATATATACTGAGAAGATGAGGATCATTTGAGTGAATATATTTGGACATAATCAAGGATTAATATTCTTGAAAATATTGTTACTGCTTCTACATAATCTACTTCTTTTCATATGAATTATGTCCATGTTTTTCACATTAAACAATCATTTCCACTCCTATGATTTGAAGATTATGAGAATAACATTAAAGTAGTAATAAGTATCATCAAATATCAATCATCTTCAAGATTTCTTCTCCATTGTATCTATTTTTGCCAGAGATTTTGTGTTGAAAGATTTTCCTTATTTCACGCAATTTTCACACACATTTTTGCCTTTTTTATTTTTTTTATTTCGAACACAATATTTTGAACGATATGTTCTTCGACCTTCTTTTTATTGTATGAGGTTCTGGAATGATGTATTTCTTTTATTTACACTTTTTTTTTACTCATAGCTTTCATTTCTGTTGCCTTTTGTCACAATGTCGAAGAATATATCGACTGAAAATTGTATGATGAGAAGTAACAAAAAGGTCGAAAACACATCTATAGTTATCGTTTGCCATTCTTGGCGGTTATGGGCACCAGGAGATCGTGAATACGTTAAAATATGAAAATAATTTTTACTGATCTCCTTCTCAAACCCTTTCGATACCAAAAATCCATCGGTTTTCTACCATGAATCTTTTAATGAACATAACTTTACTATTTCCAAATCGGAAATGCACAAATAAATAAATAAACAAATACAGTCAAGCAAACAGTAAAAATTTCAAATCATAAAATTCATTCTTGGGGTGACAAATTAGTTATGGCTGAATCGATTTTTTAGTCAGAAACGTAAAGACGCCATCAATCTGCTCAGAAATCCTCTGTGAGTACGCAGAAGTAAAAATCTCCTATTTTACGACCTACTTTACGATAGTCAAAAAATACACAGTTAATTAAGAAAGGCATAGATTTCATACAGTGCAGTGATTATCAACAATTTTCCTTTTCATGCAACTCATAATATTTCTGTTGCAATTTTCTTGAAAATACCCGGTCAGAGAAAAGTTGAGATAAAAGGCAACAAAAATAACAAGATGTAGGTAGATAGCAGCATAAAAACAAAAAAAAAAAAAGTTGCTGATAATGAATCACAATACTTTTTCCATTACATTATTCAAAACTGAACGGCGATTCAAAGTGATTTTTGTTACCAAAACTAACGGGGGTAAAACCCGGAGATGAAAATCGTCATGAAAATGTAAATGAGCAAAAAATAGTTCACTTTTCACACTGATCAGACCAATTGATAAAGAAAGAAAAGGTTGATAAGGTCAACCCGAAAGAATTAGTTAAATCCGGAAAAACAATGCATAACCCTTGACAAGTGGCATACATTTGGTGTGAAATAGCTGCAGCAATTCTTTTCTTTTGAATATGACCTTCAAGACACGTCTACATCACTTGGACTATACTCTCAGATCCTAATCCTTGGAATGCCTTTTCTTCGCCAGCTCTCTGTCCTTGGTGTGTAGGTAGTGCCACTTTTGAGCAATATCTCACTAATGTGAAGAATTGGCACCAATGGGGCGAGGAATGCTGACTGGGTGTTATCACCAGAATGACAAGTGGAATTTAGGTATGATCCATTGGAAAGAGTCGGCAAAGAGGTGTACACCGTACAAACATTGTACCGAGTTCGCTATTAGACTTCTGAACATGGCGCGAAAGAACCGAGTTTAATTTAGACGCATGCGTAATTGGTGTCAATTTGCAGTCCACTCTTAGTGTCTGCGCAAACATGGCTAATGCATTTTGGCGGGAAAGAAAAGTAAAAGGAAAGAAGGGAAGGAAAAAAGATAGGAAGACTAAAAGAGAAAATAGGATGTCAGACAAACGATAGAAGATGGGGAAAGAGTAGGATTGAGATAGATGAAGAGGAGAGATTTTCATTTGCTGATAAATTCTCAGAGATGAATGAATATACGAATATACGAAGCTTAACTTAGCTTAACACAAGGTTACAAGTGTGAAACACCTAGTGAGGATCGTCTTAAGCGTGGTTTGTTGGCCCTTACACCAAGGTACGTGCGTGGGTATAGATATTGACTCACCATCATTATCATCATCGTCATCATCGTTGGCAATAGCAGCAGCAGCTATAGCCTTTTAACGCCTGTCGGTAGACATAGACCTTCCCAAATGAAAACCAGATCTGTTTATCATGGACGTCGTGGCGCCAATATCTCTCGGACCTGTCTAAATCGTCCCGTCATCTTATTATCCATCGGCTGCCTATGATCATCGGGGATCCCCATTGTGAATTTTAGCTCCCCAGGTGATTGACAGGGTGCATTGATTAAGGACTCTTCTTTATCTTTATTCGGCACAAGGCCACAAGCAATGGACGTCTAGTAAGTGTCAAGTAGCAGTAGTTGTAGTCTGAGAAACTAGTTTGCCAATTGCTGCTCCGAAGTTAGATGTGCAGGTGAGAGAATATATACACATACCTACGCAAAAATTTGTATATAGACAGAAAACTCTCCTACTCTTCGATCTGTACACTAATCAAACAGAGATGATAGATACTGTTTTTGTTACATGAATTGCGTGGGTTGGATCCTGTTGACTTCCACTATTCAATGTTGATTGATATGGGGGAATGGCGTATAGTGCCTTTATGAGGAAACATTCTCTTAAATACTCTCCGTTTGATGCCACAACTACACAGACACACAACGACACACACACACACACACACACACACACACACACACACTAATATCTATCTAACTATCTCTCTCTCTCTCTCTCTCTCTCTCTCTCTATATATATATATATATATATATATATATATATATATATATATATATACAAATCTTGTGATTATTTTGGTTGGGTCTCTAAATCAATATCCGAATGTCTTGCTTTCCCTCCCACATATCACATTCCAGTCATCTTTTCGCCCGTGTGGTTGGGTGACATTACCATTTAGATTCTTTTTCGGGTAACCGTTGTTCTTTCGCTACCACCACAAACGCCACCCCCCTACTTCTCACTTACAGATTTATTTACTTGACGAACTTGAAATTAATTTTCACCTGTTCGTACAGCTTTATTTTTCTACCTTATAACTTGCCTACCAACAAACTCACTAGAAATACCAGCGTAACAAACTTTCCGACTAAAACTGTTAGGCTTACTTGTCAATCGCGCTTCACAAGGTAATCAGATATTAATTTTGAAATGGGCGATTGTGCAGAGAAGATTAATAAGAACGATAAGTGGCCAGAGAAAAGACTGGAAAATATCTTCATTGTTTGAGAGGAGGATAAATAGAAACTTCATTGAAACTCTCAAGATACCAAATGGAAAGACGAATAACGGAATTCTAATATTCAAGTCGCAGCTTGATTTTTCCCCAGGAAATTTTTAAATACTAAAAAAGTTTACCATGTTATAAAAAACAGTACAAGTAGATACATTTTTAGGATAGAAAATAAATTGATAGGTCAGTTTTAGGAGTTTTCAGTTGAAATATAAAGAAGAATTTAAAAAAAATAAATTGATAAAATGTGTCTGATAAATATTCATCTGTACTGGTAAGCTAAAAATTTCATAATTAAGTTTAATACGTTTTTATAACTTGAATTGAATCCATATTTCTAATGTAAATTGTTTCAGAGATGCTCATAGAGGCAGTTTTACTTGATAAACAAATATAATGTTTGGAGCTTATTCTCGTCATTTGGACTTGCAGACACCGACATCTAATTCGTTGTTTCTTTGCACGTCTTCGATGATAATTGGGTTTCGTAAATTATCAGTCACAGAAAGACTGTGTTCAGCTCGAAATGCCGAAATCATATACGTGTGCAGAGGAGCAAATATTCACAATGTTATGCAGAAAGAAAGAGCAAGAAATTATTAAGTTGAAAATGACGGTCATTTGAAAGAAACAATGATCTGTACATTATTATCAGTCTCTGAGTATCCGTCGTTGCACAAAAGCCTTCCCAAGATTCACCACACTCCTCTATCAATGGCCGCTGCAGAGCCAATATTTTCTGAATTTGCCTAGTTCGTTACGTCATCTTATCTTGTACCTGTTATACTCACGTGTATGAACTCTGGATATCAGTGTTGTGAATTGTGATGTCCAGTGATTGTCTGACATTCTTGTAATCATTCAAATCATCATCATTTAGCGTCCGTCATTGAACTAAGACCCTTCCCAAGATTCGCTACACCTCTCTATTATAGGCGTCACAGAGCCAGTACTTTCTGAATTTATCTAGTTCGTTCCACCATCTAATATCCTGTCAGCCCCAGTTTCATATGTGATCTCTCGGGATCCATGTTGTGAATTGTGATGTTCAGTGGTTATCTGACATTCTTGTAACGTAGCCAGCCCATGGTCATTTGAGATTTCTAAAGGAATCAATGATATCTCTGGTTCCTGTTTTTTTTTCTTATATCTTTTGATGTCTTGTGATCTGTCCAGACCTATGATTTTCTCATGTGCACGTTGATTGGTCATCAGTTTGAATGTCAGTCTTTTCCTTGGGTTCCATGTTGCAGCCCATAGAGGGATGCATTGGTAGTATACACTTCTTTTGGGGACTAATGGGATTTTCTTGTTTAACCAAAAGCTTGCTAACTTTGAGCGGTTCTTGGTTTGATTTCTTCTTCTTTTGGGGATTTCATGGAGATTCGTTATCCAAAGTAGATGGAGTGGTCTACTTTCTCCAGCTTTGCGTTTCCGATTTTGATCGTTGTCTTTGTCCTCTACATGTTTGTTCTACATGACCTTTGTTTTACTGAAGAGTTTGGTTGTTCTGGTCTCTCCTTGTCTAACCCCTTTTTCGAGCTTAAAGAGTTCAGAGTATCTACAAAGATTAATTAAATTCCCCTTGTTCGAATATTCCATTTGTTAATCAAAAAATTATCAAAACTAAGAAGATGTGAATGTTTTGAACGCCTTCACAACTTTTGCACCATCTTATACAGTAAACACGACGGATAGTTTTTTTTTTTAATCGATTCAACGTTTTTCATAATGTTTTCTTAATTTGCAAATAACTCCTGGTTACCCACCGAACAAAACTAATTAGCAAACAAGAAAAATGGATAAAAAAATTGAATCGCCAAAAACTATCAGTCGTGCTTAATGGAACTTGCTTGAAAGAAAAATTACTGCATATATATATATATATATATATATATATATATATATATATATATATATATATATATATATATATATATATATATACTGCTTTATTATGATTATTTGCTGATCACTGACAAGTCATACTTAGTCTTTCTTAATATGCATCGTTCATATTGAGCTTACAAACTTGGCAAGTTCGGAATTTCATGATCAAATGCATAATATGATTAAATTTAAGCGGAATTAGTGGTAGAGTTGAGGTGAAGTCTATAGGCAGTGTTCTATGGCAATCAAACGCTCCTATTTGTCTAAATATACTGAGAGAGTAACTTAGTCTGTAACATATTTATGTTCTTGTATGGTCTAGTCAATCTCTGGATCTAAATTCTCCTGAACATTTGTGGTAGGAATGAAACATGTGGGAAATCCGAAGAAATATGTCACGAAGCGTAGAACAATATCTCTCTTGACGTCTGTGCAAGTCTCGAGCCACTAAAAACGCAGAGATATTGTAATAGCAAACAAAGACTACGTGATTGAACAATGATGTACACTCCAGAAAGGGGTTTGATACTTTTTTGCCGTTCAATGACTGATATTATTAAATTCACCTTTTCATACATTACAATCTTTCAATATCTGTTTATACGGTTGCCCCCGTTATAACGCGGTAGTTTTGGATCAAGAAAGCCAAACGCGATACAACCGGACAACGATAAAAAATATTTTCAGCCTTTTTAGAGCCAGATCTAGCTTTATTAGGGTTAAATAAATATCTTGGGTACCCAGTCCACCGACGTTATAATGCGAACCACGTCATGACGGGGATGGGATCTGTATTATTGGTAGTTCTGTTGGAAACTTGTTTAATAGAAAATTTGGAATATATATATATATATATATATATATATATATATATATATATATATATATATATATATATAGAGAGAGAGAGAGAGAGAGAGAGAGAGAGAGAGCAGCTGTAATGCTGTCAGTATCAACCTACTGATTAAATATTTATTAAGTACATGTCTTCCTTCACCACCCACCCACACACTTGTGCACACTCTTGAACATGCAAATATGAAGACACCAAAACACATGCACGAGAGTATGGGTCAAACGAACAGTATCCACCATCAAATCTTATTACCCAACATCATGCAAAAAGCACAATGGATTCCTCTTAATAGGAACTGGCGCCGTCTGTTGGCCACGTCGGGAACTGTAGCAAATTTAAAGGGCAATCACTGCCATAAAACAGCGGTCGTGATTAAGCGGAGGTGAAAGGTTGCGAGGCCAATTTTCTCTCGTCTTCTGGCCGCTGCAGGTTGTAAATAAGTTCACCCACAACGATGACGCTTGACAGGGCCGTTATTCATAGGACAGCCGATAAACTCTACCGGAGTAGGATCTAGTGCAAAAGGGGTGCCTTCGATTAAAAAAGAGAGAGGATATATATACATACATATATATATATATATATATATATATATATATATATATATATATATGTATGTATGTGTGTGTGTGTGTGTGTGTGTGTGTGTGTGTGTGTGTGTGTGTGTGTAAAATCAACGGTTGGTAGAAGATCAAATTAATCTTATAAGCTTACTCTTTATTCTTTCCTAATTGTTTGGCTCCATATTTAATGTCATTATTTGTACGTACACAACCAGTATTAACAGTAGTAATATTGAATTTTCATCAGATGATACATTATCAACCATTATTAATTTTTGACTAGTGTTTCTTTCATAGTAATTTTTGTTGCTTTTCATTGTATGATGAAAAGTAGCTAAAATTAAGATGAAAGAAATATTAGTCAGCCAAGATTAATTTTCGTTGACAATTCTTCTGCTCCACTCAGTGAAATTGAAAGGAATATAGCTATAATGATCTCATGTTTTTCGTTTTAAATTCAATTATAACATCAACAAAGTGTACGTACACTTTCTTGGGAAACACAAATGTATCGTCAACGTACGAATAATTTAGTTTTGACCTGTCAAGAGTTTACATCCAACGATCCATTTTTAGAATTGAACGTTTTTTAAATGAAGAGATTTATCGTAAAATGACAGTTTATCAACTAATAATTTCGTAATGTTTTTTACCTTAATACTTGAATGCTCAAAGATAAAGCGTCATCTACTCACGTAATAACAAGCAATGTGTGTTTCTACCTTGATACGCTTACGTCATACATGACGTAACAGTAAAAATAACATTTTATGTTATATCAAACTTGATAATTTTTTGCGTCTCATATCTATTCATTTGCTGCCGGTAGATTTAATGAATCTGATTCCGAACAAATTAGAAAATATAGCATGTGGACTAGAAACAAGAACAACAATTCCAATGGTGCATCCAACATTCGTGGTAGCAGTTGCAAGGAGGAGGAGGAGGAAGTCTTTCTTTCAGTCAATTGATTCTCATACTTGTGAAATATTATAGTATGGAAATATTCTGCAAGTCAGGTTATCGAAAAAATCATAAATGGCCACTTTTGGTAAATTTGCTATTTTTGGCTTTTATGCAGACCTTAGATATTCAATTATGACATCATTAGCAGCTGGTAAAAAATTAATCGGAATAAAACTTACATCTCTCAATGACGTCACGCCTTTTCATGACATCATACCTTTTGATTACATCATACTTGCTCTTTCCTCCCAAATTCTGATGATTAACTCAATTGGGCCCGACCGACAGACCGACCAATCTCTAATAGAGATGTGTGGACACATCTAAATAAGAAAAAAAAAACAACAAAAAAACCCCCAAAAAACACGCGTCTATGTTAACTTTCCATCATTCTTTCCTTTACCCTCCTCTTTGTGAACATTGATTAAATTGTATCTTTACCCAATTCGCCCCCAAAGAAATATTGGACATGAACAAGAAAATACAGAGCAATATGATGTTTCGATATTTTACAAGCCTAATACAATTGCAAAATTACTTATTGTCGGCATTTTCTGACAGCATGTGTAAATATAAACATCAAATATTTTTTCTTGTAAACTATATTCAATCATTTATTCTTTGATATGAAAGCGTTTCATTTTCACATAATCAACATAAAAGGTATTAATAAACAGTATGTACATTTTTTGAACACACTCACTTACACGCATACAAGTGCGTACACACATAAATGCACACACTCCATACATAAATGAGTGCAGCCTTCTTAGTGTCCGAATTAGTTGCGTATTTGTCATCGGTGTCACTACTCGGTGTTCGAGGTGAGATAAAAGCCCTGGTATCACTAGCTGATTTTCACAGCAGATGAGCATTCCAAACTTGAGTTGCATTGCAGACGAATATAGGCAAATTCGAACCCACAAACAGAATAAATTGTAATACCTAACCGGAATATATTATCCCAACTTATGAGAGAACAAATTAGCCCCCTGGTATCTGATTGATAACATAATTACAGCAATGAAATTTTCATATATCAAAAATATGGCCTGACAGCATATGGAAAATAATTTACTTTCCATTGTTGATGTAAAACCTGATAACTCTTACGCAGCCATTAAAAGGCGTAAAGTGTGTATCGAGGTCCTGTCACCTGATGATGAATGGAGAATGGCTCAGTGATGTACTTCAAAATTTGAAATGAAACCAAACAAAATCTATTACAAAGAAACTTTATTTCATGTTTCTCAATCGCCACCCCCCCAAGATTTCTACGCATTGTTATTCACGAAAACGTTATTTCAGTCATGGTGAGTTTGAATTTTAAATGACTTCATTCCGTGCATATTTTCTATCATAATACGAACAAAATACTTAAGCAGCCATTGATTTTATAAATAAACCAGTAAAATACTCATTGCTTTGCAAAAAGTTTACCAAGGAATTGGAACTAATGGGAGTTGCCTGAATCGACCATTCCACGATAATCTTCCGCGCACCTCTCTCATTTTCTCAACGGTCGAGTTCAAGTGTTCTCCTTTGGTGAGTATCTCTATATTTCACTCTTCACTCGTTTCCACAACCTTACTCTGCTTCTCTACACACTTTGTCTTTGTTTTGTGATTCCATTCCCTGAACATAACTCCTAAAATGAGTTATTGCTTATTTTGAAAATTAAGTTTGGGAGCTATGTAAGGCTTGTCAATTTAGCTCCGTAGATAAGAGGCGCGGATACCAATCAATTGGTGGGAATTTCAATTCACTGAAGGTGAATGTTGATTTTTACTCCGCTAGATTTGGTGTCGATTGTTCTTACGGTCGAAAAATAGAGTCAACTCCAGGTTTGGATTGGAATTAAACAAAATAGATCTTAGGTTCAATCTGTATATTTTTCCGGGGTGTAGCAAACTGAACTTCAACTAAAGATTTACTAAACATAGCTAATACTAATCTAATTTGAAAGTATTGATAAGCATTCTACTCACTTTCCACCCTCTCTTTACGCTGCCTTCGCTCCCGTCTTACCATGTCATGGTAATTACGAACACGGTGGCACTTCTCAGCGAAGTTCCTAACCACATGACCTGACCCTACTGAAAGCCCAGGTTCCGAAAGAACTGGAAGGGTGAGGCGGGACTTGTCCTTTTTTCTTTTTTTAAATTCTCTTCCTCTTAACAGAAAAAAGGGTTAAAAGAAGCACAAATCACAAAAGAACTATCAGCATCGCTACCATTATTGTAATAGCGAACATTCCCGCGTGTGTGTGCGTGCGAGTGATTGCGCGTGCGCGAAACTCTTGTCCGCTCTTCGTCGTCCGCCGGTTTCATGAACCTCGTGGGGGTCACACATTATGGTCTTTAATGACTTGTAATATGAGACATCGCATTTCAGGGCCCGCGGCTGTGTTACTGACAAATTATGCATTTCATTTTATATACGAGCGACTAGGAAACACGGCACTGGAGACTTTTTATGGAGTGGCTGCATGCGAAGGCGAGGCGCCTCTGACAGCCAACACCAAAAACGAAATAGACGCTGGCTGTCGTCTGCTCTAGTCAAATGTTGCAAGACTAGAATCGAAGAGAAAAAAAGACACCATAAAAATATCTTCAAATAAAAGAACGCCGTTGTTATCCCATGCGTAACGTTGCAGTTGCTAATGATGTTGTTGTTATTGTTAAAGTAGTGATAATTATTTGGTTATTTTTCGTTCTATTTTTCCTTTTCTCATTCTAGATCTTTTTTTTTATCTACGTAGAAATGCCGCTCTTGTTTTATTCCTTTGATTTCATTTTTCTCTTTCTTTCTCTCTTTCATTTAATTCTCCGTTTTTTTCTTCAATTTTGCGTTCTTTTTCTTCCTGTGTTTTATACTTTTTCCCCCTTCCTATCAATCTCCAGTTTTCTCTGCCTGACTGCTATTTGTTCCGTCTTCGTTGGTCCCCCTTTCGCTCTACGGTCTTTCTTCTCCATTTCTTCGCATTATTATAACTTTCTTTCACCCTTCTTTTCATCAGTTCACAAGAAAATAACTCAATCCTTTCTTTTTTCTTCCCATTTTCTGTCATGATTTCTTTTTCTTTCCTCTCATCAGCACCCCCTCCTCGTTTCGATATATACCTTCTTTCACCCGTTCTTTTTTTTCCTTCATCTATTTTCTAAGTTAAATCATATCTTCTTTTGCTGCTTTTTTATGATCTCTCAGATGATCAGACTCATCCTCTTTTTATTTTCTCTCTTGTTCAACAATATTCCCTCTTCCCTCTGTATTTTCTTTTCCCCCCTTCTTCTTATTCACCTCCCTCCTTTACCTCTTTCTTCTTTTCTTCCTCATCATATTCTTGCTTTCTCTTCCATTTATACCTATGACCTATACTCATTTCGAGATATATATTTTTAATCCATCTTTATTTTTTCAGAGAACATATGTTTCTGTCTTTCTCCTTCAATTCTGTCTGTCTATCTATCTATCTATCAATCTATCTATCTATCTATCTATCTATCTATCTATCTATTATATCCTCCCCTCCAAACCACCCGGTGCTTTCAGTTTGCCAGTATATCTTTTTTCTCTTTTTTTTCCTTTTTATTTCCCGCTGGTTTCATCCTTTTACTAGTTGCCATTTTTCTTCTCTTTTCATTTCTTTCTTCCTTTCTTTCTTTCTCTCTTTCTTTCTTTCTTTCTTTCTTTCTTTCTTTCCTTCTTTCTTTCTTTTGTTCTTTCTTTCATTACTTCTTTCGTTTTCCTCATTTCTTTCGCTCATCTATTTTCTGTCTTTCATACTTTTTTACACCCATTGTCTTCTATTAGTCAATCATTTTCCTTCCTGCATTCCTTCGTTCAATTTTTTCTTTCTTTCTTTCTTTCATCCGTTTTTTTTTTTAGTTTTCTTTTGTATATTCATTTTTCTTTCTTTCGTTTGTTGTTTCATTCATCAGCTTCTCACGTTTCTTTCATCCATTTTCTTTCTTTGTTTCTTTCCTGTTTCTCCGTCCTCTTTTTCTTCGATCTTCTCCTTTTCTTTTTCTCATCCAACCTATTCTCCTTCTTCTCATTACTTAACTTCTTCCCACTGATGTCACTTTCTCTTCTCTGATCTTCTATCTCACAAACGGAATCTCGCACCAATAACAGGTATTACCCCAAAACCAACACCGGTCCCTTTCCCGACTGTAGACTAACAATTCGTGGCTACTCAAAAGAACAGTACAGTCCTCTTAGTTAGCGCCTTTCACCCTTTCCTTCTCTTGGACGTTGATATTCTAGTTGCTTTACTTCCCTTGGGAAGCCCTGACCTGAACACCACTTTTTCCCTCCCAAAGACAAACTGCAAAACCAATCTGGTAACCTAATACCAGACCCAATCCTATTGATGAACGAGACGAAAATAATTCTTTCCCAAGCGGCTCGTCTTTCCTAGATGCAAATAAATGCTCCGGCGTCGATCGTCCGCTGAAGAATGGTCGCTCGGCTAATTTACGAACTGTTTCGCAGCCAACGAATGACAGATAAATACGCTGTTAACAAATTCTGCCCGTCATCGAAACCGAACAGCAATTAAAGTGTAGAAATCAGATTGTTTAAACGTGTTTCGAGAACCGAGAAGGTGGAAAATAAAAATAAAAATAAATTCATAACGAATACTCAAGAAAATTGGAGAGTAGAACGAACTACAAGGGGAAAATCCGTAGCCGAGGTCAATGTAAGAAGAAGCATCCTCCCTAGAGACTCTCTTTCCCCATTACTTTTCATCAGAGCAATTGCGTCTTACGGAATTGTAATGGAGGATATAAATGAACAAAATCACAGGAACAAATCAACCACCTAATGTATATGGATGATTTGAAAATTATCATTTTTGATAAAAAGAATTTGAATTCATTATACAGATGCTTGGAATCTTCAGCGAGGACACCGAAATCGAGAAATATGCAATGCTTGTCATGTACAGAAGGAAACGACAAGCAATAGAAGGAATTGAACTATGCAACAATGAAATTATCAGAAGGCTAAAAGGGAAAGAGAAATATATGTATCAAGGAATCCAGGGATAGGAGTTCATCAAATATAACACGAAGGAAAAAGTCAGGAAAGAATACCTCAAAAAGACAAAATTATATTGGAAACTAGGCTGAGTAAAAAAATGATCAAAGGAATAAGTATCTTAGCAGTATCCATTGTGAGATATTCGAGGTACTTCCGGAACTGGACAAGAAAAGAACTGCGAAATTTGGATAAAATAATCAGGAAATTGATGACAGTGCGCAAAGCCTTGCACTCAAGGTATGAGATCAATACATTGTATATGAAAATAAAAAGAGGGCAGAAGACGAAACAACAGCATGGGAAATTACCTTACTATACTATCAGAGGTCTTGATGACTACTAGGTAGAGTTCTGCAGCAGAACGGCCAGGAAGACAAATTGGGGACCTGGAATCTTCAAAACGAGAAGTCAAACAAATGCAAGCAACCATACAGATACAGTGAAATAGTAAATATTAACTATGTAGAGATACAGACGATAGAAATTAGTCATAAAAACAACGGTATATATACAAATATTTAAGCAGTTTGAAAGACAAAACAATTCTCTGGGATTTTGAAATTCGAACGGATCACCCAATCCAGTCCAGACGGCCAAAATCTGGTAATCGTAAAAAGATTATTAATTAAATGGATTATGTTGTTCCAAAACGCCACAGAGTAAAATTGACAGAAAGTGAAAATGTGGAAAATATCTGGACCGTACAATCTATTCATACCATTGGCGGCACTAGGCCCAACTGTGTACCTTTGCAATTTTTTTAAATGTTATTTTTGTTAGATATCTTCACATTATTTCCTTAGATTATTTTAAAAATATTTTTCAGCTTTCCCCAGATATATTACGCCCTTAGAGCTCAGGTGTCTCTGTACTTTCAGGGTCTACAGGCCCCACACACCGCCTTTGATGTCACTGTCCTAACAACAACATCTTAGAAGGGGAAATTCCTTGTGAAACATCCCCTTCCTATGGCATTGCTTCAATTATTATAGTTTACTGTGCGTTGACTGGATACATTTACTAGAATTTGTTCATGGCTGAATACTGGTAGTTGCAAAAAATTTCAATCTCGTTGAAAGCTTCCCTTTTGACCTTTTTTCATTTTCATAGAGTTCTTCCATATCAATATGATCATCAATAGATCCATGGATAGTATGGTAATTTGTGGCAGTAAACTTTATGTTTATCAAAAAATATATACGCGGTTGATATCAACAAAACACCTTTATTCTAAATTTTTCATCAATATCAGAAGAGAAATGATTTTTTCTGCTTTCCATTTCTCATTTACTCTTTTATTTTACTCTCATAGTTTTAAATGCCTTGGCTGCAAAAACTAGTTATTCGTGACTAAATACTAGTTATGATAAGTATATTCCAACCTTGTCTAAAGTCATCGTTTTGGCGTTCGTCGTCGGACATAAACCTTCCCCAAGATTTGACTGGCCACTCTATGGGAGGCGTCGCGGGGCCAATGTTTTCTGAAGTTGCCTAATTAGTCCCCGTCCACAGTTTCATTTATGAACTCTAGGGATCCACGATGTGAAACATTCTTGCAACTTGATCAACCAATTGCCATTCAAGTTTTCTGATGGTTTCAATGATATCTCTGACGCCCGTTTTTCTCACTAATATACTGCGCTGTCTTGTGATCCCTCCGTGTGATGTTGAGTATGATTCTCTCCTGTGCACATTGAACAGTTCTCAGTTTGAGGGTCAATCTTTTGGCTAAGTTCCATGTTTCAGCTCAATAGGTGACTATCGAAGGGATGCATTGGTTATATGCCCTCCTTCAGGATCAATCAGTCATTTTCTTGTTCTTCAAGTATGAGCTTTCACTACCAAAGGCTTGAATGATTCTTGGCATGATTTCATCTTCTTTTGAGAAGTTCATGGAGATTCGTTATCCTAGGTTGATGTTGTGGTCCACTTCCATCAATTATACATTTTCTATTCTGATCGTTCTGTGAGAAGTAGTGTCAGCTATGAGGCTATTGTCAGTTGTTTGGGGGTGAATGTAAGAATAATCATGGAAACTGTACGAAGGTCGATGGGTTGATAGGTACGAAGAAGCTTGGTACTATGTAGAAAATGCCAAATCTTTGGTTTTATAACTTGAAAATAATACTCGACTAAGATTACAAAATCAAGGAGAAAAATTGGGATCAGAGTTGCTGTTTTCCCCCCTGATGCCATTGGAAGAGGCATAAATCGAAACATTCCTTTGACAACTCTAATCATCAGTCATTTTAAGCATAGTCTTGTTCTTATACGCAACCAAAAACCTAATTGTATATATTCATCTATCTCAGTTTAAGAATATATTTATTCAAGTCAGTTCATATCCATTTAGCAAGGTAAGTCTATCTATCTATATCTATTTATCTCTCTATCTGTATAGTAATATTGATCTCTGTTCCCTTCTATCTATCGACCAATCTTAGTCTCTTCATATCTATTAATCTACTCCGCGTGAAATCTTTTCTTTGTATGTATTGTGGGCCATAAAACAGAAATGCTGCTCCGTTAGATGAAACAAACAAAAGAATAGATAATAATGAAAAGGGCTTCTAGGATCGTAAACAAACAAAGCCTCGTATGTTCTAATTGCAATTAGATGTCGGTCGTCAACTCGAAACAGACGAAGACCAGATGGTCATTGGAGCAGAAAGAGATTTACCCAGACTCCCCGCTCCCGGAATGCTTCACTGAGCTTTTGAATGACACAGATTTTAATCTTTTGCAGATGGAACAAATATTTTGACTTTTCCGTGTTTTATAGTCTAATCGCTCGCACGCAAATACCCCACCATAAATACATACATTCGGAAAACAAACGCGCTTAAATCATACCTTTAACATAATCTTTGTTGATGTTCGGGAGCTTATTCTTTATTTCCAATCCGCACTGTTTACTCACTGCCGTAGATTGACGGCCTAAGTTAAGTTGTGATAAGAAAAACTGAAAAGTTAAGATGAAGGTAAATAGTCAAAAAATAATAATGATTATTGAAAAAAATATATCAATAACATGAGTTTTTTCATTGTTCCTCTCAGCACCATTTTCTTTCGTCTTATTATCAAAGGGCTTCTTCTTCTTCTTCTTCTTCTTCTTCTTCTTCTTCTTCTTCTTCTTCTTCTTCTTCTTCTTCTCTAATATTTTGATTTGTGACATTGATTACAATCGTTTCCTCAAATCAAATCCATTTTATTTCATGAATTTCGTTCCAGCTCAACTTCTTTTCCATCTTATCTTTTGTCTATCTTCTTCTGGAGTTTTTTCCGATTTTGGATCTGGAATGTTCGTTCTTCATCTCACACGTTTCTTCACCTTTTCTTTTTCTAGATAAACTTTCTGTTTTTTCCTTCTTTTTTTGTTTTGTTTAGTTCAATCCATTCATCTGTTTATTTTATAGCCTCTTCTTTTTCATGCACCTTTCTTTCTTTACTTTTTTCTTCGTAATGTTGTTTTCTTCTCTTCTTTCTCTTTTAATACTTTGATTTTTTTACTTTTTTCCCTCCTTTCTTTTTAATCATTCTATTTTTCTTGATATTTAAACAATCTCGAAAGTTTCCATCCCCCTGCCCACAATCTTAAACCATTCTGACTGACAAGATTACGGCTGCTACATGAACAGTTTGCTTTCATTTTTTTAATTCTTTCTTTTGTTTCCATTCTGAAATCGAAAAGAACAAAACTCTTTAAATGTTGCGTGTGGCTAACCACGAAAAGATTATTTTGCAAATAAAAATCCCGAAAAAAAAACCCCCCAAAAAACAAAAAAACTAAATAAACAAACGAAAGGGGACAAAATCGTAAAAGAAAAGTAATTATTAAAAACAACATCAACAACCACAAACTAATCTCGCCAACAAAGAACGCCTCCCCCATGCATTTCGCTGACTTGCAAAACCCCAGTCCTTTAATCTTCTTTTATTCTGATTTTATTTCACCAATTTATATTTTGTGGAAAATACATAATTCCTCGCTCGCCACCCCCATTTAACTACGAATTGGGACATCTTGGTTTCTTTATTGGGGCAACCCGCATAGTATCCCCACCCAACTTCTTTATATCAATTAACGAAAGCAGACGTTTCAAATCAAGATCCAAGATAGAAATTAATTCTTAGAAACAAATCCCTTCAGTTTGGGTGGGACAATTTGTTATCCAAACTGGATTTAGGTTTTTTCTTGATTATCTTTACTAAACGTTCGGAGGATGGAGAATAAAGAAGACCATAGCCGAGTTAGAGAATTTCAGATCTGTGAGTCAAATCATGGTGCTAGCTTGATAATCTTAGAAATATGAAACGAGAAGGGCAAAAATCTTTCGATTAGACTTTAGTTTTAACTAACTTCATTCGGGAAGAACGATTTGAGTCTGTTTAAGCAGATGACATATCAGCGTGTACTGAAGATTTTCGAATATGTAATATTTTTGTTAATTGATTTTAACATTAGAAATGGAACAAAATGAACAACATTTTCTCCATATTATGCTTTAAAAATTTTTTTAATAAAGATAAAAATATGACTCAAACACAAAAAAAGATTTCTGTAGTTTATGGAAAAGATACAGTGAGTGATTGAACGGCTGAAAAGTGGATATTTCCAACTAAACAATGCTCAATAGTCGGATAGAGAAGTCTAGGGAGTGAGCTATCAAATGAAGACTTGCTGTTCATCCAAATTTTGGAAGATTATTTCAGACCAGACCAACGCAAATGCAATACCATTGGCGTTACCTCGTGGAGTCTGTCCATGTGCTCTTATGTCTTATGACTAAAGAGAATTTTTTGTGAAAGTTCCTGCCCCATACGTTCACGTGGGCAGGAGATATGATTGATAAACGAAATCGTTACCTTCAAGTTTTAGAATCTGTTTAAAAATCATGCATATGTAGATAATTTTGTTTACAATTAATTTTTTTTAGATATTGAAAAAGGACAACAAACCCTCCCACTATGTTCACCTTTTCGAAAATCCAAAATCTACTTTCTCACTAGCATGAAGATTATTTCATGGCCCCTATTGTTCAGAAAGGGCTCATTATATATTTTCTGATCAAACATTGTTTTACTCACTGCCGGAGGGAAATTGTTCTGAGTAAAAGTTGCGTTAAAAACAACTAATAAATTAGGATGAAGGTAAAAAGTAGTTATGATCTTCTATAAATAATGTTAAATCATAATACTTCATCTGATGCAAGAACAGAAAAAAACGAAATAGTAACGTTCACTTCAATATAGTTAAGACATTTTATACAATGATGGAGGTCAACCTCACATAAATTGCAGCAAAATCAAAAAACAAACAGATTTTCTATCCTTAATATACTTTGAACTAAAGAAAAAAGTCCACAAAAATTATACGAAAGGAAATTCTGAAATTCAGAAATGGCCGCAATCCTAGCGACAATAATCTATCTGTATTAAGTTGGAAGTCTGGAGGTCAATTGCTGAGAACCTAAAGGAGTTCAGTGTCGAGTTTGAAGTTATTTGAATGAGAAAACTACGATTAAAAGAGTCGTTCATAATCCAGTTTGGGATAATCAATGCTGGTCAACCATTTTAGTGCAGAATTCGTCATGCAGCCGAAATGAGATAATTCAAAATAGCTGATTCCAAATCCGCTGTTAGACATTCACCATTTTTGTTGTTGTTATTACAGAGAGCTTATTCGAAATCAGAGCCAAAATTGCATTTGCTGAATTGTGTGTCAAAGTCACTGAATGTGACTGTGTAACCCAAGAATCATACAACATATGCACATAGAATTTTATGGAGATATATTGTATGATTCTTGAATTTCAATTTAATACTGCGCCCAGTTCTCCAGGACTGTTATTCCCTCTTAGGCAGATGACAGCCGTTTTGAATTTTAGGATTTTCCTTTCATGCAATTTTTGTAGACTTTTTTCTCTTATTCAAAATATATTGAGGACACACTATTCCATTTGTTGCAATTTGTTAGTAATATTTTTAACGGTCTATTATTAGATGTATCACGAAACATTTACTTATGTAAGTATTGGAAACCGTCAACCATAACTACCAACATAAATTTCTTCAGTTTTTACAAAATTCTATCCATTTACATATCTATCTATCTATATATTTATCAATCAATCTATCTATCTATCTATTGTGTTTATACAGATGGACAGACAGATACAATTAAATAGATAGATAGATAGATAGATAGATAGATAGATAGACTAACCTGCTAACGATAGTCGCACTGATTAGAGGTTTTCTTCACGATCAGTGGAGCAGTTTTATGGAACATTTCACTAGCCGAAATGGCGTATAGCGAAGATGCAACTACAATTAATTTATGCATGTCACGTGTACAGGTGTCACCAATGGAGCTAGAGGACTAAATATTAAAATATGTACTCTTCATTCAGTCTCGAAAAAACAGCCACTTAATTTTATGAAAATCCCTGACCCCTCCAATGCTTTTTTTCGTGGTGATAAATTTACAATGTAAGCAGATGGTAATTTGGCCTCTTGTTTGTGTCCGACAGCGTTCGAGCTTTCAAAAATTTGGACAGAGTGATCACTGCCCAAAAATGACGTGAGAAGTAATCAATTCATTGATCTTTTTATTATGTTTTGATAGTTCAACCCAGACTTTTTTTTCTGATTGATCAATCCTGACACGGCCTGCCATTGAAAGACACTGACCATATGACAGTTTCTATTGAATGACTAACCAGACCTGTTTGAATGTTATTTTGGAAAACAGTCAGAATATATATATAAACATATACACACACGCGCACAAACACACACACACACACACACACACACACACACACACACACACACACACACACACACACACACACACACACACACATATATATATATACATATATATATGCATATATATATATAAAGAAAGAGGGAGAGAGAGTGAGAGAGAGAGATACATAGATATCGATATTGTAAGGCTAAAAAAAGTCAAAAAAAGATTTTTCCAAAATTAAGATAAGGTTCTCTAAAAGGGGTCATGTTTGTGCAATTCTTTAACACCAAGATCGGCCTTTGAGAATATTTGTAGAATCTCTTTTTTCAAACCGATGGCACCATCAACGAAGGATGAAGGAATTGCTATTTGCACCTAATCAGTCCATTCAAGTGTTTGTGAAATCTCTTGATTCAACCCGGTAGAATCATCAACGAAAGAAGAGAGAACGTTATCTGTTCGGGCTTTTGCAAGATTTCCCAATTCTGCATTCCTGTCCATCGAATATTCAGCAAGTCGACCCTAGAATCCAGGGCGAAGCACCCGGCTATTTAAACAGGTTTTGGGGGATAGGGCAGATTTAGTTATCGCTTGGACCCCAACACAAACACAAAAAAAGGGGAAAGGGACAGACAAGGTGAGAGAGAGAGAGAGAAAGAGAGATTTAAGGTCATTCATTACAAAGACAGAGAAGTGTCTGCGAAAAACCAATCCGTATTCCCCTCCCCTGACTCTTTTCTTTTTATCACTTTTTTCTTTAGCTTTCTCTGTCAACCCCGCTTCACCCAACTGCCTGAGCCCTCATTTTCCCCTTCCTCGTCTTCGTTGTACATTTGAATGAATTATGACCTTTTAATTCCGAGTGTGAGTATAGTGGACCCTCCTGATATTTGTGGACATTGTTGTACTCTTTTGGTACTGGTACTGTTGATAAGGGCGGTGAAGGTGGTATTTTTGTGCCCAGGGGTTGAGGGTCGAACCGACATGGAAGAAACAGCACACAGTTTGAGGCGACGGGATTCCACGTGTAAGCGACATGTTATCAATATGCAGGAACGATTTGAGCCTTCAGCTAATCAACAACCAGACAAGCATGCACCTTTTCTTTTTCTTTTGTCACTGGCCCTCTTTTTCTTTATTTCTTCATTTATCTCTCTCTCTCTCTCTCTCTCTCTCTCTCTCTCTCTCTCTCTCTCTCTCTCTCTCTCTCTCTCTCTCTCACGCAGACATGAAGAACTCGTGCTGGAGGGCAAGTTAGTTTTATCCTCTTTGAGCGTTCCTTTATTGTCTTCCCCTGACACCTCAAGTAAAGTTCAGTGAATAATACTCCCACCCTCTCTCTCTCTTCACACACACACACACACATACACACGTGTATATATATATATATATATATATATATATATATATATATATATATATATATATACATATATATATATATATATATATATATATATACATATATATATATATATATATATATATATATATATATATATATATATATATATATTGGGCAAATGAAATCACCAATTAGAAATTGGTAATAACTTATTTATTTACTTTGGACCATACGATCGCAGCATTGTTCAAAATATGGATTACAATTTCCAACAAATACGTATAAATAGGTACATGTACATGTGCACACAAATAAAATGCAAGGTTGTTATACGTACAGTACGTACAGACAGGTATTTATGTACACACACGCACGCACACACACACACACACACACATATATATATATATATATATATATATATATATATATATATATATATATATATATATATATATATATATATATAACTATTACGTTACAGAAACATGCATTCATGCATGTTGTAATTTACTAAACAAAGGTTACTTTGGCATCAGGCCAAAAGTATTGGGCACCAATCGTATAACAACCCCCCTTTTCAGTAGTAATAATCTGAAAGACCAGTTTGCAAACCATAATCCTTTGGTTTGGCACCAAAGTATGTATGTATCAAGTACCTGTCGTATACAGCGTTGCCAAAGAAAATAAATAATCAATTTTGGTTGGGCATGTAGTGAATTGTAACACAAAGTTTCTCAAAGTAAGGATGACAACCATTCAGGTGAGTTGAAAATGCCAGAATTTACCTTTTTTGAAGATGCCAGAATTGACCTGACACCAAACTGACCTTTAGAGGTTACCATCCTGGGATCAAATTACCCGTATACCCAAATTTTCATCTTCTCCGCTTAGGAGTCTATAAAAAAACATAGTCAGAAACAAACATCTTTATGATGTTAGAATTCGAATACTGGAGAACGAAAACCAAAACTAATTGTGGTCCAGTGACTGGGGCTTCGACTCTCAAGCAGCTCCCCCCTATTACACTGAGAGGGATACTCTGGCTCCTGCAGCTATAGCTGAGGGAACTGGGCAATGTCTGGATGACTCACCATAAATTCTGACTTTGAGCTTTGTGACATTTCGGTTGGGTATATGGATTACTCCACATCAAAAAATGAGCCTTTATCACAATTTGCATTCGTTAGCAAAGATCATCTCATTCTCATTTACAAACACATACATCATGAAAAGTGAACCACATGTACATTGGAGCATTTTGTTTTCCTATCTAGTCATCTACACAGACAATCCCTTTTCCCCATTTGCAATATATTTCTACGGTAAAATTATCATAGTACATTTTCATCGTTCCATGATAAAGTAATACTTGCATTTATTCCTGGACACAGACGATCCCATTTTATCATTTGTAAAAGTAAACGTTCATCTATTATACAAACAATAGCTTTATTCAGCAACTCTTACCTTAATTTCTGACCTCTGATAATTCCTCTTTACCTCATTAGCGATGCAAAACACAGAATGACCGTCGAAACTTCATTTTTAGGTAAAAAATGTCAAGATCGATATTTTCCCCTACCGCCAGAAATATTTGATTTGCTGGTGCAGAAAACCACCAAGCTGTGAAGTAGAGGTAAAGTCAGTGGACAGCAAGGAGAAAAAACGAAACCTTGCCCTGGTATACCTGGTTCAAATGTAGTCCACGCGGAAATACAACCGTCAGAATTTTCTCTTACTGTCAAAATTTCTGTATCACTATGAATGTAATGATCTGAACGAATGAAAGTTATGAGATATTTGTTTCATAAATCCTACCGATGATATCACAGCTTACACCGACAATTATTTTCTGAACACTCGTTGTTATGCAGTAGTGAGCATGATGGTCTCATAAAACAATCGAGAGTGAAGTTGATCCTCGCCGAGTTCTCAAGAGATATGGCACCGATGGTCTCATCAAACAAAGATATGTATATAGATTTGTAGCCGAAATGCAACACATAATGGATTGTCTTGACTGTACATCCATATCAATCATGGATGCAACGTGTTCGACAATAAGCTCTGTTATAAGGCAGAGAATGGTTATAGACATTGCGCCTCTGGGGAGGGCCACTGTCTTACCAGAGGTGGAATATATCGCCATTCGAGTCACGATGATGGACTTCTCGCCTAACCCCCCTTCGTTTTCTTTATTGCTGGCCGAAATCATTCTTTTGCCTTCGTGGGCCGCATTTCCTATTCAACTGACCATTCAGCCATTTGCTTGTGTGTATGTGTGTGTGTGTGTGTGTGTGTGTGTGCGCGTGTGTCATGTGTTTGTTCATCTGTTTGTCTCTGCCTCGTGGTTGTAAGTCCCAAATCAAGACGGATATCTTCTTCTGTCATTCAAATTAAACAAGGCTCTTAGTCGATGGAAGAAGTGTAAATTCTTGTTAATATATCGGTATAAAACTTGGATATATTTACAAGTTACAATATGGACATCGTCTGCCTGCTGCACCATTGGAACTACCCATACATGGTCGCAATCAAAACTAATTTGATATGCATACTCAATACACCTAGGGGAAGGGTTTGAAGTGAAAAGGTTTTTTATTTTATTTTTAGAAATCAAAAAAAAATGTTTTCATCCTCCAGATGATTAAATTGAATACGTAAGAAGAGTTCATGATAGTGATTATATTTCAAATGAGATATGATACAGTTGACACATTGTTCAAATCCATCGTCTCTTATCTGGAATAAGACCAATAACATCATAGATTAGCAAGGGTTTCGCGGGAACTATCTAAAAAGTTAATCCAACAAAATTGTGGTGGTAATTTGACGATGCGGAAAGTGGAAACAATTGAGAAGAGCAAATGTTACATCTAAAAAATGTTTGTTATCACTTGTTCCGCCAGATTTTTTTTTCTGCATCCTTTTGTGCTTTTGAAACAAAACCGTAGGAACAAGCGAAATGCATCAAATATGTCAGTTTGAAAAAAAATATTTTGAGATGTGACACTTGTTTTGCTCGATTTCTCTTCTCTTTTCACATAACCAACACCGCATATATACGTTATTATGAAATGGATATATGATCCGACAGAATGATTATGAATTGCGTTATATTATGTTGAAACTCTTATTTGAAATGATCTTCCGTCATCACACAGAGAATGTATCACTTGGTCTTGGCAACGTAAATAGAATAAACAATTAGAGAAAATGGGACTGCCGCAGGAACTAAACCAGCGAACGATAATGCAAAAGCCCAAATAACTGCTTCAACTCCAAATTCTCATTTGGCTTACTCACGGTCTTTATCTGCTCTATTTGTTTCTTTCAATGCAGACAATTTTGTTATCAAGAAATGGATAAATGATTCGACGGAATGATTATAAATTGCGCTGTATTATATTAAACGGGAGATCATTCAAAATATAGTTTCAATATATTTTTATCCTGAAAAAGCTGCAGGATTTCTCTCTCTCTCTCTCTCTCTCTCTCTCTCTATCTATCTATCTATCTATCTATATATATATATATATATATATATATATATATATATATATATATATATATATATAATGGTAGTAATTGGATAATGTGAAAAATGAAAAAACTCAAGTCGATATATTTAGAATTCTGACTACATATATAATAAAACAGAAGCAACTTGAAATTTATTCTGATGTTTCTGTTTTATGAAGTATAATGTTTCAAGTGAGTCACTTCAAGAAGAAATGTGCTAAACTTAACTCAGCTTAATGTAATGGAGCACCTGGTGAGGATCGAAATCATTACATTGCAATGACCTGCAAATCATCACTCTCCCATAGGTACCCCAGGTATTTACTAAGTTTTAACCGAACACATGTCCACATCAGTGAAACTCCAAGTAACTTAGGAACACGTCGATAAACAACACGATCTTGTAAACCATTGCACACTTAACGTCTTCCAAACTCCAATCTTGTTTCCTTTACCGGTTTTGGGGGAAAACAGGAAAAATTTAAAGGCTTGTTCGGGGGGGGGGGGCTCCCAGGCTGAACCTGCACAGGTTCATGCCTGTAGCGTTCAATAAAAAAGATGACCTTGTGTCTTGTCCCCACCCCAAGAGGGGCGAAAAACACTTACTTGGAGTATATATTTGAGGCCTTGTTGATCAAATGAAACCTTCAAGATATATTGGCCCTACTTAACTCTATCTGGAGAATCCTTGTCTCATTCTGTTTTTTCATCCCTCTAATTCTGGCAGGAAATTGGGGAGGGGATGAGCGAGAAAAGATTTATGTAAGTCCCCAAAGTAATTCTGACATTTTTAGTGGATCGCTTAGAACTTCTTACCGGCCATCTGCTGCATTAGATACGAACAGCAGCAGCAGGAGCAGTGGCTGGTATTTGCGGGTTTTGTTTTTACAATAGGATTGTCAAGCTAGTTATTTTGTGGAATCCATAGTTTCACAATCAATGTAGTAATGATTAATAAGTTTGCAATTCTGACCATCCCTACTGTTCGATTGTTACTGGGTGCCCCTCCTACACTGGCTTTGAGTCAAACTGAGCCGTATATACATTGTAAATACTCAAGCTGAATATCCTCGATATTTACCCAAGGCCACAGTAGTGGGGCATCCAGTAAAGATCTAACCCATTACAGTAGTAATTGTCAGTATTGAAACCTTGTAACATGGTTCAGGGATTAGTGTCCAGAGTTGCCTTTTGTTAGGTTTGAGGTTATATTTCTTCTCGTATAGACAAGACAATCGGAACTTTAAAACAGCAGAAAAAATCTATTCGTCTTATAAAATCTATGATAGTCGCATAGTATATCAATAGTTGTTGCTTGGTTGTAAGAGCATAAAATTACCCGTTTTCAGATTTTGAATTTCATTCCAGTTGCCTGGTGTTATTTTCATTAACTTTCAAGTCACAGAAATAATCGGATGATCTCAAAGCACAATAAATGCTTATATTAATTTGATGCAAAAGTTCCCAGCAGAGTCTCTCGTACAATATCAATAGTTTAGTTAGCTTTTTAGAGCTTATGTTGTTGTTTCTTTTGCGTTTTTTTTTTTTTTTTTACTTTCTCAGTTTGTGTCTCTGTCAGTCACTTCCATTCCACTTATTTTGGCAAAATAATCATTGTTTTGATGGCGGTTTCGAGGCTCTAATGGATAATTCAGTTTCTTGACATTGATAATTTTGACCATTTTGGACGGCAAAATAAGGAAAATATCCAGGAAATCGTCAACAAATAAGATTAGCTTCGAGTTTTCAATTCAGCCTTGTCAGATATTCCACAAAAGAAGATAGCTCATCGGACAAAAGTCGGTGCATGGAAGAGTATAACTTCTATAATAATAAAGCAATCTTCAATCGTTAGGATTGTTGAATAAAAGCGTCAGCCTGAAAAGAGATATGTCTTTTTACTTTTGTCAAGTACATATAGACAAGCATATAGATATACAAGTGTGTGTGTTTGTGTTTGTTAAACGTAGATAGTCAGATAGAGAAATGCCATTTATACAAGTCAGGTGCAAATAGATCATTCAATAACGTTCAATCCTGAAGTTGTTTATGACCAAAATAATATCAATAATCATCGATCAATATGCTTTAGATTCGAGTGGTAATCAATAAGAAAAGATATCCTAAAAATTTGAAGGTTCCCGGCAGAAAACAGTTGAAACAGAGAGAGAGGTGGGGTCATTTGTTGTTTATTAGGGCCGTTAACTTGTTAACGATTTTTTCGATTTGGTACCCAGAAACATGTATAACAATTTTCACTCTAATTGGTTCAATATTATTTGTATGGTAGCAATTTTTTTTTTACGAATAAGATGCAAAAGAAACAATCGGATCGACCATAATTCACTATTTTTCAATTCTTGGGGTTCCGTCGAAATTATAGCCTTATTTCAACGAATTGGTCAAGATTCTAAAAATTTTCCTGATATTACGTTTTCGTTTATAAATCATAAACAAACAATCGGGTCGGCCATGTCTAACTGCCCCCCCCCATCCCCGCCCCAAGGAATCTCTCCATAAGCCTACAAACAGAATCTGATTGAAATATGTTGAGAAATAACGAAGTTATCTAATTGGAAAAAGGGAGACGATTACAACAATGACAACACCCAGAGCAAATGATAGTTCCCACCTTTTCCCCCACCGGGCACAATAAAAAAAAACTTCGAGTTTTCCAAATGTAAATCTGTTTGACCCGCACTAGTGATGGAGAAACTGTCAATAATGGTAAAAGGTGATCAGTTTCAATTAGAATTTAGAGATTGCACTGGATTAACAGAGAAATAGATTTTGATGGCTCTTAGTTAATCCATCTTTCTTCCCTACTGACACGGAATTATGGGAAAATCCCTGGGGGATCTTGGTCAACATTTTCTCCGCTTATCTAAAGTTACGAATGGAATCGGGTGGATCAAGTCAGGATCAACGACGACGACGACGACGGGTGACACTAACCACTCGTGCACCCGTGTTTATCGACAATGGCAGCCCAGAGAAATATTTGATGACCATTATTGACGCTTTAAAGGAAATTTCCCGATAAAAAGGAGAATTGATGAAAATAGTTCAACAGGCATAAATATATTCATTACATGCATATTCATAAGATTGTAGAGAGAGAGAGAGAGAGAGAGAGAGAGAGAGAGAGAGAGAGAGAGAGAGAGAGAGAGAGAGAGAGGGGGAGAAAGACCTAGGGATCATCGCTTCTGCTTATATGCAACCATTAGACACCCTTTACAGTGTCCCTAATGGATAGAACATTGTGTATAGCATATCATATTGATTGAGCTAAAGTTTGGTGTGTAGTGCTTCAAGGAAAGCTCACCAGAACTGTAGATAGGGAGTTTCAGTTTTGTTCAATGTTGTAGCAGTAGAAACGCCAGCTGAGTTGGTTTTCTGATGATGCAACTTATTGAGAGCAAAAGCAAGATTTTTCAGTCAACGTTCGAAAATAAAGGGGGGCATAACTCATTGGGGAACCAAAGGTATGGTTTAATCTTATCAAATAAGAGACTACTGGAAATGATGAACAATTCTGGAAAGATTTCACGCCCCTATCGTGGTCGTATAGACAGTCTAGATTTAGCATCATCACTCAACCCGTCGTAAAATCAATTCACTTTTTTCTCTCTGGCTCATTTAGCGATATCCCGAATATTTTGTTAGTGTGGTATTTCTTATTCTCTAACTGCTTAAGTAACATGCGATATCATGGGTAGGATTTATAAAAAAAATTACATCAAACTTTTCATTCACTCGAATTACTGTATTTTGTGACACAGCAAATTATGGCAGTAGGGGAAAATAAAACGATTTTTGGAAATATCTTGGGAGATAAACAACAGATTAAGAATTTTTTGTTCTTCCAAGTTTCAGCCGACAGTCCGTATATAGCGCTTTCAAAATCAAGAAAAATGCCTTTACTTGAGGAAAATTGCGGATGATTTTCAATAGAAATGTATTTAAATGCTTTTTTATTTAGAAATGGATTGGAAATCAGGAAGAATTGGATTATCAAGAGCCAAAAAGTAAGGCCGGCAAAATAAAATTATTAAACGTATAATCTAATTGTATCCTTAATGATTTTATTAGAGAATCGCATTGAATAGAGAGAAGAAATGTATTGTCAAGGGTTATTAAGGTAAGTGTCCGTGATAGACTAGGGCCATAATATGCAGAATTTAAACAACACAATGCAAAAAAGTTTGCTATAGGAATTCATTGTGAATAACTTTACCACGCAAATGCATGTACAGGAAAGCCATTGTCATTGGTCCAGAATAAAGGCAAACTTCCTTGACTGAATGAAACTGTTTCATGTATAATTCTCTTGGTCTTGGCCACTTACAGTGTTTGTCACCTGTCATCGGGCTACACTTTTTTCACAACCATTTGATTTTGGCATTATAACACTTAGATAAAGCCAAGTTGATAGACTAGGGTGGCTCCAAGTGAATGATAAAAATATTTTCTAGCTAATCATTCATATCATCACCACCATTTAGCGTCCACCATTAGATATAGACCTTCCCCAAGATTCGCTACACCACTCTATCGTGGGTGTTTTCTATGATATCTCGGACTTCTGTTTTTCCTCTAATATATTGTGCTGTCCTTTCAGTCTTTTGGCGAAGTTGTATGTTTCAGCTCCATAGGTGACTATTTGGTGGATGCATTTGTTGTACAGTCCTTTTCTTTAGCACTAGTGGGATTTTCTTGTTCTTGAGGGTTGTCCTTGCCCTACCGAAAGTGAGTCTTCGTTTGATTTCTTCTCCTCTTGAGTTTTTCACATTTTAAATATGCGTGTGTGAATGATTTCTCTCCATGAAATCATTCATATAAGTTTGTTTAGACACTGAATGTTTAAGAGAAGCTTAAGAACTGTTCGTTTTGAAATTCCGTTCGTATTTGCTGCATTAGAAACTTTTGTCCGACATACAGCCAAATGGAATTTGAAATCAGAAGACCGTGCTGCCTAGAGGGCATTGATATCTGCCTACCTTTGAAGAATCCGATGAGAAATATGCAACTATCGCAACCACTGAGCAGGTGTTCAAGTATTCATTTTCATACATGCGTATTGGGAATCAATATTGTTTTATTGGAAATTCTGATGTGTGGAATAATCATTATCAGACACTGATTCATTCTAACTCGTGCCCTCGTCTTGGTTGTTTGAGTCACAATGTTTCGGCTGTTGTATCTTGTTCAAGTGTCTATCGTATTTGATGACCCCCAGGGAATAAAACAAAAAAAATCAGGCTGGGATAATCTCCTCAATCGGCCGAGCATTGAACTGAACACTATAGCTGCCTTTGATTCAGAAAGAACATACATTAGTCTTAAGACTTCAACATTCCACTACTGTACAATGGCCTTGGAATTAAGTATATATAGTTACTTGGTGTTTGTTGGTTCAATCCCTGGATCAGGCAGTGAAATACGTGCACTGTATTTCAGTGGGACGAGTAGAAGCGGTATCACGAAAACGATTCAAATACGAATTAACCGATACAGGCATGAACAGCGAAAAAAATCTATCCCTGTAGATTGAACCAAAGATACGGTTCAAAATTCTTATCAGGTTACCATAAATGGCATGCACCTGAAGAAAGCCAAGAGATGCAACGGTCGAAACGTTATTACTACGTATAACAACAAAGATTAAAACATTAATTATAATAAATCATTAAACAATGATGCGAATAAATTATCAAACAATTGTATGAAAAATGTTTTGGATTCAGGCCAGCCAGACATGACAATTGTTAGTCGAGTGTATGTTTTTATTCAAATGCCATAAAATCGGGTCTGCAGAGTTTATTGCTGTATTTAGAGAGACATAAAAATGTCTCCTCAACTATGAGAAGAAAACATAATGTAACATTTTCAGATGAAGGCGATTGTGAAGAGTATACGTGAACCAATAAATTCGAATTGATTCTATCGATATTTTTAGCAAGCCTTGACGCAAAACAATATTCATAGGGCTCTCAGCGAGGAGCTCATTATCAATGGTTTGTGAAACTATTTCGTTTACCATCGTTCTATATTAGGTTACAACAGAATTGAGCTTTTATAAGGACCAGTAAACAGGCGAACGAGGGACACAATTATGAAGACCTATTCAAATAACCATCTTTCATAGATTTTCTTTATTGATATTTACTAAGTATAGCTTAGTACGACACAAAACTAAATTGAGCAGAGAAGAGGAATGCAGCCTGGAAGAGCATTAATCTTCCAAATAAATATTTGGGGGGATTGAGAAACTACAACCTTAGATGTGTTTGAGAAGCACAAATAAATAGAATTCCCGGTTATCTATATTTCTTTTCTGTCATTTTGAAACTGAATTTGGTCAGATCTTTGTTCATAGACCTTGTGGCCACTAGTTCTGTTGTCAATCCGGTCGGCAATTTTGGGGAACTGATTGTGATTTATAATTAGCGAGATGCGTGGTCACCTGCCTTAATTGGAAAATGCAAATGTTTCTTGCTGATTAATCAGTGCATGGCCTAATCTGACTATAAGCCACCCACGAAATTTCAACCCTAGTAAATGACATTTGAAAGAGACGGAGAAGAAAGTTAGTTATGAGTAGGTCTCAGTGAAATAAGACAAGATTCGTGGGACTGTTTGTGACTGCTCAACGACTTTCGATGACTCAGGTACTTGGCTCATATTTACTTCTGGTACAAGATCAAATGATGAAGTTGGAGGAAAGTAGAAAGATTGTGTTGTACCGGTTGGGACAGTCTGTCTGCCTTGGAAATCAGCGTTAGTAATCCTGCTTCTTCATATGGACTCAATAGGTGCCAATTTCTCGATATCTATCACACCCACATTAGTACGGCAGGAAAAATGGGGATTGGAAGACTGTGCTGTACTTAAGTTCCAAATGTGGGCGCAGAACTGTCTGTTGGCCTTGAAAATCAGGATTCGAAATCCTGGTTGTCACCTGGGCTCGAACAAGTACCTTTGTGATTCGTGAGAAATACACAATTATCTCAACCTGGAGGAAGGTTTTCTGCATCAACTTATGAATGTTTACATGTGATAAAATTGGGTTGTGCCCATTCTTCAAATTGAAAAGGCCTACCTAGAACACCAGGCTTCGAAAACCTGGCTTTCATCTAGATTCGAAAACCATCCAAGAGGCCGGGAGATATCCAGTTCTTTGGAGTTACTTCTTATACATGATTTTTATGATTTTTGGTGGTTCCTGCCTGGGTAGCATTGCCAGAATAGGTATGTACAGAAAATAGCTCGCAATTTAATGTTAACGAAAAAATATCCTACCCAGGCAAAGTCCACTTTTGAGATTGCCGTTAACTGCCACAGGTGGTCTCCTTAATCTCATCCATGGTTAGAAATATTCCTTCAAGGGCAATTTTAGCTTGAGTGAGACGTGAATGATGGACATTTTAAGTGCTTCAGGCACACAGAACACAAGATCACTTGATGGCATTTTATTGCCGACCGAGTAAATCTACGGGAGATTGTTCATATTTGCCAAGTTACATCAAGGCTACACAACTGGTCCTTGATATATTTAAAATGGATGGTTTTTCACCCAAACAGACCTTACAATTTCACCCGTTATGGGGCAGAATTTCCCAAACTCCCATGCTTTGGTATAATTAAGTAATAACTAGGTTTGTATAGTTAACGGACATTTCATTGATAGACATTTGACTGATTGGACATTTGGTCGAATGGACATTTTGTCGAACAGCAAGAAGCTGTCAGTGTCGAGATGTTGATAGAATTAGCAAGTAATCACTTTGATAATGACGAAGTCTCCTAAAAATCATTTCCATTAGTAATCATTCGAAATATACCCGGTCTGGAACCGTGCGTTGTCTTTGCCCGATTTTTGTCAGAGTTTCTTTCTTCAGAGGAGCACCTGATGCATCAAGTGGTTGGTGCAGTTTTGTTTAATATTCAATGCCTATTCCCTTAGCAGTATTAGCTATTTCTTCAATTTCCTCGACTGCTTGTAAAGACAGCTTACACCCAGCATTAGGCGGATGAGAGTGATAACTTGCTCCACCTTGATAATGTCGCCTTCTATTTTTAATCGTCCCCCACAACCTACTTAGCATCTGCATTGACAATATCTGCATTGTCTTTTCCTTCTTCAACAGTGTAGGCGTAGCCGACCAGCAGAAGTTTTCTTCCTTCTCTTGTCGTTGGTAGAAATTCCATGATCGAAAGGTTTTCAAAATTAGCTGACTCTTCCTTTTCGATTCAAGTGCGCATGCGTTCCAAGGTTGTTTAAGGTCTATTTTTTTTTAGTTTCATCTATCTATTTATGCCTGTATGGACATCTGAGTGATTTTGTTTTTTCATAAAACTAACTGGATTATTTTTCTAAAAACTCAAAATTTCCAGTGGTAATTCAGGTCTCATGAACTGAAAGTAAAGAACCGTTTTCTTTATTTGATATTCGAACTTGATGGTCTGTTTTTGTAAAAAGAAATTAGTTTTAATTTTCATTAAATTGAAACCAAATTTCTATTTATCGTTTATTGCAAAAAAAAAATAAAAATTATCCTACGTCAGGTAAGTGCCCAGACTTTTTACATGACTTTCGGAAAATCCTCGACTCCTTAATTTAAAAACATTTAAAATTCCAAAAAGTCGTTCTGAATATTTTTTTTTTTCGGAAAGGGAAAAAAACAATTTTTTCTTACGAAAAAGAAAAGCACATTTTCAATGGGTAAAACGTAGAACTAATTGTTTTAAACTCAGTAATAACTGTTCTATCAGCCAAGGATCCAAGATGGTCGTGATCTTTTCATTTTTAAAATTTTTGAAAATTTCTCGAAGATCGATATTTATCCTAATATCAGTTTTTTTTTCAATTCAGTCTCCATCGGTTCCTTACTAGCCTCCGGAAATTTCGAATGATTTGAAAAGTAAAAAAAACATCTCTAAAAAGAGGATTATTTTACTTTTTCCCCCAGTTTTCTTTCAAGGCGAATTAAAGATTTAAATTGTTCTAAATTTTCAACTTAATTAAGTAATTCAATCTCGTGAAAAAATGTCCAGTTGAGTAAATGCATATTTGACTAAATGTACATTCGGTGAAATATCCGTTTGGCCAAATGTCAGTTCGATTTTGCCTCTTCAAATTTCGCTGTTCAGTCAATGATTGTTCTTACGTCTATTTTCCCCCAATAACTCATTTCTCTATACGAGAGGGTACATTCTATTTGGATTTATACCCATTCAAATCATCCCATAAATATTTTTTTTCTACATTTTATTGCTTCCGTAATTCGCGATCCCTTATGTCGACTTTGGCGAACCTATTCCACGTGTGTCAGCAATGACACGCCACAGGTTTTTAGTTGACACATGTTGGACTTAATAAAAAAAACTATTTTGGTTTCATTTTATTATCCTATTTTCATTAATAAATTTTGAAATTTCAAGTTATATCTAATTACATTCCGAGTTGGTGTATATATTAGAAAACATTTACCTAAAAGTAAAACGTATGTAGAAATGACACTCCAATAACAGGAATATTCCAAAATTTACATTTCCGACACTTGGGGCTAAAAAGGTTCACCACTACTGCCGGGGGTCCTCGACACCCTCTGGATACTGAGACAGGGCATGGATATTAATGTTGATTGGAGAAAAATACGATGAACATTCATCTTCATTTCTTGATAATATATCTATTACAATGCATTCATGTGATTGACAAACTTTTTTTGTTTTACTGTAATATAAAGCAGTTTGATATCATCTTGAATGTTCATCATCATTAGATTAAGTATTTTTTCTCATCTTGATTTCAGCTTTTCATCGCAATTACCCAGACTGTCATTCTATGGTCGTTAGGAATCAGCACTGATCGTAAATTTAAAAAAAATCTCTCTCTCTTTCTCTTACACACACACACACACACACACACACACACACACACACACACACACATGCACACACACATATACACACACACACATGCACCCGAACAAACAAAAACAAAGATCGAAAATAATAATCATTATTTCTTTTTTTTGCTCCTATTTTCCCCTTCTCGATTTTTGTTGCTTTTTATCACAACTTAATTCAAGCCCGTTACCCTTCAGCGCTGAATAAATAAATCAACAGCGGTAATCATTTTTCGAATCTATTCGAAGATATATTGTCAATCATTATTGATTTGGACTCGTCTGTTTATCGTCCTGTTTCAATAGCTATTGACAACAAATGTCAGGCTGTCATTGTACGGATCAAAAATAAAGAAGATGTCTGTACGTCGAGAAGAAAATAGCAACAGGAATTAGATGACGGAAAAACTAGGCAAGAAGAATAATGCTGATTGGGAGAGAATATAGACATTTTGGGGGGAAATTTTGGTAGGCTGTCTTTTCATTTTATTACAAAAATTTAAGAAATGAAAAACTTGTACGAGTTATGGTCACTTGTGATGTATATAACTCTATTAAAAGTTGCCGTCATCTGCTCTCTCTACAGGCAAACTGTGATTGTGAGTTTGCATGTGTGTGAGCGTGCGTGCGTGCATGCGCAGAATCGGTGTGGATCGGGGGGTTCAGGAATATGGAATGATTTCATGCATATCTATTTATTAATTATGCATGTGTATGGGTCAAAATTCATCAATCTATTTATCTATTTACTTAGCTTTTCTCAAGTACACAAATACAATTTCATAAGGTATTTCAAAAGCTGAGTCAGGCACAAGGCCAAAATAGGTGGGGCACTCAGGGAATACATTGCGGAGCGTAGCTTACAAAACTTCGCTCCAAGTCAGACGTTCAGTGCATTCTGCGCATGCCCACTTGAAGGGGATGATGAATTGCGAAAGGCAGCAGCCCCCCCCCACCCCGAATGCCTTCCCAGGTTTGGTAGGCGAGGGGACCGGGGTCTCAAGGTGAAGACCCAACATTGTTATTGCTCGTCTCCCATCTGACGTTATTCATCGATATGGTAATTGCCATCTAATTTCGTCCATACATCATGCTGCGTTGACTTTTCTTCATTCTTCACATCTTGACATGACACACATCCATATATACACATAAACACACGCATATATACGTAGATACATGCATGCATATATACATACATACATACACATATATATATATATATATATACATATATATATATATATATATATATATATATATATATATATATATATATATGTGTGTGTGTGTGTGTGAGTGTGTGTGTATATGTATCTGTATGTGTGTGTGTGAATGCATGTGTAAGCATGCGTGTGTGTGTGTATGTGATTCGTTTTTGTTCCTTTTTCAAATTTCTTTTACACGTTCTTTTGTGGTTCTTATCATTTCTTTCTGACATTTTTTTTCTAGTTAAAAAGAAAATGTTCATTTCTCTCTTTCTTTCCTTCATTCTTCATTTTCTTTAATTTTCCTCTCCTTCCTTCTTTCATTGAATCTTATGACAATGTTCTTAAAGATTTTTTTCATTCTTCTTTTCTTTATTTTCTTGCCAGTTTCGTTTCATTCATTTGATCATTTTCCATTTGATTTCTTTCTACGCCTATTTTTCTTTCTTTCTTGTTTTCTTTCTTTCGTCTATCCACTTGTTTTAAATTCCTATTGGTTTTTCTTTCTTTCTTTTTTTTCCTGTCTTTCTTTCTCTCTTTGTATCTCCTCGGATTACTTATTCTATAAATTAGATCGCAAGTTAGTAAAATTTTTACCATGCCTCATTTCCAGTGACTCCCTTCATCATTTCCTTCGTCGTCAATGATGGCTCCATGGATAAAGCATCTGTCAACAAACCAAAGGATCACCAGTTCTGTTCTCGGCATCAACTTTCTTGGTTTTAATTCATAAGATATCACTTACCAATCCCAAGAACGTATATACATATTTGTAGAAAGAATCTTCCAGCTTTTGATAAAATGAAACGTGGAAAAATTGTAGTTTGTACAGAGAAACTTAATCACCTCTTTGCATCCTGTCAGCAGATTTTATAGCCGATATTCAAGAATATATATATATATATATATATATATATATATATATATATATATATATATATATATATATATATATATGAAAAAAAATCTTTCCAACAAATGGCATAAATCTTTCTGATTTTATCAGTATAGCAGTGACCTTTAGGTAGATTGGATCTCACCCTCCTCCTCTGGCTTGTTTTTCCTTTCTGGAGACGATAACCAACCAGATCTCGTATCAAAAATAGATACTTTATTAATAGCAATAATTTTCGTCGCTAATTTGCATCAAAAAGTTTGCCATTACGTGTCGTCTTTTTTTCGAACACCGATTGTCAGTGCCAGAAAGAAAGGCACGAGGATGTGCTCATCACAACACGTCTATAATCATGCAAATACACTGAGACCATAACCAGTATATATCTCACTTGTCTCTGTGTCATCTTTTGCGATATTAATTAGGTGTTATGTCAGCCTCTCACCTATGGGCCCCACTTCTCTTGCTCTATCCCCAGCCTTTTCCCGGTTGTCTTTTGAATAAATCCCTTATTCTTCTCTATCCTGCCCTCCTCCGATTCTCCGTCTCCCTGCGACTCTAACTCATCAGCAGTGTCCATAGTCAAGAGTTATTCTCTTTTGAAATATGGTCTTTTGATTTTCTTTAGCATTTTGACCCTCTCTTCACAAACGATTCAATGAGTTCTTAAAAGTGGTTACTGGCCCGGCACGCTGTCCCTGAATTTGCGTCCAGAAATTTCGGACGAGGCTTTCTTCTCTCCAGGAATTAGATTTAATCTCTCATGATTATATCGATATTTCGCGGCTAGGCAACTTTTGCCAAAGGCTGCATTTTTTGGAATACTCATTGAGGATTGGACATTGCTCAGTAGCGAGCTCTTCCAGGAATTTTAATTGAAATTGAGAACTTTTGGAGATATTGTATGAATAATCATGTAGCTAATCATGTAGCTACGATGCAAAGAAAGTACCTATCAAAATTTCTTGATCAGTCCCAAAATTTAATCAATCATTCCTAAACCCACGAACAGCATTTCCCAAGATTTTCATTGAGAGCACCTTGGAGATATTGTTAGCGAAGTCAGACTTAAATACACGAGTGAATAGATAGAGCTTTTCCAACTTTGTTGGCAGAGATAACGTGGAAACAGTCCCCCCAAAATCTTTGGATAATTATTACAAAGCTTCGTCTTAGAGGTCAACCTTAAATACCAAGGAAAGGATAATTTCTCTTGATATTGGTAATGATCCAAGCGTTGTAATAGAGACCCGTAGGAATCTTTGATTTGGGTAATGAAACCAATCGGACATGGTATAGCAGAAAAATATCAGCCGGGGAGGGGCTTCCCCCCTGGGGAGATTTCAAAATCCTAGGTGGGGAGGAATTTTATTCCATTCGAAGTGTGTTTTCATAAATTGGTTTAAATTGTCACATGTGGAAGAAGTGCAAACCCGAAAATCACACTGAGTAGACCGAATGATAGTGTGCAAAGGAAGATTTCCTCAAAGCCAGTGAAAGTGTATTTTTCTATCTGTATTTTTTCTCTAACTGTGACCATTTGGCACACATGATACGTGACCTATACCGACTCTTGCAATCTAACATTCACAGGTTTTTAGATAAGTTTCTTCATACCCTGCTACTCGTATGAATCTTTCGTACTGGGAGGGAAAGAGAGACGACGAAAGAGGTTGAAGAATACGCTTACCTAGGGCAGGTAATAAAGTTAGACGAAGACCGTGAAAAAAAAAAGCACAACGATTAGCTTGAAATAATTTGGTATGAATAGAGACGTAATGAAGATTACCTTACCAATGTGCTCAAAGTGTGAAGTATGCAATGAATCCATAATATCAGTAATAACTTACACGTGCATGAAACGTAGAAATTAACAAAACGAACTGAGAACCAACTTAGAATCGGACAAAAAGCCATGGAAAGAGCAATACTGGGGAGAACTCTAAGAAATAGAAAAGATCTACATGGATCTGATTGAGGATCGAGGTAAAAAAAAAGTCGCATAAATAGTTAAGCAACAAAAATCGAGAAATGATTACAAATGGAGCAAAAGGCTAATCGATTGGTGTCCATGGCACATTTTACAAGGAGGAATGACAACGGGTGGAGTAAAGGATTATGATAGTTAACGCAGTGGGAAAAGACCAGTCAGAAAATGGAAGAATGAAATAGAAATGTGTGCTGGTCAGACATGTTAGATAGTTGTGCAATCACTGTTGTCAGGGAGGGAGATTGTAAAGGTCTTTGTCAAGCAGAGGATTTACAATGGTTGCTGATAATGAACATATTTTGCGTTGTTTCGTTTAGCACAGATTTCTTCAATAGTATGTCTAGCGCGTTAACCGAGGTATTCTAATAATATTCTCGAATTTCTTTTAATGTAGCAGTGGTCAGAAAGCTGGCTACGCCGACCAATTAACAGCATGTTCGATCCTCGATGGGCACTCCAATATTTTAACCAGATGCTTAGCTTACGAAATACATATAATGGTTGTATTTTCCCTTACGCTTTCGTTCTATCTTCCTTCTTTCCCCCATAATTTCAATCTTTCTTTTCAACTTCTACTACTTTCTTATGTTTTCAATTGTATTCTTTTTTCTCCCTCCTACTTTTTCATCCTCCTCTTATGTTTCCTCTATTTCTTTCTTTCATTTTCTCCTTCTTTCTTTCCCTTTCTTCTTCTTCTTCTGACTTCTATCTTCTTTCTTCCTCTTACTTCTCCCCTACTCCTTTCTTACTTCTTTCTTATTTTTTCTTCAAATTTTCTTCCTCCTACTTTCATTTTTCTTTCACCTTTCTTTCTTACTTATTCGTCCTCTTTCTTTTTTCTTTCTCATTCCTCCTACCTTTTCTTTCTCATCCATCCTACTCCTCTTTCCCCTCTCTAATTCCGTCGCGTTTTTACTTCCTTTTCCCCCCTTTCTCTCTCTTCTCACTCCTTCTTCATGTCAACCTCCTCCAAACCCTCATACTTCCTCCTCCCACTTTTTTTTCTATACTACTTGCGGCACGTGCCAACGTTCGCCCCCAACAAAGCATCCACTGCCCTTCCCCCAGCCTTGGCTTTCGGCTTGTCATCGTCTCTGGTTACCTCGCCTGAGCTTAGTGACACGTGATCTGTAGATTAAACTTACGTACACCACCGGTTTTTATTTCGCGTTGTTGAAGTAGCGAAGAGACGTATACTGTGATACTGTGTGAGGAGATGAAGTGTGCAGACACGCATGTGTATGTGTGTGTTGTATGGGCCCAGTGGGAGCGAATCTTCATTCAAACAAGCAACCCAATTCCTTAGTTCAGCTTGTTATGCCCTTCTCTATTCTGGGCCCTTCATGTACACGTTACGTCGAAAGGATGTGTTTGTGTAGCGAATCCTTACTCCATTTTATATTTATGCACACACACACACACATATATATATATAATTTTGAGAGTGATTCTACAAGAAAGTTGACTTCGGCAACTACCACCGTGTTAGACTATTATCTAACATGTATGAACTAAAAAAACAAAACCATTTACAAACAGACTGACAGGCACTCTACATGAAAATAAAAGAAAAATGCATTTGCCTTGGTAGAATACACCACAGTCTCCAGCTTGATGCAAGAACATACTCTTAATGAGAAATACATGCGAATTCCAGAATATGTATGAAAATGACATGGCAATAATTTGACCCCATGAAGACACAAACAAGACGAAAAATCCTCGAAAGGCTATAAAAATGGATTGCAAGGCTTGAGAAGAGGTTGATCAGTACGTTTACCTTGCTTAATAGAATTAGTGAAGAACCATGAAAGCGGACTAAAACAATGCATCACAATTGGCTGGGAAGCATTTGGTATGATTAATGACTTACTGATGAGAGACATGGGAATTGACGAAATAATCTGGGAACCAACTTGGAATCGGAATAAGAGAGCAATGGAAAGAGCAATACCAGGGATAACTCATAGAGATAGGAAGATATCAACATAGATCATATACAAGATGGAGGGATGACATGACGAAGGTCAGCATGGAAGGAGTTGGGAAAGGCCCAGTAGTGGACTTGTAATGGCTGCTGATATATATATATATATATATATATATATATATATATATATATGTTTGTGTGTGTGTGTGTGTGTGTGTGTGTCTGTGTGTGTGTGTGTGTGTGTGTATGAATGTGTGTACAAGTATATTATACTAACACTATTTTTAAAAATATTGTGCCCTTTTATTATAAACACATTACTATTATTGTCATTATTATTATTATCATTATTAATAATAATAATAATATTATCATTATTATTAATATTAATAATAATGATAATAATGATGATAATAATTATAATGATAATAATAATTTCTGCACCAGTTGCCTCGTGGTCGCTGCTGAAGATGGCAAGTCTGAGTGACAGCCCTCGTCACACTCCCACATACCACAGCAGTGCTAAGGTTAATATTTTCACACCAGTTGCCCGGTAGTTATTGCTGAAGTCTGAGTGACATTGTCTCCTTATGTCTTCAGCCCACCTCTAATATCTCTCTCACCTATCACAGCAGTGCTGTGGTTTGTAATCCCTCCACCATTTTTTTCTTCTTCTTTTCTCCTCTCTCTGTTAGGCCATTGCTAACAGCTAGGGGTCGTAGATCACCCAGCTGTGCTCAATACGTTCAACTTAATTATTCGAAAGTCAAGTTGTTTTAGAGTAAAGCTGAAAATATATAATTGGATGTGGATTTGGATTCGCTACATAAACAAGTTAATGTTTCTATCTTCTCTGGGCCTCATCAGGCGAATGATTGTAAGTGTTTTTGGATTCTAGTTTGGGGAGAGTCTTGTGGTTGACACTATGAGTTGGAGGAGTTATTCATTTTGTTATATTGTTTTTAGTAGCGTGAATATTCTTGTTGGTGGTTTTAAGTTACATGTCAAAGGGTGTGAGTAAGATATAGGAGTTATCTATGAATGGATGCTTAATTGTTTTCCGAGGGATGTTTTTATCTTGAACTTGATATTTGGCATTGGGGATCATTGCCTATGTTGGTATCCTTTATGGCTCAAGTGGATTGTATTATTCTTAATTTACTTGGACATGTGAAGGAGTAGATAATGTTGATTTGTATTCGAAGTTTTGGGGATGATGGTTATATGAATAGACTGTCAACATTACCTTAAATTTACCAATGTATGGATTGCTATTATATTATATTCGTTAATAAAAATTTTGAGCGATGCCTGCATTTTAGTCTTATTTCGTTTTTTCTATTTAATAAATGTATTTTGGGCTTCTTAGTAATTTTAGCAAAATTTAATACCTCGAATTTCTCATTTAGGCAGAGATTACAAGGATTTTCTAAATTTTGGCTTGCGTTAGTTTGTCATGAAAATTTCTATTTTACCGTTGGTTTGTAGTTCAATTGTTGGCTAATCTAAGTTTAAATGGTGTGTTTGATATTCCGATGTAATATTTTATTTCTAGGGTTTTTTCCTGGATTGATATCTCTGCCTGGTATACTAAGTTAGATCTAAGACATTTGTTTTGCAGGGGACAGGTATTTGGACGATTGCAGTCTAGTTTTTTGTGTTAGCGCTTTCTTAATGTATATTATTTTTAATTATTTTATAGTTATGTTTCGCAATAATTCTATTAACATTTTCAGGACAACTAAAATTAATTTTCAATTTATTCTTATTGAATATTTTGCTTAGTGGGTGTTTTCTTTTGGTGGAAGTGTTTTTCTATCTGTTGAATGCATAAATTACTCAAGTTAGTTCTTACTTGTAAGTAAAATGGGGGCGTATACCAGATGATTCTTCTATTTCTGGTTTTTTTTTTGGTTCTCTGTTTCTTGCTACTGGATTTAATTTTTTTTTTATCATACTTGAGGTTTGTTTCAGTGAAACCACAATTATTTAGGGCTTTAATGTAGTTATTTTTGACTTTGTTGAATATTATTTCATTAGAAAATAGTACGTAAATCTAGTTTCTATGGATTTGGGGATCTTATTCATTATCATATTTAGATGGTTAGAACTGGTATCGATTTACTTGATCACCGAATTTTCTTTTCTATATGGTTCATAAGTGTTATTAGTTGAATTAAAAGTAATGACTAAGAAATTTAGAATTTTTCAGTTGGCCTTGATTTCATTTCTTTTATAATATATTTTTTAATATTTTCACATTTTTGTGCGTTACTATCCTCTGCAATTAGTAAGCCATCATCCCGATATAATCCTATATTTTTTGTGTCCATTTTGCGTGTAAGATTATATAAAGTGTACAAACCGATTAAGTCCGACATATCGGCCGAATCGAGGCTGCCGATGGAGACATCGAAACTGCAGACGTCACTTTTTTTCATCCGCTATTCTTGGTTGTGGAAAAGTACCGTACGTCTGCAATGTTTAATTATTTCGAAGTCCCTGATGTTTATGCTGGTATAGGTCTTAGCAAATTCCATGGCCTCCTCGAATATGCCTTTGGATATTGATGGGTAAAAATTCAATGATGTCGAACTGTATGAAGCTGCACATTTGTTTGTCTTTTATATTACTAAACCAAGCGATGGCATCATTGGTGCTGATCGGAGGATAACTCTAAATTCAAAATTAAACGTTGTCATTCAATCGTCATAGACTGAAATGGATCATGATAATATATATTTTCCGAGGGCAATTTTGCTTATGGAGGTGATAGCTTCTTGTTGCCATTAAAATAAGATAGTTTTAGGAAAGTGACCCGTCTGAGATGGCACATATCGCAGGGGAAAGTGTTTGTATCAGCTGGAAAATTAATAATTTATCATTTCTGTACAGTTCAAAACTGCACGGTTAAAAGGTTATTATTATTATAATTTAATGTATTTGTCCAGTTTATACTTAATTTGTCAGTCACATTGTTTTCTTGCAGCCCTGTAGATCATGTATTTGCAGCCCTGTATACTCGAAAGATCTTAGCAACTACAAACCTATAAGCATACTCGATTGCATCTACAAACTTTTTATAAAAATCTTCAACCGAATTACAAAAGCACTAGATGAGAATCAACCACGGGAACATGCCGGTCTTAGAAGAAACTATTTGACCATGAACCATCTTCATTCAATAAATCGGCTGAAAGAGAAAGCAGCAGAGTACAAAATGCCACTCGCTGTAGCATTTATAGATTACAAGAAAGCCTTCGACTCTGTGAAAATTCCTATGGTCTAGACGGCCATTACTCAACAAAGAGTAGACCTTGTATACGTTAGAGTACTGCAACATATATCCAGTCAAAGCAACTCCTTTATCAGGCTACATAAAGACTCTGAACCTTTCCAGCTCTAAAAAGGAGTAAGACAAGGTGATACCAACTCACTCAAACTCTTAACAGCCTGCCTCGAGATGATCTTCCGAAACTTAGACTGAGAAAATAAAGGAATAAAAAAAAGTGAATATCTGAGCAACCTCAGATTTGCAGACGACACCATCCTTTTTGCAGAGAACCTACGCGACCTCCAACTAATGTTAAATAAACTAAATGAAGGAAGCAAGAAAGTCGGACTACACATGAACCCCGGCAAAACAAATGTCATGTGCAATGATCACGTCGAAAATGAGAACAAAACAATCAAAATCGAAGATGCAAAACTGGAGAAAGTAGACAATTACATCTACCTAGGACAACAAATTTCCATGAAATCCTCAAAAGAAGAAGAAATAAAGCAAGGAATCACTCTGGGATGGCAAGCCTTCGGCAGGGCAAACTCAACAATCAAAAACAGGAAGTTCCCATCAATCCTAAGATGAAGGGTAAAAAATCAATGCATTTTTCCGATAGTCACCTATGGAGCTGAAACATTGAACCTAACAAAGAGACTGATTCGCTAACTGAGAAACATCACAAGATCACAAGACAGCCTAGTATATCAGGAAGAAAACAGGAGTTCGAGTTATCATAGAATCTACTAGAAAGCACAAATGGCAATGGGCTGGTCATGTTCCACGTATGGCAGACAACCAATGGACATCACGACTCACAACTTGGATACCCAGAAATCACATGCGTTACCAAGGCCGACAGAATACAAGATGGAGAGACGAACTGGACAGATTCAGTAAGTATTGACTCCGCTACTCCCACGATAGTGAGGTGTGGCGAATCCTGGGGAAGGTCTATGTAAAACGACTGACATAAAAGACTGATGATGATGATGATGATGATGATCGGTCTGCGCCTTGGTAGTGTAGGTGGTGGTGGTGGTGGTGGTGGGGGGCTTCCGTTCTAGCCCACAAATCATTTGTTATAAAGGAATCGGAACAGTAGTTTGACTGTGTATAATGTTGGCTATTTTGACGGGGATTTTCCCAGTCACGTGAGGTTCACTTCTGAAGCAATAACCAATATAATAATAATAATAATAATAATAATAATAATAATAATAATAATAATAATAATAATAATAATAATAATAATAATCGTGACGACATCGACACCATCAACAACAACAACAACTTAGGACAAAAAACGACGCGAAGCCGGAAATGAAAGTCATATATTTTCTTTCTTTCTTCCATTCGCCATTTGCCTCCGATCTTTGTTCTCTGACTGTCTGATCTCATTGTTATCAAGTTATTTGACTATCGTCCACTTCCGGCCGACCTGACTTTCAAGAAATCATTTCAAACCACCCATATCCTCCTACACCCTCACACCCATCTTTAACACTGCATGACAGGGGCACATTGGACAGTTGTCGTCAACAACAATAACAACAATCGGAAATAGCAAGGGCATATCTACCGGTACAGCAAGGCATCGACATACCTGCGGTTGAAGATCAACAGAAAATACAAAATCAAAACGCTCAGATGAGCACCAATTGAACACTGAAAACAGAAATGTCACCATCCGTTCACATCGAGGACCACATTTGGAGGGAGCAGGGTGGGAACTGGTCCTTATGGGAGGTAAGTACAAATTATTACCGGGGAGACCAATTGGCAAATACGACTGAAGGAAGCGGCCATTAGAATAAAGTAGCAGACCGAACATTGATTGCTATAGCATCTTGGAGCGTTTCGTCATAAGGGACTATTTTTTTACCCCCCCCCCATCAAAACAGATTACTGAATGTAAGGGAAGCAACTCAGAAGTACCCTGATAACACAACCTGGATATAAAATGCACGGATATAACGTGTCCAATCCAATCAATCATGCGCTCTACGTCAGTGTACATTTTAGAACCAACTACATTAGACGACGGGTGAAAGTTGCAGGGAATCTGTTCAAATACAAAAACCTGGAAGTCGAAATCAACAGGATATGGGGGTGTAGACCGAAATGACACCAGTGGTCATCGGAGCTCTAGGACTCGAGAAGAAGGGAACAGATGAAAGTAAAACAGAACAAAAACTAAAAACAAAAGACAATCAGAATTGTACAAACTACTGGGATTTAACCTCGAAAACCAATGATATCCGCACAAACCAGTGGCTGTTCCAGAAAATGAAAAGAGTGAAATGCTCTACGATTTCGAGATCAAGACAGATCAGTCTAAGTAAGGTTCTGGTAGTTGTGATTACAAAAAAAAAAAGTCTGCCAGAAAGGTCGACATGACTGCACCAGTGGTTATACTTATACTTATAGGTTCGGAATTTTGTACAGACTTTTTTTTAGTAATAACTATGACTTATTATTCTGGTTCGTGCTAATGAACAGGCATCTAGGCATCGTGTGTTTCTTCAAATTCTGCAACGATCACGTACTTCTTACAAAGACCAAAGATCCAAGAATCAACGTATAATATTTGGTCTAGAGAGATGACCCCACTTTCTCCAGCAATAAATTCATCTCTCTACTAGTCGACTAATACAAGGATATTCCGCCTTTCAAAAAACTGCAGATTGACTAAAATAAATGTGGGATGAGTCTACACATAATGTTCGAGACTTAGCTGCAGGTACTGAGCAGTTTATTTTAGAAAATGACAAAAAAAAGCAATATCTGATTCCCAACAAGAAACATAAGAAGTTATTGTGCGGAAGAAGAGATTTTTCTCTGAGGTCAATAAGTGACAAGAGATTCAGATTACACATTTTTAATAATAATAATAATAATAATAATAATAATAATGATAATAATAATAATAATAATAATAATAATAATAATAATACGAAGAAGAAGAAGGAGAGGAGGAGGAGGAGGAGAAGGAGGAGGAGAAAATGACAGACACAGCTTTCTTTTGTCTAGTTTCATTCTTGAATTTATATGTCTATCTCAATCTGTTCATTTCTGTACATTTCCCTATGTCAACCCGTTCATATTCAAGTCTCTTTATTTTTTGTTAATTCATTTTTTCTAATCTTAGCCTGTTTCCACTTTTCTCACATAAGTCAATGCTTATTTGTTCTTATATGAGTCTGTTCATATTTTCAAGCTTAGTAAAAAAACGACGGGATTGTTTACCATAGAATCAGCACAGTGCAGAATCTGTGCACCCGATGAAAAGGGTTACAAATCAGTTTTTGGATACTTTTTACTTAATCACGAAATACGGTTTCGAAAATAAGTCTTATTGAGTTGCTCCTGGCCTCGTGAATCTTTTGTAAAAGGCGAACGATTCATCTGCGATTCCTAGCAAGAGTCACTGAAATACCATTTTCATACGCTTTTGTAGTGTGCTGATGCTCGTTTCAGCTTTTATACAATTTGGTATGCCTTTTCTGCTTATACTTGCTCAAACACAACTTATTGCATTTTAGAGTACTTTCCATCTAAAGATTATTGTAAAAAATTAAAAGATTAACAAAGAATCCAGTTTTCGTGCTTAATTGTCTCGAAACGAAAGATGACTTTCACCTTTGTTCCACAGCTCTTCGAAAATGATGACTGAATAACTTTACTCCATTTTTTCAAAACTCAATATTTTTGATGAGTGGAGTAACCAGAAGGCAAAAACAAAAAAATGAAAATACTAACAAAACAAAAACAATTATACTTTGACAAAATGATAACAAGCTTGGCTGTGCTAAGGTCAAGCTCCTTGGCTTCATTAGAATGTAAACAGTAAATTGCAGAATCTATTTCTCATCATATTATTCCAAAACTACGTGTCTCAATTCAACTCCTTTTTAAATAATCCCTGGAAACAAGCAGAACAAGTCGACTTGGGTTGGGCTTTAGAAGTGTGAGTGAATTCGTTATCATTTCATGCGTAGGTCACTCCGTCGCTGTTATTCATGTATGATGTCAAACGTTTTTCTTTTGATCATTGTCATCTGTCATTGTTACATGCGAACACAAAGTCAAAACTCATTAGGAAGTATTTGATAAAATGTCTACTCGGCCTCATGGTTAATCAGCCACTGACCTCGAAACAAGAGAAAAAGCGTTTTGTTCCCAGTTGGATTCGATCCCGATGTTTACTGATAACTCTCAGAACGCCCTAGATCATTTGGCCACGGGACCATGAAAGTTACGTGAAATAATGAATAAAATTTTACGGATGAATACCTTAAAATTACGAACTAATGAATATCTACTGCCTCTTTTGAATTCAAATGTTTTTACATTGTTTAATGATTCTATCATAATATTAGCTGTTTCAATGATATCCTTATAAGCAAGGTAATTTTCACCGAAAATAAAAACAATCGAACTATTGAAAATAGTATGTTTATAACAGGAATTTAATGTTTACAATTATAAAAAAGAAAAATACCGAGAACTCAGATACGCGACTTGACACGACATGAGGTCATGGAATCTCTCTCTCTCTCTCTCTCTCTTCTTGAATTCAGATATCTTAAATTCCAGGTCTGATTAATTGCGATGATAAAGTTAACAATATCCATATTTTTATTATTATTTTCAAAATCATTCATATTTGAGCAGAGTTAGGCCAAGACAGTGTCCGTTCCAAATTTGCATGTTTGGAAGGGATCGGACTTTATGGTGTGTGGAACAGCCTGCCATAATTGACAGATAAAATAATTTTTCTGCTCGGCCTCCGAAACTACCACTTTGAAGTATTTCGGTTATTTCTTTCCAGTGTTGCCAATTTAGATATTTTATGTCTACATTTGGATAATTCTGAAGAGAGGAAGTTAATGGAAATAATTTATAGAAAGTGAAAGAAGAAAGATCTAAAAATCTGTAACTTTTCTTTATTTTGAAATAGTTCTCTCGAGAACCGCTGATCAAAAAAACTTCAAACTTGACACTGAACTGATTTGTGTGCTGTCAAATATATCTGACGAATTGCAACTTCTTACGATGGCCAGTTGTCGGATAATCACTCGGCGTTAGATTTCTCAAGAACCGACAATCTAGGCAACTTCAAACTCCATATGGTGGACTGACTAATATGTATATATACATATAATGGCCAGTTGTCGAGTAATTGTGTTTCGTACACACATATAGAGATTTTTCCAAAAGTAGTCAGATGGCAGTGCGTCTGATAATCTGAATGTAATGAATATAATGATAAAATCATACATAATCAAGACCAGCAGAAATTTCACGGTTGTTTTTAGTATTATATATATTATATTCAATTCATTTTATTTCCATTGTGTATATTTCCTCAGCATAGATAGCAGAAGTTGCGAACGGAGAAACAGACAAACAGAAAAAATTGAACTCTTTCTTGTTTATTCAGGTGTAATATATTATAATTGATGCTTTTTGATATCGCTTTTCCTTCATATCATCAAAGAAAGAGACCAGAAAAACAGGCTCTCTTTTACGGATATAATGTATTGTACCTGAAGGAGACCGAAGAATGAATCGACTAAAACGTCGTGTAAACAGCAAAAATCAGAAGGGCTCAATTGTCTGAAAAACTCTTTGAAAATTAATTCATAGCCTTTTCTGTAATTAAATTTTGTTTTTGTTTTTAATATCTACAAAACAAGGGGAAAATGCTTGGGAATTTGCTCACTTAAACGTAACTTCATGATCCAAATCTTCCTTTATTTCTTAGCAATTGTAGGTATTCAATTAGCATAGCTTAGTCTGGCTCAAGGTCAGCCGAAAGGGCACTGTTAGAATGGAACTGACTCTCAATGCATCACAGCTGCTGCCTTTCTCAAGTAACAAACATTTATCAAGTGCGGGAAATGATATTTTTGATAGCGAAATTCTGTTCCGACGAACGCCTGAGAAATTTTCCATCTCCATCGTATTACGCTGGACTTGTCTGGTGTTTTCTGGCGTCCTTGGTAAATAAGTCTTTTAGTGATAAGATCTGCACGAAGTGATATTGGGGTAAATGATCACTCGGTGGGTGTAACTTGGATTAACTTGACAGGACACAATTTCTTATCTGGTGACAAGATTAGCATTACGTTTATATCCAGGTGTGTATAGACTGGGAATTGATAGGCCAGACAAGGAAGATTCTTGTTTATTTCTCTTTGTTCATTTTCCAGCTTTCTTCCCTCTGACTTCTGAACTGGTCCTGTCTCTCTCTCTCTCACGAAGAATTAGCCTTTCTTTCCCTATATATATACAGAGAAAGAGAGAGAGAGAGAAAGTGAGAAAAACAAAGATAGAAAGTGAAATACACACACACACATATGCAGTGTCAAGGCCAAATGATATATTCACGGTGTAATAATAGAATATCATTTCAAATAAGACTTTCTGTATAGCATAACGCAACTTTTAATCATTTTGTCGGATTATGAATCCATTTCTCAATAACACACACACACACACACACATATATATATATATATATATATATATATATATATATATATATATATTGTACATATGTATGTATATAAATATATATAATGATAAAATCAAAATTATTATCCTAATTGAAATAATCGTAAAAAATCAACTTCTGTACATAAGGAGGAATACTATGAACATAGTTCATTAACAGCGATCGGGAAATAACATGACATCATTAGATGATTTGTGATTGTGTAAAACTTATGACATTTCTAAAATAGAAATTATTCTCCAGCAGAAATGGGCAAATATATATTCAGAGAGAAAGGGGGAGGGGGAGAGATAGTTATACATATATATACATATATATATATATATATATATAGAGAGAGAGAGAGAGAGGGAGAGAGAGAGACAGACAGAAAGAAATATATATACAGAGAGAGAGGGGGGAGCAAGAGATAATATAGCGAGGAAAAATAAATGTTTTAAATCTAAATTCTCATAGATTGTTTTAATGTTTGGAAATAGATCGTTTATATCTCTCTATCGCCATATTTTCATGTTTAATTAATTAGCACACATTGCTTCAGTTCAAATCCACGAAAGCCTTTTCATTCGAGTAACTTCATAAAACCAAACTCTATTGCCGAAGGATCTAACCTCTTTGGTGCCAGAGAGCTTCATTTGTCTGTTTCACCGACACCTAAGAAGGTTTTACATTGAATGATTGAGGATACGGTTGGGATGGAGAATGGGACAGTGGACAGATTCAATTCCTGAGTGCGACGGACAGGTGCTCAGCCACTGTGCCCCTCGATTACCACCGACTCCCTGGGTCAATGATAAATGCTGGATCAGTCGGTGGCGACACCTGCCTGTTGACGTAAATCAGTGAAGACTGAAGGGAATGTCGATACTAGAGCTTTCGAAGGGTCGTTAATGAAAGCCTTCTCAAGTGTGATCATTGGGGACTTTCGAAGGTACGAAGGTAGAGAAGGGGTTGATTAATATTATCGAGGTTTGCTTTAGCCGTGATAATAAAGCGATTAGGAGATCACCATAATAATAACCAGCAACCTTTCCACCAGTTTGCGTCTACTGGATATAAACCAAATTTTACATGCACGTACATTAATACTGGATCTATATCTCTCTATCTGTACGCAGTTATTTACCAAGTGTAGACTCGTCTAACACAAAAGTGGTGAAACTAATTTGAGATCCGAACTAATTACACAATAGAATTGGTGTGCGAGACTATCTTGCCAGCAATTGGAAATTAAAAAAATGTTTTCATCATTAAGGTAAAAACTTTCGCCTTGTTAGAGGTGTCTTAAGAAGTATGCAGCGCACAAACTGTGATGTGAAGTCGCTTCATGTACTCCACAAGTTTTGCACTGCATACCTCTTTATCTTAATATGAAAAATATTTGAGATGTAATTTACGTTTTCCTTTTCATTTCCACAAGGTCAATCATTGCTATCATTTTGTCGGATTTTCTCCCATATATGTGTGTGTGTGTTTATAGGGGTTGAATTAATTGTGGGTTCATGTAAATTCAATTTATATTTCGTAGATGGATGTTGCCAATTATATATTGGCACCAATCATCATGGGTACAATACCCATGTCTCACTCTGTTTTCAGTACTCGGTCAAGGTCTTCGGAGTTTGGCATTTTCTCATTTTTCTTCACCAAAAGCGTGTTGTCTATTGGAAAGGCATTTTTGTTTAGAGTAAATATGTGCTGTGCTCGAGGACGGAGAAGGATTTATAACTCTTTCATTTTAATTTTGTGGGACATCAACTGGTTTGTGATCATCAAATACTGTTTAATTAGTGTCTTCTAAAACATGCAACTTTCTGTCCCCAGCGATAAAAAAGCCAGACACAATCAATTTTGCATGTAGGCTTGTGGAGTGACTCCACCAAGGGTTGATGAGTTGATTTTTTTTTTATTTTTACAATTGGCACACATTCTCAAATCTTTGATTTTGCAATTTTTGATTTGAAAAAATTGGTATCTGGGAGTTAAGGGTCCTAATAAAGTACTAATCGCCCCCTTTCTCTCGCTTTCTCTCTCCCTCCCTCTCTCTCTCTCTCTCTCTCTCTCTCTCTCTATATATATATATATATATATATATATATATACGTTTTAACCGTTTTCTGCCAGGGACTTTTTTTTTCTTGATTTGAGCTTTATTTCCTTTTGGCAAAATGTGCTAATCTAATCAGTTTCAAGATCTTGGAAATCGACTTTTTCCCGAAACACTAGTGATTCGCAAGTTTTAGTGTATGACAGCCCAGTAAGAAATACATTTGAATCATGCAGCACACCAAATGTAAAAATGGAAAGAATTAAAGAAAAACATTTTCGAATTCAAGAACGAAATCAGCATCATACTTATATACGTACTCATCACATCCTTTTCCGCTTTCATCTGTCGTTTCGAAATATAGTAATAAAACCACTAGAATTGCAAAGTATTATACCTACATTGGACACACTGAAGACTCAAAATATATGATTGTGTATTTGGAAAAAAAATTAAGCGGCGCTTTTGGGGGATTGTTGCGGCACTTTATTGTGCTATGGCATACAGTTTGAGAACCAGCAAACGATTGAAAACATAGAAGTTGGCATTGGAGAAAAAATTGTCTGTCTTTGACTTAGTGCCGTTCATCCAGAAACTCTATGATTGCTTTCAGCTTGCCTCATAGCCCAGATCTATCGACGTGTGTATGTATATAAGTGAACCGAATGAAAATTCCTACGTGTAATCAGTCGTGCGCTTCTAAATGTCGTCCGTGTTCACAGCATTTCTCTTGTCTTCTACCGAGACAAGCGCGTCGTCGTGCCAAGGACTTCAATTCAATTGTATCAACCCTTAACGCCGGCGCCCACTTGAATCGGATTTCCACTGATATTTCTCTTTAATGGAGTTTCAAAGCGAGGCGTGACACTCTCTAACAACCAATCCTTCTTGATAAGAAGGGGATTGGGGGTTTCAGCCGATCTTTTTCGTTGTTTTTAATAGCTTCTTTCTTTCTTTCTTTCCCCACCTTTTTCTTTCCGTCTTTCTTTCGTGTTCTTCCAATATTCATTATTCTTCTTTTACTTCAGGACTTCACCTTTTCTCTTTCGCTTTCTCGTTTCCCCCTTCTTTATTTTCCTTCTCTTGTCTGAATTTTTCTAAGAATCTTCATTCTTTCGCTTCTTTTGCTTTCATTCCATTCTTTTTCTTTCAAAACTCCATTGACATTCTTATATTTCAAATGTTTTTCTTGCATTTTGACACTTTCTTTCTTTCTTTCTTCTATACAATTCTTCCATTCTTCCCCGTTCCTTTTTTCTCCCCCCTCCATTCCTTCTGTATTCATTCTTTCTTTCGTTCTTTCTTTTTTTTCTTTCTCTCATTTAGCACCTTTCCGTCTTTATTCTCCCCCCTTCCCTTTCTGTTTTTCATTATCTATTTTTTTCTTCTTTACCCTACCTTTCTGCGTCTCTTTCTTTCTCTTCCTCTTCTTTCCTGTCTTTCTTTCTTCCTTCATTTCTTTCTTTTTTTCTCTCTCTCTTGGAGCATTACGTTAATGGAGGGGGCTGAGACACGGATGGACTGTTATGGTTTATAAACGCACAGAATTGAGCGCTCTATTAAGAAAATAAAAAAGAGAATATTTTTCGCAAGGAACGCATGCGAAAATAATGAATTAAAAGCGCAGGACAAGAAACGCGGGAAATATGCCAAGGGAAACATGGCGGGAAAGACAGTCGCCTAATTGGACGAGCGTCGTCTGTCGAAATATATATAGACCTGCGCATGCGTTAGGGGTATTAATATAAAAAGTAAATAAAACGAATAGTTTTCTAAATTTGAAACTAAAGTGGGATATTAAAACATTGAAACAAGAAATAAATTGAATTAGAATTAAAAAATGAGAAATGTTTATACTTGAAGAGATGGAATAGATTGTCGTTGTATCATTGAAAGAGCATGTTGTCGATCTCTGACAAAACTGATAGAAAGTGTTCAAGTGATCAAGAAATAAACTTCCTACAGTTTGCCCCGGGCAAATTAAAAAATACGACAAGCAAATGAAAAATACGACAAGCAATCTAAAAACACAAGGGAATCGAATCGGTGAACATGAGTAATCTCAGATATACAGTAACAAAGCAAAAACAAGAAAACACCATAAAATTAAGCACTGTTTCCAAAATCCTTTAATTTGTGTTGTCATTAATAATGATCCTTTAAAGTCTAAGTTGTTTTAGGAGAGTTAAAATACCGGTAATATCAATATACTACAACTTCATTACTACTTGTCTGTTGACTCGTCAACCGTAGAAAAGACGCAGGAATGAATTTTTGTGATTTACGCATATTTCTTTTTATTACTTATGATACTTTTCTTTCTTTAGTACTTACTGAGATTTTCATAATGGATTTTGATAAAAAAAAGTATTCGACCAAAACTTCTGAGTATTTCTTGCATGCACTAACTATTGCTCCACCCTTACTTGTACAGAAACAGGAAAGAAAGAAATTAAAAATAAATCCTCGTCCGTTGCCTTAATCAAACTTGTTTCGATGAAGGATTGATGTTGAAGAACACACACACACACACACACACTATATATATATATATATATATATATATATATATATATATATATATATATATATATATATATACATATTTATATATTTATATATTTATATATTTATACATATATATATATTTATATATTCGTATATATATATATAAAAATGGGCTGATGTAACTTTTGGATTTCCTCAGGTGTCTGTCTAATTTGGAAACCTTTCGGGAATGTTCAGTGGAACCATTTATTTCATACATTGGAGAATAATGTTCTCATTCCTAAACACACCCGGTTCCCTTGCTCGGGAATATACGGAACACATAACCATCAAGTGTAATGCCTTTCTGCCCCTCCATTTGGCTGGTCTATTTCTGCACTACCTGACCTACGGATTGAACGCAACTTCCAGGAAACCAGTTTTAACAGAACTTTTATTCATTTTTTAAATAACCAGTATACATATATGTATATATATATATATATATATATATATATATATATATATATATATATATATATATATATATATATATATATATATATATATATATATATATATATATATATATATATATATATATATATATAGTCTAGAAAGCTTTACAGCTTTAAATACCAAACAATAAAAAGATTTTTTATGTCACGTCAGTCACCTATTTCTCAATGTCTGTCAATGCAATTTATGTAATTCTCTTCAGTGTTTTTCCCCGTTTCATTTCGTAATTATAGTGCAATGTATAAATTATCTCTTACTGAGATCATCAGTTGTTTACCAAGTAACCATTTCGGGGATTATATATATATATATATATATATATATATATATATATATATATGTGTGTGTGTGTGTGTGTGTGTGTGTGTGTGTGTGTGTGTGTGTCAGCTTTTCGTTCTCTTTTGATATCTCTCTGTGGTGTGACAGATCTGAAATCTCCAGCACCTTTATCATCAAGTCCACAGACCCCGACACAGCAAGCAGTAAAAATCTGGACGGTCTCAATTATTCCTCGAATTTTCAACTAATCAATATCTGAATGTTTTTTCTCTCTATAAAAAAACTGGAAGAAAAAAAAGAAAATGATTTCCCACGTGTTAAACGAGAAAACATTGGAAAAGGAATTTTCTGCAATCTATCAATTTCCATATTTTCTAATCATTGTTTCCATTCTTAATAGAGACATTTTCTCAGACTAAAATCTCCCTCTCTTTAAAGATTAGATTAAAGGAGAGGAAAAGATAAAAGAAAAAGAAATGATGAAAAAGAAAAGAAAAGAAAAGAAAGAAAACGATTACTTTTTATGGAGTGAAAAAAATTAAATACAATTTATAGGAGTTTCTAAAAATGAGGCTTTTTTGTGACTGAATTTATTTTTTGTTTTTAGAGTTCGAAGACGAATGAAATGAGGAAAGATGAAAATACTCGAATCGGACCCCCCCCCCAAAAAAAAACCAGAAAAACAATGAAGAGAAATGAATAACGAATGTGAGAATGAAAGCAATGAATGAATGGATAGGGAAAAAGGAAAAAGGAAATATCGTGGAAAAAGGAAGAAAAAAGAAATAGGAAGGAAGTGAGAGAAATGAATAGTGAAGGAAATAAAGTATAAATAAAAACTGAAATGATAATAATTGAAGAAAAATAAAACAGATATAGTTAATCACTCGATAGGAACTGTCAAATTGCCATGGGGTGATCAATTAAAAAATTGGGAAAATGGTGATCCATGAATAAGTTACTCCGCGGACCCTTTGTTGGACAGTGATTGCTAAAAAAAACTCTTAATTTTCTAAAAGAGCATGAATGTTGCCGGACTCAAAGTAAGGGATGAATTTAGCATAAGCTTATATAAAAAATTGAGTCTCCATTAGATCTATTCTGTCATAAAAAACAAAAACAAAACAAAAAACTAAAAACAAAAACAATGATGAGGGAATGTTTAAATTTTCAGCCCTCCATCGGTGCGGGCTGTGCACATGATTCATACATACAATACATAACCAGTCAGCAAGACCAGCTAAAAGAATGAAGAAACTTATGTTGAAAGTTTTAGTTGTTTTTAATTGGTGAATGAATGAAAATGAAAATGAAACAGAATGAATCAAATTTTTCTTGCCTGTTTCAAAATGAATAAATAAGTAATAGACCAAAAGTGCGATGAAACGAAAGAAAACATTCATTATACTTCAATGAATAAAAAAGTAAAATAAGGTTGAATGAGAGCTAAAGGGATAAATGAAGAAAAAAATGAAAAAGGCGTTGATAAGAAAAAAGATGGAAAGATAGATAAAAAGTACAAGAAAGAAAGAGAAAAAGAGAAGAAGAAAGGAAACGAAAATGTTTCAGAAAGAAAGAAAGGAAGAAAGAAAGAAAATTAAAAGGTAAGTAATGTAGACAGAGGAACACAGTAATACTTCGGGTTGCGCCCTAGGTACATTTCTAAAAAATACAGCGCTAAACGAAACAGCACCATGCAGGGACATTGTAAGATATCACGAACAGCTTGTCCAGAATACTTCTTTTTGTTTCACTGCTGCACTCAAGGTCATTCTCAATATTTAAAATACATGATGTCGCTGTTGAGACTCAACAAGATGGAATAGATTATTGATGGGTATCTCATATGGCATCTACTTTCCAGAGCTGGTGAAATATCAGAAGGTGTCGATATACATCACTACATTATTAATTATTGAGTATGTGTATTTGTTTATTCTCTTGCACATTAAGCAAGGTCTACAGTATACACTCATATCTTATATCGGTATTTTAACATTACTAAATTTATAACAAAATGTATTTGAATAAGGGCGCTATAGAGAATCAACGCTAAACGTGGTATGCGCCATGAGGGGTCAGGAGGGAAACGAAGAAAGTATATGAGAGAGAGAGAGAGAGAGAGAGAGAGAAAGAGAGAGAGAGAGAGAGAGAGAGAGAGAGAGAGAGAGGGGGTGGGGTGAAAAAGCCCGATGTCTCTAAATATCGCGTCGTCCATATTTGTTGATATTACTTTTTCGATATTCCCGAATTGCTCTCTATTGACATTTCAGAAAGGTTTTGTCCCGGAAATCGCAGAGAAATTAATGAAACCCTAGCGACTCGTTGTCATCGATGGGGGGAGAAACGAGGCCCTCGTTACCTCACCCCACCCCCCACCACGTGCCTGTCTTCTCGTAGAAAATGATGGATGATAATTTTGATGAAACTTCACTTTTCCCGCTTTTTTTTTTTTCTTTTCGTTTTGACTGAAGCGGCCCGTCGAATTTAAGGACTAGGAAGGGTTTTTACAAGAAATATTCTCTCGAAATAAATAAATAAAGTAGTAAATGTTTGTTAGACCCATTGCAAACATGAAAGAAAGACAGAATAAGAAAAAAATATCATTTGGGGGGAAAGAAATTGCTCCATTTTTTTCTGATTTTTTATCGTCTGGTTGTTACAAATTATGTATATTATTTATGACATTTATTTACGTGTCTATTTAAGGTTATTTCTTTTTGTTATCTCTACAAACATTTCCTAGAATCCCTCTCTTTATTTCTTTTTATATATTTGCAATTAATTTTTGCTTACATAATTTTACTCGTTTTTATACATTATTTATTGAAACATTTATATCAGTTAAATTTATTCTAAATAATTATGCATGTATAGATATATCTGGTTTCTAGTTAATTACGTGCAAATATAATAAACGAAAAAAATCGTTGGTATTTGAATTTTAAGCTTATATTTTCTTTATTACTATTGTTTTGCTTACATAATTTCGTTTCAAGTTTGATTCAACTTTTTATATTTAGCTGATCTATTTTTTCCTATTCTCTCTTCATTCATTAATTTCTAATGCAAGATTATGTTTTTTCGTGTATAACATTTTTTGTTGTTGTTAATATGGCGCTTTCATGAGAATGTCAAATATTTACATAGACATTCGTAGTTTTTTTCCCAGTAATGGTCGATATGTAGACTGGAGCACATAAGCACGCCATTATGCATTAAAATATTTTCGAATATTTATTTGTTAAGAATAGTAACGGCGGCAATAAAATCTACTGTCATTCCTATCGGCTGAGAATAACAAAAATTTATTGACTGGCCACAGTTTGCTAAATTTATGTGACATTTTTGTAAATGATTATTTTTAATCAAATCTACGAGTATTTTTTTCATCTTAAAAAATTTGACAAGTTTTAATCTAAAAAATTACTCTTAAGAAAGATAGATTTGTGTCATTCATTCCCCGCTGGGTGGTGAAAAGAAAACACGCGGTATCTCTCGTTTTTTTTAATTTCTGCTCCATTTAAACTGACTATCTTGTGAATAAAACATACACGTGTTACATCCTAGACAACTTATTTGTTTTAAAATTAGGTTTACTTTGCAAATCTGATTAGCGTTGTCTTTGAAATAGTCTTAAACAAATGTTTTTATTTAATTTTCGTATTTTTCAAGCAGATGGGAAATTTATACGCGGAAGAAATAGCAAATTTTGAATTTATTTACCCTTATTTGACCAAAAGCGATACAAACAATTTCTCTTCGTCTAATTTTTATATTTTGGCTTGGTGTTAGTGTTTGTTGACATCATAGCTATGCATATTGCATCTGCACCACTTGCACATGTAATGACGTATTGACAGTTATTTCTTGTATCATTTTCACACCCCTTCTCCCGATACAAACAACAGAATTAAAACTCAAAAATTAATTCCCAATTTTGAAACTTATCTTTTATGCAAACTTCGATCTCCCTCTCTTGGAAAAGTGGCAGTGAACGCCCATGGTGGTCCTGATAGTAGAAATTAGAGAATTAATGGAAAGCAGAATTTGGATTTGACACTATTAGCAGCGAGCAATAGTGTCCAATCCAAATTTTGTTTTTCTGTCGTTAATTCTCCTATTTCTTTTTATATGTTCACCGTTCGTAACATCGAATGAGCGAGGGTATGAAACTTTGTAATTTACAATTGGACCACGTTCCCCACATTGTGCCATTGTACTTGTCCGTTGCTTTTAGTAGACATTAAGATATTTTTGCGTTTTTGTACACTCGTAGCAGAGAGCACATCCAATATACATAGCACCACACGACACTGAGTATGGCTGTTCAAATAGGGATGTGTTTTTCGGCACTCATTTTCCCAAATGAGTATCTTCCACCGATGAAGTGAAGGTGCAAACATATAGTTTTATCGTTTGTATTGAGCCTTCATGTACGTACCACACAGGTTTGAAGCAGATCACATTGAACACAAGACCTCAGTCCGGCATCATCAGTACTTATCAGACGCCTTCGAGTGAAACACATCCACCAGGAAACCTTTGAGCCACTTTTGAGCAGTACGGCCAAAAACTTAACCTTCACAGAACATTTTATATGTACCTACGACTCCTTCTACGGCCAAGTTTGTTATTTGTATAATAGACCAGCTCTCAAAATCAAGTTTTGGACCGGCATGAGAGTTTCACTCGTTACTATTGTAGGTATGCTCACCTGAATGCTATATTGTAGTAAATGAAGTGTGTAGGTTCCATATTGCTGAAAATGCTTCTGGAAAAAGAAAGAAAATAACACATCATCATCATCATCATCATCATCATCATCATCATCATCATCATCATCATCATCATCATCAGTCTTTTAACATCTTCCCCAGGATTCGCCTCACTTCTCTATCGTGAGCGTTGTGGAGCCAGTATTTTCTAAATTTGTCTAGTTCATTTCTCCATCTTGTATTCAGTCGGCCTCTGTTTCGCTCGTAATCTCTGGAGATTCATGTTGTGAGTTGTGATGTCCATCGGTTGTCTTCATTCTTGCAACATCGCCTGCCCATTGCCATTTAAGTTTCTTAATAGATTCTATGATGTCTCTAACTCCCGTTTTCTTCCATATATACTGAGCTGTCTGGTGATCTCTCCATGTGAGGTTGAGCATGATTCTCTCATGTGCACGTTACATGCCATGTACGTAGGCAAATCAATAAATCTGTAGCCTAATGATGAGGAAAAAGAAATATTCTATTTAAATATGACAAATATTCATTGTTCAACATAATTGCCTTTAGCTAATACCTGTGTCAGGTTGCAAACTTATTGATTGTTTCCTCTTTATATATCTATATACGTGTGATCGCTGTCATCGCGGACGAATATTCAAGAAGGGATTCTGTTTCTATTGTAATCCCGTCGATGACCGATGGTACCCACACAATAGAAGAAAGTTTTGTTTTTTTCCATTGTTGTAGCAGAAAGTCTGTCAACCAGAGGGAGTTCCAGTTTCGGGAACGTTGAGAAAGTTTTCAGACCGGTTGTTCAGCGTGTGTCATCAAACCAACTAAGGATTTACTTGCATTGACCAGAAAGTAGAACGATGTTAGTCAGGTTTCTGACTTGCAGGTTTTCCGTTGGAGTTTTCTTCTCCGAGTCAGTTGGTTGATCAGGTTTTGGGGCTGTGCAGCCCGGTAAGGTGTACCTGTCTAGAGCAAGTCGTAGGCCCAGGACTTTCCGCAAAATCTCAATTCATATGCCATGATGTTTTATAAGCTCTCACTGTATATTTTACTTAGTTTCGGGATCTTGTTCTACGTACGATACAAGCTTATCAACAGCTGAATAGTTGGGTTGGACAGTAATTTTACCCTATTTCCATACAGTTTTTGATACTCGTACAGACCAAATAGTTGGAATAAGGCAAAATCACTGTCCTTTAAGTTTGGTTTGACAAAAGTCCTCATTATGGATCATACATTAAGGATTGAATTCATTGCACTTGCGAAAACAAGCTTGGTGCCCCATCCTTATGGCACGCGCTCTAAGCACGGTCTTGTCTGGCACAGGGCTTCAGTAGTCGAGTATCCACCAATGATCAGACCCACTTGATCAATGGTTCTCGAACTTTATTGTATGATGGCTCACAAAAACGTATCTTACTTATGTGGCACAACTACAATGAAAATAAAATCAATTAAGTTAAAACAATAGTCAATGAACGGAAGTTAAATATTAGTATTCTTATGTACACACTCATCACCCTCCTTCCTATAATCAGTCGCTAAAAAATCTCACAAAATCTATTGATAAAACCACAAGACCCAGTGGCGGAAATGGGACAGACATAATATCCAACCTGTACATAAAGCTCGAAATAAATGTTTGCGCCCTTGGAAACATTACGAGACACACTTGGGAGATAGTCG
>OY735213.1:12317757-12480257 GCA_963457665.1 Thysanoteuthis rhombus | reverse complement strand
ATATCGTCAGACCTTTTTTTATTTGAGGACGGGTTTTTCTGATGGGTCGCTTCCTAATTGGTTTTTTTTTGTATCTTGCGGGTTAAAACAAATAAAAAATGAGACAATGATCACATAACGTGGGAACATCTTGTCTTTTTTGATTACTTAAACGCCTCCCCCATTTTGTAGTATATATCTGCTTAAAATTTGGTGTATCATGCATTAATGATAATTACGAAATTCTTTTCTTTGAAAATAAAATATTGTTTAATTGTGGTTCAAACTTGGTGTATATTGATTGAACAGCAGAAACGCATAGTCTTTGAACTTTTTTAGCTTTAAAAACTGTTCAAAAAATCTTAACTCTAAATAGTGTTCAAACACTTTAAGCTTTAAAAATGTTCAAACACTGTTAGCTTTAAAAGGAGATCAAACGCTTTAATCTTTGGATAATGTTCAAGAATTTTTAGCTTTAAATGGTGTTCAAACACTTTAAGCTTTAAAAAGTGATCAAACGTTTTAATCTTTAAATAGTGTTCAAACATTTTTAGCGATCAAACACTTTAAGTTTTAAATAATGATCGAACACTTTGAGCTTTAAAAGGTGATCAAATGCTTTAATCTTTAAATAGTTTTTAAACATTTTTAGATATAAGTAGTGAAGAAACACTTAAAGCTTTAATAAGTGAACGAATGCTTTAATCTTTAAATAGTGTTCGAACATTTTTAGCTATAAATAGTGATCAAACACCTTAAGCTTTTAATACAGATCAAACACTTAAAGCTTTAAAAAATGATGAAACACTTTGAGCTTTAAATAGTGATCAAACACTTTGAGCTCTAAAAAGTGATCAAATGCTTTAACCTTTAAATAGTATTCAAACATTTTTAGCTATGAATAGTGATTAAACACTTTAAGCTTCAAATAGTGTTTTAAACACTTTTATTTTTAAATAGTTTTCAAACACTTTCAGCTTTAAATAGTTTCAATCACTTTTAGTTTCAAAGAATATTCGAACACTCTTGTATATTTGGTCAAAAATACAAGTCAAATACATCGTTTTGGGGATATAAGGAATTTATTATAGGTTTATTATTCATTTCTGATTAGTTTTTTCTCTCATATCGTTTCTTTTTCTCCTTAATCGCAACTCTCCGGTAGTTATTCTACGTGAGAACATTCAAGAAGAACTCGAGAGTTGTACAGAGCAACAAAAAAAGTGGAGAATCATTGTTTTGATCTCTTTCTGATCATTTTCCTTTCTTTCTCATCGTGTGAGAGTTTCACGACTATCGAGGGTTCAAAAAAAAATTTATTTTGAAAATACAGAATTTTGAGAGGTAGGGTCCAAAAGGGAAATTCTATTTTTACGGATTGATATGAGGGAAAGAAATATCTTAAATATTGAAACAATAGAGTGATCAGGTATTTTCGCAGTCATTTGTGCCACACTCGTAACCTTTTTAGTACTAGAATTGACGAAGGAGTAAAGCAATAAACAATCAAAGGAGTTTACCATCGAACCAATAAACGAATAAAAAAATACTAAGAAGATGGAAGGCATTCAACTTATATGAAAAACAAAATAATATCTTCTGTTTCTCTAGGTTAGTTATGATTATCTGAGATGATATAATTATGACATTTCTCAATCTAGATAATAAAAAACTTTTATTGAGTTTGCTCGAGTCGAGTGGGGGTCTGGACCTTCTAGACCCTCACCCTGGATCTGTGCCTAATATAGTCGCGAAATCTGTCCTGAAAGAAATAGAGATATAAATGTTCAAATTTTTGTATTTAGGGCATTAGTATTCCTTAATCCAATCCCCCCCCCAAGTCCACATATCCGTGTGTCCATCCGTACTTTTCATTCATATTTCTTGTTAGTCTTTCTTTGCTATAAAAGCCTGTCTTCGTGTTTAATTTACCATATGATTTTTCCTCTCTGATTTCCCATCCAGTTTACAGGCGAACGTTTCGCTTGTCTATTTTTATCGTTTTTTTTCTTTTCGCCACTGTCTAATATATTTGATCATTCTTCCGTCAATAGGTTCGTGCATTCATTTTTCTGTCTGTGTCCATTTTGCCGCTCGTTTTATCATTGAACAGTTTGTCTGTCTGTCTGTCCGACCATTTCTCCGCCTCTTGGCCTGTCTTTCTGTCACACTGTCAGTTCGTCTATATTCTCTTGCCCGCTTGACCGCTTCCTCCTTGAATTGATATAATGACATTCGCCATCGAGCGCTTATTTCACGAATGCACCCGGTGATTAGGGCCTTCACCAATCGCTAATGATATCCCTGGTTGTGTACAAAGCTCCCCCGTTTATAAACCGTCTTGAAGCAGTGAGACAAAATTAACTGGTCAGCCATGAAGGACAGCAATCCAGAGATTCTGGAACGGGCCATCAGCCACTGGTCAAACGCGCTTAAAATCCTTGGGCGAATTAAAGAATAACTCCAACCATTTTACTCCCGGCCGTATGCTGCTAAGCCGACGCCACACGCATTAGCAGACCCGGAAATAAGTTGTATTTCTTTTTGTTTTCCATATCGTCGGCTCTGACCACTTGAGACGAATGACCCGCAATTGACCGGTAAATACTCTCGAGTATTCGAGGCTACTTCGATCGGGTTAGAGGAGGGGACGGATGGATCAATGCTTAATGCAACGGTCGGGTTAAAAGTGCGTACGGCTCTCTTCGGTGTTTCTATATTGACTCAGTTGACTGAAGGCAGCCAGGGTTTATCTTGGTGTGCTTCGTTGTCTCCATTCGACACACATACGCAGGCGACCGCAAATGTACACTGAGTGATTATGCGTCTATTTTGACGCCTATTCATATGTGAGTGGGTGGGATAGTGTATATGTATGCAAAATGTGCTTATTCAAAATATATATGTGACTATATCCATATATATATATATATATATATATATATATATATATATATAATATATATATATATATATATATATATATATATATATATATAATACATAAATGTAGAAGCATGTATAAGTCTATGTGAGTGTAAATTTGATTAAAATATGTTTGTGCATTATATATATATATATATATAATTTTCACAAGGACATGTACCCGGTGAATGTAAACATTTCGTGCAGACGGTCGGTTGTTGACGAGTGCGAGAGGCACGAAAAGTTTACATTCACCGGATACATGTCCTGGACAATATTTGTTTTATATATTGATAGCTCCATTTACTGTGTTGTATATTGAGTGCTATGATAAAATATCTACAACGGATAAAATCTGTTTTCATTTGTTTGTTCCAAATTGATATATATATATATATATATATATATAGGGGGTGCATAGACAGGTCTGGATAGTCACTCAATTGAAACAATCACATAATCCCAAGCGTTTGTCAGCGTGTCATGTTAGGGGTGATCAATTAGAACTGTGGAAAGGAGGGTGATCAATGAATGAGTTTCTTCTCTTTGCAATTGTTAAACCGTGATCCCAAGTCTTAATTTTCAAAAACGAGTACTAGGAACCAATCAAGTATAAACTTTTATTGAAAATTAACCCTTTTTTCAAGACACAATAAGGAGTAAATATTTGAATGTTCGTCCCTGTTGCTCTATCAGTATGGTCTGTACGCATTATACATACATAGCCAGACAGCCAGCCAGCCAGCCAGCCAGACCTAATTCGGTTGACAGTTTCGTATTAGTTCGAAATGGACTTCCTGAAATGATCATCAGTCTGCGATTTTTAAATCTATTATGAGAATCCAAAATAAAGAAGATTGTTCCAAATTCCAAGATTTCAACCTAAAAAGAATTAAGTGTTGGGGACGAGGGAAACTCCCTTCTGAATTAATCGTTTAAATGCCACAGTAAGCAACTGGCTCGTTTGAATGACTCATTAGAACAGAAAATTATCGCCTGATTTTTTTTTGCTGCATGAAAACTCCAGTTCTTCTGTTGCAAATGCAACACAGTAAATTATCATGTAATCCAAATGTTTCGTATTCCTAAAACACCCCACCTTCAAACTATCACTTTTGTTTATATCTATCTATATCATTATTTATTGTCATTTTAGAATGAGTTTTGTAGACTCTGAATACCGTTTATATTTACTTAGCTTTGTAGTTCATAGAGTCTAATATTGGGGATGGAAATGAATTGTAGGACCTAATGGTTGAGGTGGAGAGGAATCATAGGGCCTGATGGTTGAAGTGGAGAGGAATCATAGGGCCTGATGGTTGGATTGGAGAGGAATTATAAAGCCTAACGGTTGCAATGGAAATGGATTATTGGGCCTAAAGGTTTGAATGGAGATGAATTGTTAGAGAAAATGTCTGCTCTCTTTGAAATTCCATTTTTTTTTTTGTCATTTTCCTCTTGAGAAATTTTAAATGTAAACAGAGTCGCAGGACGCCAACCGAGGGACACAGAATTGCAGTCTTGTATCACAGGCCTTTACAACAGTAGTGGAGTTGAGTCTAACTGGGTGCCTTACAATTGTGGCCCTGTGTTGTACCAAGATTAGCATAGTAAGAATCGTTTAGGTGCTTTGCCGTGGTGTAGTTTTTGGCAGGTTAGTCAAGTACTAATATTCCACAAGAATGGTCCAATAAACAAAAGAGATAAGGAAAAGTAAGGAAGTGCCAGGCTGGTGGGAGATCATTTCATATTCTATAACTTATTTCGTAAATTAATAATTTCGTGTTTCGCTCAGCTCACCTAAAAGATTTCTCTGACCAATTTCAATCAAATTATCATGAGTGAAAAAATGCAGACAAATTCTGCAGTAATGAATTTGTTCCACACCAAGTGCCCATATTTGTTGTCCGGTACCAGAATGAACAAACCTCAGTAAATATTCATGAGCAGATTTATTCAATCTTTCAGAATACGGTCATCATTTTTTCACCGAACCTCACGTGTCATTTACCCGCCTTTTTGTGGACCTGCCTCAAATTTTCGCCCTCGTCTTTGACCTTTCTGTAATCGGAGGCTGTCCCGTCAGCCACAACTCGGCGTACCTGTCAGTGAAATTGATTTTTCTGTCATTGGCCGTTGACAGTAGGAGTCGAGCGTGAAACCACTTTGCCCTAACCCTAACCCTGCCCCAACGATCAGGCTTGTATCCAGAATGTGACACTGTGAGAGTTGAGGGTTGCTAGTGATTGTGCCTTCTTGCGTGCTGGGATCATTTTTCTTCCTTACCTTCTTTCTTGTTTCCTTTTTTTCTCTGTTTCACCTTTTTTCTTCTTCATCTTTTGTTTCTGTCCTACACGAAGCGGAATTCCTTCCTATTGTCTCCCATAGTCAGCCCAACCACGGTGGACGCATTACACATGTAGATTGTCCTCTTATGCTAAATGCTGTTGACGATGGCCACAACTTTTGATGTGGGGGACCAATTACAGATACCCATTATTTTTTATAAAGCATCACTTCCGCAGCCCTTATCCTCATCCTTAGCGATCTAAAGATTTCCTGCAAAAGCGATGCCTTTTTCCATCCCTCTATACCAATGGTTCCCAAACTGTGTGCTGTGGTAGATTAATATAGCGCAACTATCACCCAAGAGTGCAACATATTTTTCCAAATACACAAACATATGTTACAAGCGTTGAACGTGTACAGTATGAGTATTATGTCTGTCCCGCTTCTGCCACAGAGTTCCATATAGAGTGGTTTTATCACTAGATTTTGAGAGACTACATGTTTGGTATTACGTGAAAGGGGAAAGACCGATGAGTATCAGTATGCTGATATAAAATTAAGTTCATGAAACTTTTTGTCTAATTAATTTCATTTTCACAGTTTTCAATGTGCTGTCATGCAATAAAGTTTGAGAACAACTGGTGTTTACATTAGAATATTCAAGTTATTTTAAAACCTCAATTTCATTTGACACAAGGCCCCAGGAATTGGATACCCAGTGAGCTTCAAACTCACTACGGTGATAATGGCATGTGAGATTAGCTTGTTAACCACTGCTTCATGGTGAGGCCCCTTAGTGATATTTACAACGTTTAGCTTAGTATGGCACAGGGCCACGATAACTGGGTATCAAGTGAGCTTCAAACTTTCTATACCAATGGAATACTAGCTTGATATCTACTGTTCCACCGCATGATGGCTATATCATCTTTACGAGGCTTTAGTTGGCTTAGTTAGCACAAGGCAAATGGGTTATGCCAAAATTATTAAGCCTCACCATGAAGCAGTGGTAAATAAACTCATCTCGCGTACCTTTACTGTAGGGTATCTAATTCTTGTGACCTTGTGTCAAACTAAATAGCGACATTTTTGTTTTCTTGTAATGGAAGTCAAATATTTTAACAAATAAGAAACTAATTCTTGTCTAATGTAATTTCGCGTATTATCATCCTATACTAATATTATAGTGATATCAAGAAAAGAAAGTATCACAACGAATTCATTTAAAACAAACAAACTTTATCCATTTTTAGCTGCAGCGATTTTCTTATATTCCTCCTCGTATTTCTCTGAGCGTTTAAACTTCAATATGGCTACAGGCAAGGTTTCCTGAAACGAGAAAGTATCTAGCAACCATTAAAAGAGGCTCGAGTTTTCCTGATCAAGCAAAATTATTTCAGTAGGATATTAGACCATTTAGAAAAGAGATCGTGTTGGACCACTGTACTTCATTAATACAAAGAAACAGAAGAGCCGAAACATTACGCCCATGTGTAATGCCATCTCCACCAATTTTTGGTTTCTGATTTCCTAAACGAATATTCCTGGTAAGATTAACGTTTTAGAAACAAAATTGATTTTTCGACTCAAATGATTGCAAAGCCTATCAGATTAAAGATTTTGCTTGACCAGCCGGGGTCAAGCAAGTACTAATGCAATCACACGCTTCGAATCCACGATTCCATTATCACTTAATTCTGATCAGAATTCTTTTTCCACCTTTCATAGTTCTTCTAATTTTCCTTTGAATCAGCGTCTACTGTGATTATTAATACTTTGCCTTTTCGTCTCTTGATATACACGCAGCACAACACTGTGATCCATTTTCCTTTCGGATCAATTAAGATCTGTATTTGTACTTTCTATCCACAAGTCATTAAAACACGTCTATGGATCACCAATTACCGGATGACCTGTAATCCTCAGCATATTTCCAAGTTCTAGAGACCGATCTTTACGATCACAGGTCATATTGACCATTTGATAAAATCATCAAATGTTATACGCCACTCCAGTGACTAGAATTACGCTTAATCATCTAAAACAAACAAACAGACAAACAAACACTTACGATCCGCTAATCATACACCGACCACATCTTGTAAATATCATAGACTGATCAAAATACAAACTAATGGTAAACCTGAGGGAAGCTAACTTTGTTCTGATTACCCCAACATTAAGATAACAAGTGATGAAGAAGAATGTTGCAAAAGGCAAAAGTTGCAAAAATGAACTCAAACGCAGACCGCTCGAAAATGCGAAACTATCTCAGCTACGTCGGACACGAAGTCAAATTATGCAACCATGTTGGTTACGTCGGACACTAAGTCATAGAAGGCAACTATCTCACCTTAGTCTGATACTAAGTGATAATATCGATGCACCTGGAGAGAGTCGAACTCATTATTCATAACAAATGGTCTAGGCGACGAGTTTGTAAATCATCACTCCATAGAAGATGCCTTTAGGTACGGACATTTACTAGGCTTGATTTTGTTTGCGATAAACTAGCAGTATTAAAGTCCCAAGGTGGGAGTGTACGTTGATTACGAACAGAACATTGGTGATAAGTCAATTGAAGTCACTTGCAAATGGCTGATGCAGTCAATTCCGTTTCTAAAAAGATTTAATATCAAAATTGAAGGAAATGAATTTGGTTTTATTAAGCAAAAAATATCAATAAATGATATCGCTTCCTCGCGGATTGGTCGCACCTGCTTCGAGGCCCGGTACCGGTCTGTTACCCGGTGGTTGGGGACCACAATTTTATTGTAATCAGCTCGGCACTCGGGCTGATTTTAGTCCTTCCCTAAAACCCTTCCAATTATATCTTGGAGTTATACATCAGATTTCACTTTTTTGCAGACTTTATTGATTTCTAATGTTTGATGATCCATTCGAATGATTTTTTTTTCATGATTTCAGTTTCTCAAAGGTTTTGATAAAATGTTTCGTATTTTCAAAGAGGATTTCGCATCTTTTTTTAAACGAAAATCCTTTTAAACATATTTGCTTGTTGTCATCTGTCGAGCGGACGTAATTTATTAATCCTGATTATGGGGGTCATCAAAAGCTTCGTTCGTTCGGGGAAACAACATAATTCCCTCAAATCATAATGTATAAGAAACATTCAATAATCAAAAATATATAGGTGAAGAGAGTAAAGTTATGGATGTCAGTGAGATATGCAATATTACTCAAAAAAACATTCTTTATTAATGTATGTGAAGGAATTCAAAAATGTTATCCAAGTATACACACAAAAATGCAAGCATCGCACTTCCCGAAGAGTGTTTTATGTAATTTGCGAGAATAAGACCTAAATTGTATGAAAATGGAACATTTGAATAACGAGATAAATGTGCAGACTTGTATAAATTACATAAATAAAAGGAAGTTGTTCGAAACACACGATGGAAGTGAATGAACACTTGATGTAAATATTTGTGAAACATGAATGTATCTGAAATATCTATGAACTCTCTCTCTTTCTCTATCTATCAATCAATCTATCTATCTATCTATCTCTCTCTATATATATTGGATGTTTTTATTCTCTTTATTCTTATTTTCTCTATTGGTCCCGTGTATTTTATGTGCTTTCCTTTGTGCATTCTATATGAAAACGTATGGGTAGTGAAGAGCTTTGAAAGATTCCTCCACGAATTCTTGCTCACTCTCTGAATGCTGGGATGCATATTCTTTCACTTTCTAAGTGTTGGGTCTCTTCACATAACCAAACAACTCAATGACTACACAGCTCATCAAAAATCTACAAAATTTTGGTATACATTCGTATCAAAAGCATCCACTGCTATCAAACACACACACACACACACACGGTGAAATTGCCTAATTGGTGAAATTCTAACCTTTTTTTCTCATAACAATTCAAAGCAAAAGACAACAAAAACAATCCAGGAATTCACAATAATTTATTCAGATACAAATATACAATTTACAAAATTATTTTTTGAGCAGAAATATTTTCATTTCATTTCAGGGTTAAGGTTTGGGTTTTGCTTTGGGTTAGGGATAGAGTTTAGGGTTATGGATAAGTTCAAGATAAGGTTTAGGCCTAGGGTTAGGGTTAACGTAAAGGTTAGGGTTATGCTTAGTTTTGGGGAAATGCAATGATAGAGACAAATGAATTGTTTAGGAGACCCCCAGCCGGGCACTCTCAACGGAACGATTGATGGAAATGAATGAGAAAAAACATCTGAAAAAATCCGAAAAAATCAATAGAACTGTCAATCTCATAATTCAAGTGAAATTTTAGGAAAGTTCCAACTAGAGAAATTTTACCTCACAAATGAAGAGTTGGAAGCGTTAATTTCGAATATAGGTTTGGATGAAAAGGTTTGGTCGATTGCCAGAAAGATCAAGTGTTCCAATGTCCATTAGATAAGAACACACGGAATTTACAGAAGAACCGAAACTACGTGACAATATAGAAAGTTTGATCCGGGCTAAAGTCAAGATCAAATGTCTTTTCGCTCCGTTGATCTCTTACCCTGAGGAATTGATCAAAGCATTAAAGATTTCATTGCATTCTGGTGATCGTTTTTAATTTATGGAAAGGTGATCGATCAATATATATATATATATATATATATATATATATATATATATATATATATATATATATATATATGTATATATATATATATATATAGAGAGAGAGAGAGAGAGAGAAAGAGATCTTGGATATTCCTTTGTTTACGATCTTTTCGTTTATATACAGTATTTGTATTTTTACAGCTGAGATTTTCAGTAGCAACCTCTGGAGGTCAAGTGACAACAACCACCCATACATTATCCAGTACATCCAACTCCTTCAATCTTGCCTTTAAAGTCTTTGGAACAGCTTCCAGTGTGTAAATTATTATCTAACCTCTACGTTCAGCAAGTTATTTAGTTGTTGTTGTTGGTGTTGTTATTATTATTATTATTATTATTATTATTATTATTATTATTATTATTATTATTATTATTATTTGGAATCTCACACCAGTTGCCTGGTGGTAACCGCTGGAGTTTGAGTGACAGCAAGTCTCCTCAAGTCTCCAGCCCTCCTCTCCTAGTACTCATAGGTCGCAGTAATTCTGCGATTTACAGTTTCACACCGGTTGCCCAGTGGTTATCGCTGAAGGCTGAGTGACAATAAGTCTCCTCAGGTCTTCAGCTAACGTCTCCTCTCTCTTTCGCATATCATGACAGAGCTACGATTTGTTGCAGTCCTTATATCTCTAGCACCTTCCTCAGTATCCGTGCAGTTCCCAGTAGTGCTGTGGTCTGTACGGTCTCTATCCTCCCCCTAATCCCGATCTCCTCCAGTCTCTCCCTCAGCGTTTTGGGGACAGTTCCTAGTGCTCCCACTATGACCGGTACTACCCTGGTTTTCATGTTCCACACCTTATTTAACTCCCTTGCCAGGTCCTGGTATTTTTCCCTTTTTTCACCCTCCTTCTTTTTTACTCTATGGTCTGCAGGTACAGCAACGTCTAGTATTTGGCAGGCCTTCCTTTTTTTGTCTACTATTACTAAGTCCGGCCTTCTTGCCTGGATGAGGTGGTCAGTTTGGATGTCAAAGTCCCACAGTAGTTTGTGGTTGTCATTCTCCAAAACTGCCTCTGGCTTGTGCTGATACCACTTTTCCCCATGGTTGAATCCCATTTGTTTACTTAGTTCCCAGTGTATCATCGTTGCTACTCTATCGTGTCTATGCTTATATTCCTTCTGGGCGAGTTGACTACATTCACTAGTTATGTGGTTTACTGTCTCATCTCTTTCACCGCACATGCGGCATTTGCTGTTTGTGTTCTGTCGATTTTTGCTTTTATGTAGTTTGTCCTTATTATTATTATTATTACTGGTTCATGCATTTTAATTTTCAGATCAGATGTCTGATAGTTATCACTGGAAATTCAATGACTGCAATCGTCATCAAATCTCCAGCACCTTCCTCAGTATCCTCTCAGATCCCAACACTGCTGTTACCTTAAAAGGCTAAATTCTTCCTCGAATTTCTAATTTTTCTAATATAGATTCTGTTGTTTTTTTTTGTCTCAAAGTGCAACCTTAACCTTCAGGTCCCACTGCTCCTGGACAAGGTCCCGGCATTTTACTAACATTGCTTTCTTTCACCTTCTCTCCGTGGCCTGCTTGTTATTGCTGTTACTCTTGGTAACAATGGGAATATTTTAACTGAATATCTGCCCCATTTATTGTTCCCTGTAAACCAAGTGACTGCACCTCATGCTCTCCTGAGAACCATTGCCGACTCCGATACCATTTCAATCCACACTCAAGTCTTTAACCATTTCAATCAACTCGAAAGTGTTTTGGTAACTGTTTAAATCCTCTAGTGATTATGGTTGCGATTGTCACCCTTATGATCCTTAATTGCCACAGTTCTCGAGGAAGCTCCTGATATTTACCTATTCTATTGCTCCCTTTCAGATAAGTTAATTTCACCAATTAGGTAATTTGGCCGATTCGGCGCAACATCTACAGTAACTTGATCTGTTCCCCTGAATTAAATAAGGTGAACGAACTAAATTGCAAAGTTGAAAAATGATTTCCTTCTTTTTTTAAAATTTGTTCTTATACAATCTTAGAGTCTCATTGAAACTTTTCTCCCTATAAAACAAGCTGTTTAAAAGGAATGTATTTTTACTGTATAACGCCAACTATAGTTTCTCTTCCCCCAAAGACATATCTGAAAACTGCTTGATGAATGCTGGTTGCATGTGAGCGTATGTATTGTTGCCCTCCGATGTGTGATTGCTGTGTGAGTGCCTGGGTGATTGTAGGGCCATACATGAGGGATGCATTTTATCTGCCAAGCGACATCCATATGTATGTAGAGAAGCTATACGTCATGGGCAGTTGGCAAATAAAAGTGTCATCTAATGCAGTCACAGAGATGACGCCATCGATTTATTGCATCGGGAACAATTTCGTGTTTTAGTTGGGGGGGGGGGGGAGAAAGAAAGAAAGAAAGAAAAAGACAAAGAAAGGAAAGGAAAGGTTTGAGAACAGAACAATGATGAGAGAAAAGAAGTTAAGAAAAAACAAGAAGAAAGAAAGGTGAAGCAGGTTTCGATAAGAGAAAGGAAGAAAGAAAAAAAGAAAGGAAAGGATGACACAAAAGATAAAACCATAAATTATATAAATTATGCCTAAAGAAGCAATTTTAATATATAACCCCATGCTTATAAACGCTGATGACGTAATTTCACATCCATAACGAGAATTGATGAAAAAAAGAATATATGATTGTTTTTTGATTACAAAAAGACATCGCATCACCGAGAAAGGATCGGTGGATATTTCCTTCTATCACGAGAATTAATTTAAAAAAAGAATCCACGACGTCAATTAACAGGGGGACAGATGAAACGACTTCTGGATATGTTGGACACATCTGGAAAACGAAGGAAGAAAAGAAAGAAAAATAAAATAGAATTAGAATAGATAAGAAAGAAAGAAAGAGAGAAAACTGAAAGAAAGAAGGGAAGGGAGAAAGGGAGGAAGGGGAAGGGGGAGATAATGTAGAGAAAAATATTGGAGAGAGATAGAAAGAAAGCTTAATGAGAGAGAGAGGGAGAGAGAGAGAGGGGGAGAGACAGATACGCAGACTAAAGAAAACAGAGAGGAGAGAATTAAAATGAAAAGGGCAAAAAGGAAAGAGAGAGAGGAGGATATTTTGAGAGAAGACAAAGGAAACAAAAGGAAAAGAGTGAATTTCAAAGTTTGAGAGAACGCCAATGGATAACGGAAGAGAGAAAAGGAAAATGTGTTGAAGTTTGTTGTATCGTTACTGAGTGCGAAAGGAAGAAAGAAAGATTTCAGTAATCATTGAACGAGACTTTTATATCTGCGAACTAATATATGTACTCGTCACCCCTTTCCCCCCTTCCATCTATCGCTAAAAGGTTGAGATCTCTCAAAATCTTGTTATAAAACCAAAAGATTGACAACTCTATGGAGGAAACGAGACAGATATAATCCGTACTGGACACGTTCAAGGCTACAAATATAGGTTTTCTAATTCAGAAAAAATGTCGAGGCACGGTTGGGAGATAGCAGTAGCACACTATTATATCGGGGCACACAGTTTGAGAACAACGTTTGTAGATGGAAGACTAGGGCAGATAGTGATAGAGCGAAAGATAAAGGGGGAAGAGTCAAAGAGGGAGAAGTCGAAAAACAGACAGATTAACGGAGAGAGAGGGGAAGAAGTATTTTTTCTCTCTCAAAAAGGCAGCGTTAAAACTGCTTTCATCTGACGTAGAATCATTTAAAACACTAATTTAAAATTGAAGTACAAAAACACAGAAACGAAAAGAAATCAGAATCGAACGAAACGAAAGCGAAATGTTCCTCATTAAAATTCTCTCTTCATCAAATTGAACAAAGAACATTTTGCGTTTTTTCTTAAATATTTAAAGACACAATTGAAGGCTTCGTTAGTCTGTTCGTTCTTCCGGCAACTGGTGGTTGGGACAGGTGTTCTTGGGTTGTGTAACTGCCGTAGAGGGAGGATACATGGGGGGATAGCAGATGAAAGAACTGGATCTTTGCAGGAGAAAAAATCAATGGCGACGGTGAAAGAAAGAAAGAAAGAGAGAAAGAAAGAAAGAAACGAAAGAAACGAAAGAAAGAAACGAAAGAAAAAAAGAAAGAAAGATAGAAAGAAGGGACAAAAAATGCAAACATAAGATCTTTTAGAGAGCCTAAAAGAAAGTTGAGGTTAATGTGATAGAGAAAAAGAAAAAATCAGATAGAATAAACAAAGGCAAAAAAAGAGATAAAAACGAAGAAGGCCACGGTGGTAGAGACAAAAAGACTACGAAAGATAGAAAGGGGGGAAAAGAAAGGTGTAAACAAAAACCATTGACAAAACAGCAGATGGCTAGCAGACGACAAGATATTTCTGTCCGTAAAGATGGACGTTTTTTAGAGACTGAAGGATCCGCTTTTACAAGAGGGGGATTGTTCGGTATTTTGTAGAGGGAAGAAATGAACTAAGAAATGGGTGGGGGTGAAAAAACATGGACGGTAAAACCGAAAATTGATGAAAGAAGATTAAAGGAAGATGAAAGGAGGAAAGAAAAAATGCAAAGTAATTTGTTGAAAACGAGATAAATGAAAAAAAAAAAAAAAAAGAAAAAACAGAAGAGAGGATCGATTAAAAAAATCGTGAAATAAAAAAATAAAAGATGGAGAATGAAAAGTAAAGCAAGAGAGAAAATAAAGGATCCCCGATGCAGGCAGGTATCAGTCTATTCTTATTTGACAATTGAACTTATACTGTCCTCAATTAGTGTTTATATTTGACTCAACATCTACGAACACATATGTAAGAGAGGTTGATATTTATACTATAAAGATATAGCAAACTCATTGATCACTACTGAAATTTGGAAAATCATTTCGTGTCAAGCCTTCTTCTTGCGGCCTTGAAAATCAGCAACTATATCAGGCACCTAGCAGACTCATATATACACATGTTAACATTAACAGACTGAAATACAGATAGAAACAGAGACAGGTTCGAACAGTATTGGGTAGATTTTAAACTAATCGTTTCAATATGTAATTGGATAGATGGATAGATTTGAACAGGCTGATTTAGCTTGATAGAAGGACATGCACAGGTTGAGATGGATAGCTAGAAAGATTTTTTTATGGCTGCTCAACAAATTTCTATCCATTCCCAACAATAACCCTCCATAACATTGCCTAGTTTCTGCTTTTCTCCTCTCTCTCCCCGTCTATCTCTGTGCTTGCGATTTCCTTATCTCATTCGTTATCTGTCAACCGCCTCGCTTATATTACTGCCTCTCTATCTCTGTCTCTCTGTCTCACTCTGTCTCTCTGTGTTTTAGTGTTGTTCCCAAATCCCTATTGTACCTACAGAAGAGAAGGTTGTTTGACACCCGAAGCTGCTTATCATTAGACGAGCTCCCTCTTTCGTCCCCTACGCCAGTAAAAATTAAAGACGAATGAATAATACATGTGCTGTCCGTTGTTCTATATTTCGCTGCCACGTGTTGGGTCGCAAGGGAACGGAAATGAACCCCTGTTGGGACGGCCATCTTGTCCGCGCTTCCCTGTCCGGGCCGGAAGCGCGGGAAGACGGCATTGCGTGCGACACACAGTTTCTCTGCTGCAACTGAGACTTGGTGTCTCCCCTATTGAGGGGCACCGACAGACAACAACTTTTATCCGACGATAAACACCTTTCTTTCTTTCTTTCTTTCTTACTTTATTTACGTCTCTATGTTTCTTTCTTTTCGTCTTTTCTCCCTCGCTTTCTTTTCCTTTCTTACTTTTTCCGCGTATTTCTTCCTGCATTTGTCTTTCCACGTCTTTCTTTCTTTCTTCCTTTCTTTTTGTCTCTTTCTCTCTTATTTTCTTTTCATTTCTATATTCAATAATTTTAGAGTCTTTCTTTCTTTCTTTCTTTCTTTCTTTCTTTCTTTCTTTCTTCCTTTCTTTCTTTCTTTCTTTCTTTCTTTCTTTCTTTCTTTCTTTCTGCATCTTTCTTTCTTAATTTTCATCTCTTTCTCTTTTGATTTCTGTTCGTTTCCTACTTTGTCTTTCTTCTTCCCTTCTTGAGTTTATTTTTCTTTTTGACTCCTCCCTTCTTTGTTTTAATCACTTCCTTTTTCATTTTCTTTCTTTCTTTCTTTCTTTCTTCCTTTCATTCTCTCTTTACTTTTGTCTTTTTCTTTCTTCTCACACCTTTTTCAAAAAACGTTTTCTCGTTACTCGCACAGTGTCTATTATTATTGGAAGGGAACGATCAATTTACAAATTCCAGATGTCACAGTGATGAGGTCCTTATAACAAGATCACCTTAAACAACAAAATGAATTTTCAAGCACGAAAAAGGGTTTCACTGAACACACTGATAGAAAAAAAAATCGCACCGTCAACACCTAATGTTCTGATAATGCGATAGCTAAATGTGAAGCGTCATCCCTTCTTACAGAAAAAATGTTGTCTCGCTTACACATGGCTTTTGATACAATAAAATCTATTACAGTCAAATATGAAGATACTAGTTGGAGCATGCGTCTAAACCGAGTAAAAATAAGGACTAAAGCTTTCAGGCTTGTAAAAAAGTTTTTCTTCTCTTTTGACCCTTTAAAGAGGAAAAAGTCTCCCTTCACATTCGACTCATTAAATAGGGGGAAAGTCACCCTTCATTTCTAACATCTCACACTTATATATACATAAGATATATATAGCTTATCTAAACCTATACTTTCCTAACGACCTACCGAATACATATTAGATGTTTATTCTATTTTAGACTTTATTGTTGAGTTCAAAATGTTTGACAATAAGCATTTACTCAAGAAGAAGTTTACTGGGTGAATCAGAAATAAAGAATGAAATTCTGGTGAGACTCGAACTTATATCCCTTTTGTCACTGTGAAGCCTGGGTAAATGCACTTGCTACTTTGCCATCTAAGCTATAGACGCTTTAAACCCATCTATAGTGGTTAAAAAGCCCAACCATCTAAGCAACTGCCTAACCAAGTTTTTAAAGCTGACATCGGTAAGGATCAATTCAAGACCAAGTAACAATGCAAATACAAATTGCATATCTAGATAGAACGAAACAATACCTATCAAATAAAAACATTTTGAAAAATCGCCGAAGTCACATGATTTATGACGTCATACAAAGGATTTTCTTTAAAATGTCGGTATCTTCGGACATGTAAGCTACAATCAGATACAAATTGCACACCTAAATGGAACGAATCCTCAAAATACGGCAGAATTTCTATTTTCATATGACGACGTAATTATTTTTTGAAAGTTTTTTAATCATCAGTCTTGCTCCATAAAGTCTAAAAATCACGATTTTGAAATAAAACGACGTTTATTGGGCGTTTTTTTGTTGTTTTTTTTTTACTGCATGAGAACCTGAATTACCTGTGATAATTTCTTTCCTTCTTAATGAGCTTTGAGAAGGCATAAAGAACATAAGCGACGAACAGGTGATGTTTATACCTACCACTGAGCACAAATCTACATTTGAGAGCCTTATTAGAAGAGAGTCTAGTCAAAGGCAAACATTTATGGGTGTATCATTCATAGGATGAACGGCAGGAAGAAAGGAGCAAATATGCTACATAAAAGCAATCATGCCATTTCTTATCATAACAGTAGAATGCAAAACATGGAATGGTTAAGAATGCTCCCGTCAAAAATGCCAAAAGGAGTTCGTATAAATAATACTCTTGACAACAATGATGGAAGGCAAGAAACAATGACGGATGCAGGTATCATTTACAATACAATCAAACTTTTGTTTTAACTAGTGATCAAATTAAGTAACAAACAGAACGACAACTTGACAGGATCTATTGTACTATATTGGGAAACGTGTTGGATATCCTCTTATTACAAATTATAGCGACGCTGAGAAGTCACGTGAGCAACTTGATGCCTTTTAAAAAATACATGTGGCCCGGTCTGCTGTGTTTTAGATTGGATGGCGACGAATTATCTTTACTCGATTCGTGGACATCTTTCAATAAGACGGTCTCCGATTCTATAACTGAGAAATGTACTCAAAATTACTTACCAGTAAGTGCAGGGCAACCAGAATATCCCGTATGTGAAAAATACCTTAAATTTCTTTTGGACCTCTGGGTAAGTCTAGATATTCTACACATGTCTGTTCATTCCTATGAAAAAGTAAATTATAATCTGTGTCATATCCCCCCGAAGAATAAAGATCTGCACTATAGCATACTCTTGTTGATGGTCGGATTTCACGAACAGCATACTAGATAAAAGGTGTTATTTAAACGGCATAGCTGCAGGGAATGCAAGTCGGTGTGATAACTTCTGGGTCAGCAAATCAGGCCTTTGAAGGACATCACCACTAGAAATGCATGAGAATACATTAGGAATGCATTGGTGCCCTTATCCGATTCAAGGTCAAAAAAATAACAACTGTCATATCAACACGGCACCAGAATTGCCGATTTCGCTGGTTTCTCTGAGAAAAGAACCAAATTCAAGTTCAATGGAAAAATAATCAATTCAAAGCAAAGGAAAGCTCTGATGCAAACATGACTATTGCTTGTCTCAAATATGTTTCCTCAATATTTGCAATAAGTTGTAAGAGAATGAAAACAGGTCAATATCCCCAGTCTGAGCGGGATATACTGAACCAACCCAAATCATGTAAGATAAAGTAGCTACCAACGTATCTATTTGTAACTCTTCAGTACTTGATACATAGATTCGAACTATCCATAATCACAGTGAACCCCAAAAGATCTTTAAGGAGCGGCTTATTTTAAAAACATCTTCCAAATACAAAGAACCAACTCCTAATAAAAGAAGACTCATGTTGATCTTGTAAAAAGTTTGAAGTTCTACTTGAAACAATTATAGTACCAAATCCTTTGACACATTTACACTAAAATGCTTTCATATTGGTGGAAGAATCAAAAAGATTGAAATGATATATTTGCAACAGGAAATACCTTGTTTAAAATCTTTTTCAGCGAAAGACTCAAAAGCAACAATAAAGGAGCCAATCAAGAGGATGAAGCGGGACAATGGCTGCAAAAAGAAGGAACACAAAAATCAGAATGTGACAAAATGCTTGGCGATCTTCTTAAAGCATTTGATCAGATCATTGTAGAATCTTTCTGCTTTTAAGAGGCATTTCAAGAGGCGTGACAAACAGGGGTTTAGACAAAGCATCGCTGAAAAATCATGTGATCATTGTATCTGTTACTCAGTAGCATATTGATCTGGGCTGTTAGATTAGTAACTTAGTAACATCGGTGCCGAGCAAAACAAGTTCCGACTAAAACTGTCTCTATCTAAAATATGAAATTTGTATGAGGCTGTGATCTATATGTCTGAAAATATCAACATTTCAAAAAAAATTTAGCCTCGCTCCTTTGATGACATCATCAATCATGTGACTTCTGATAATTTGTCGGAATATTGTCAGGTCTTAAATTGATCCTTATGTCCTATAATGCCAATTTCAGCTTTAAAAAGTTGGTTAGGCAATTGCTTAGATGGTTGGGCATTTTAGTCTAATTCTCTATCTCGATATCTCCGGCGCCATGTCTCAGTACTGGTAGTATCAGTGAAGCGATCATTTTATTTCTCTTATTTTCATCAGATCAAATATTGCAATAAAAGAACAACTCAAAATAAGGTAAATAGTAGTCGATAATAATAACAATTGATTACAATACTTCATCTAATAAATGATAAAATGAAAGGATTTACTTTTTAGATATTAATTAGATATTATTTGTGACTTCCCAAAGGTTTTGAAGTTTCTGTCTTTGGAGAATATTTTTTCACGACACGTTCATAAATTTCATAGCTTCTCTGTATTTGACTACGATAGTAAATTTTGATTATCCAGGGAATTTTAAGAATTAGCTGAATAGGCATTTCTGGTATTTTCTCCCTTGTACTTTTATTAATTAATCAATTACACTCACATATACATACATACGTACATGCATACATTGTCACACACATGCCCGTGCCTGCACACACATACATTGACAAATACGTTTTGGGGGTAACTGACGTAAGTAAGCCCCTTGTTTCAAATATTTAAATGATGTGTAATAGAAAATAACATCCATATACAATACTTTATGATAATACCCAATATGAAATCAAACTATATGTACTACGAAACGGACCATGAAATAATGAAATAAAGCTATATATTAAAATCATAGCTTGCAAGGAATTGGTGTTTGATCAACACTGCTGGGGAGCCATATTGATCACTGTTTTGTTCTAAAGTCCCGAAACGGTTACATGGTAAACAACTGATGACCCCCAACAAGAAATATTCACAAATAGTAACATAATGTTTGAAGCATAAAATCCAATGAAAAAAATGACATGAATCATCTAAACAGAAATTGGTAAATTGACTGAAATGACGTAAATCTTTAGAGAGTTGAAAAATATACATATTAAGTGTTTAAAACTTTAAAGCTTTCTTGAGTATATATATATATATATATATATATATATATATATATATATATATATATATATGTGTGTGTGTGTGTGTGTGTGTGTGTGTGTGTGTATGTGTGTGTGTGTGTGTGTGTTGTGTGGACAAAAATTCGTTCGACTTATTAAGCAAAAAAGGGTAAAAAAAGGTGGTACCCGGAAGTTCGAGGAAATAGACAATGTAAAAAATTACCTCGTGATTTGAAATATTCCTTTACCTTCTGTGTGAAAACTACTTTCAAAGAGAATTGCTCACAAAGGATACCGAGAAAAGTCCCTACCACATGCTTTTCGGAACTTCATCCCTGACACAGTTCTGGTTGCCTGAGAGAGACATGTAGCACTTGTCAGCATCCATTAGTCTCAGAGGTCATCGATTCAAAACAGTGGATGTTTCAAAGTGTTGCTGCTGTTCACGCCTGTCGGAATAGCACTGGAAATTCAGTTACGTTATGTTCCTAATTCTTGGCGACGTAGGCAGTAGGCTGCTGTGTTTGTTTATCACACTTGGCGATGTGATGCTGGGACGGTCAGCAAAGACAAAAGGCTCAACCAAATTTTTATTACGAAGAAGGGCCTGTGTTCCTCCCATAATGCAACATCTGATAAACAAGACCCAGATAGATAGATAGTATTGAGGCTACAATTTCCTACCAGCAGTAGTGATTGGTGTTCGAGTTCAGGTAAAATCCAAGATGTTAAACGCTGATTTTCAAAGCAGGCTTCAAGTCCTTCCTTCTCTAAAGCAGAGTCTTTCCACTCCTCATTTCTCTAATTTGGCTTTCTGTCAGACAGTACTTAGTTTAGTAAACCTTTAAAAAGTAGATATTAACAGACTGTATGGTGACGTGAGGGCTTATCGCCTCTAAATCAATTTCAAATATCATAAACCTCGAAGAGCTGACCGAGACAGTGATAATTGAAGCTTTGACAGTGACGACCAATGCCTTAGCCAGTGTGAAGGCACTACTTTACCTCTTTTGATAGATTGAAATAAATAGATTGATATGAACTGACAGAGATAGATAGATAGATAGATAGATAGATAGATAGATAGATAGATAGATAGATAGTGTTTCTGCTATAGCGTGCAGACAACCGGGCTAGTCACACTATAGCAAGTGGGACATTTATTACTCTAAGTTGCGTTCTACCTGAAATATTTCAAGTGCAGAATGATGGAAAAACACAAAATTAATGAATATGTGAGTGAATTATTCGTTTGATAGAACTTATTCGTATTTTCCTCCCGGACTCAAGGCGAATCATTTGATTTACTAATTCTAACTAAATTAAGTAAAACCTAATACAATAGCTCAAATTATTTTCAGTAGATAATCAGTTTTATTCACCTAAAATGGAAAATTATGTTTAACTTCGAGTTTTATTAATGTTCAAAATAATTTTTCGTCCTGGCTATATCAAATGAAATCCATGTATTTACCTTCGGTTTTTATTGATAAAATTCAAATGAAAAACGTTTTATTTAATGTAAATAAGATAAAGAATGTAATTATGGAAATATTTTTCTCATGTACATATCCAGAAAAATCGAATGTAATAACTTGGTGTTTTATTCAATAAAAAGAACTAAACCCCCACGATATATATATATATATATATATATATATATATATATATATATATATATATATATATATATATATATATATATATATATATATATATATATATATATATCCTTAGTGTAGAACTTGAATCTTGAATGATTATGAATAAAAATGAAAGATTCTTCGAGTCTTATTTATTGTATTTGTTACTAAAATTGTTAAGAAGCACGAAATGATATAAAGAATAAAGAAGTCCATCAAATATTAATCAAGCTCGAAGGTAGTTACAAATATTCAAGTGCTTGGTAAGAATATACAAGTCATGAGCTCCTTGCTAGTGGTGCACACTTGGTAATCGGGCCAGATAGGGAAGATTGCATATTTCTGGGTTGTAGACTACAGATAGTGCGATAGACTACACGTAGTAATTGCACACGGAAATCAATAGACTAAGATTTCATTGCAGCTAAAATAGTTACATAACTTGGTGTTCAATCCCATGTAAAAACAAAAACAAATGCTGTTTTCAAGGCAGGTAGACCAAGCTTTGTTTGAAGATTGATGTAACAAAATATTCCAAACCCCAACAGCCAATTTGACCTTGTGCTAGTCTAAACTACGCTAAGCGAATGTCTACATACATCTAAGTACGCAAATTGAAATACATGCCAAGATAAATAGGTCAGGAGAGACCACACGTGCAGCAGTGCTGGGACCTAGCTGGCTTAAGCAACGGTCATAAAACCCTTTTAAAGATTGTCACAGGCTACCGATAAAACTAAAATAGGATTTTCAGGAGACTTAAGGGTTATCTTAAAAGAAGTCAACTTAACCTTTTTTTCTTCACGTATACGTGGAGTCGTTGAGACCAGGTTTGAGAATTACCACCCACAGACTAATCACTTTTAAGCGATTGACACAAATTGCATCAATAGTTGTGACCATTGTAACCAATATAACAGGGAAGGAATAGGTGCTGGTCACCCACGTTTTAGAACAAGAATTCACTAGTTGGTTTTGATTAATGAGATTTTAGGAATGGATCCCAGAATTTCTTAAACGTTCTTAATTTGGTCAGTCAAGTTGAACAGGTTTGCCTTATAAAATCATATCCAAGAGGAAACAACAAGACCAACTTCAATTTTGGTTCCATATATGTATTGGTATGGATTATGGTAAATCTGACAGTATCAGAAAGTCTGCAAAATAAATGATTCCTTTTATTTCGGGAAAACATCGATATAAAAGAAATCATTTGTACGGCAGACCCTCTGATATTGTAATTTTAGCCTTTTTCTCTCTCTGTCTCTCTGTCTCTCTCACACACACACATGTGCATGTATGAATTTGTGTGTGTGTATATATATACATATATGGGGGTGCGTGTGTGTATATGCGTTGCTACCAAGAAGTTCTGAGAAGTTGACTATGAAAAAATACAATAACATCAAGTTTCCTATATCTGCAGTAATAAGGATATTTAATCTGGTGTAAGATTTGCCACCATTCTCTCTCTCTCTCTCTCTCATTCTATCATCCCCCCCTCTCTCTCTTTCTCTCTTCAACCTTTCCGTATACCAGATCTCGTATCTGTCAACTATTGGATTTCGTTGTTTCTGCAGACAACAGGCTGAAACAGAAAACAGTGAAAAGGTGGGAAATACTTTGACCTTGCTCGAGAACAAAATTGTTGGACAATTATATGACAGTTGCACCCATCATTATTAGTGCACTTGGATCTGAATTGCAGAAAGTTGAAAGAATCTTAAATCCGATGAAGAATCGAAATTATTCCAGACGCATTACTAGAATCAGCTTCAACATTGAGAGTGCTGGCTCATTGAGAAGACTTGCTGTCAATTGATTTCCTAAAAAGATTTACGACTTGTGTGAAAACAAAATAGTAATAAAAGGCAAATAGACAATATGTTGAAAAAGGACTAGTTAGTCACTAAATAGAAATCGTCATGTGACCAATGTCTTTTGGCAACATGCTGTTTTGGGAGTGATCAATTAAAAAATAGGAAAAGAGGCGTTGAGTAGTGATTGCCGAAAAAAATACAAATTTTTCAATAAATAAAAACAAGCATGGACATTGAGGGGCACAACTTAAGGGACCAATTTAGCATAAACCTCACTCCTTTGATGACATCATCAATCATGTGACATCTGATGATAAAGGCAAAATAAGGTAAATAGCAGTTTAAAATAATAATGAATAATCTTTTTTAGAAAAGTGTGAACACTGACGGACACAACCTAATGTGCCAATATTGCATAAGCTTACATTGTAACCATTCTACCAAAAAAGCAATTTGGGGCTTAAAAAATAAAAACACGTTTTTCATAATGAGGAATAAATGTTTCAAATTTCAGCCCTCTAACTCCATGGATAGCCAACCAGCCATCCCAAACTGAAGAAACTTATGTTGCTGCTGACAGTTTTGGTTGATGGGGTTGTCTAATTCATGAAATGTGGTATTAAAAATAATGTTGTATCAATGTTTTTTTTTCTTTTTTTAACTGTGATTTATTCAATGAAGATATTTTGTCGTTCATACTATCACCAAAAATTCCTCGACTTTACGCATTGGTTGGTCCCTATACTGTTGGGATTTCCCCTTCCAAATGCCTGCAGTGATTCGAACAAGTCAAATGAAAACGATAAAGAGCGAATAACAACGATTTTCCAAAATCTGAAACTTTTATTTAACAAAGAAGTCATTAAAGATCATAGATTAACGAAATGGAGTTGGAAAGCTTGAGCAGAAAATGTGGCTTTGCAGAAAAAGCTCACAGCAAAGAAATCCGGTGAACGTTATTTTCTTGCGTTAGTCGAGCTGTTGCTCGAAAGTTCGTTTGGGTGAAGAATTTGTGATTTATTGCTAAGGACCTATTCACATGACCTCTTTTTAAGCGTCTCATTGGACAGATTTCAGCCAATGAGAAAAGTTTGTTTTTGACTTCGGAATATTCTTCCAAGATCGGATTGATCAATTTATGTATAGAGAGAGACAATACAATTTCAATACACATTGCTTTTGGCTTATAAATTCCCTCTTGCTTTTTTTTCCATTTTGGTTCTGATTTTCGATTAGATCATGCAACAGATTTGCTGGCACATATCATTTGAGTAAGGTACACGAAAGATTTGTGCATATATATGCCACATTACCAAACTATCTAAATATGTAGTTTACTACATCCAACCTTTGGCAACGCAAATTAAATCCTACATACGTGACACCACGGACCTTCTAAACAAAATCAAACACATTACAACAATCCCAGATAAAGCACTTCTAGTCATTATGGATGTTAAATCTCTATACTCCAACATCAAACATGATGAAGACATTCTAGCACTTACAGAAGCCCTAAACAATAGAACTTCTAAAGAACCCAGTACTGTAACAGTTACCACCCTTATGCACCACATTCCAACTCTAAATAGCTTTTACTTTAACAATAGACAATTCCTCCAAGTGAAAGGCTGCACCATGGGCACAGTAGCGGCCCCATCCTATGCTAATATCTTCATGGGTAAATTTAAAGAAACCTACATTTACCCGGAGACTTATTTATAACGATTGCATTTTCTTATACAGATATAGACATTTTTTTCATATACACAGGAGATAAAGCCAAATTAGAGAATTTCTTCACACGTATAAACTCTGCACACGATTCTATTAAGTTTGACTTTTTGACATCCACCGACTTTAAGCCTTCCTAGACACCTGCATATACATAGACTATAACAGAAACCTCAAAAAACCCTCTACGCTAAACCCACAGACACCCACAATTACCTCCACTCTAAGTCAGCCCAAACCCAACACCTAAAAAGAAGCCCTTAGAATTAGAAGAATTTGCTTTACAGATAGTGAACTCAACAGATATAACCATAACCTAGTACAATATTTCACCCAACGATAATATCCACTAGATGATACAAAAAAGCCAAATAAGAAAAGCAACTAGAATACCTAGGGATGAAACCCTTAAGCTCTCCTACAATAATAAACCTGACCGCATACCACTTATAACCACCTTCAACAACACACTCCCACCCTTAGCACACATCATCGATAGAAGATGGAACATCCTCACCATTAAAACAGATCTAAGAGAAACATTCACAGACCCACGTGTCATCGCTTAGCGTAGGCCCCCAAAACATCAAAGACATGATTAGCAGTAACAATATCATTAATAATGAAGTCGTACACAAAAATGTCCCTAGAACCACTAAATTCTATAAATCTTGCGACATAAGAAATTGTCTATGTTGCAACCACCTCAATTACACCAACACATTCACAAGCACTACCACGAAAGAGAGTTACCACATATATCACTGCACCAACTGCCGTAGTAAAAACATTATATGCCTTCTAGAGTGCACTAGACGCAAGTTACAATACATCGTCCAAGTGGCAATTTAATATTAGACTCAACAATTACAAACACAGCATTAAGTCATAAAACAATCGCAGCCCACTTCCCGTAGAACTACACTTTCGCACCTCCGGCCTCAATTTCACCACGGACAGTAGTTTTACAATCATAGAAAAAATAGAAAAATACTTCACTTGACATTGGTAGAGTTCTAGAAAAACATGTGGATATGTGGTTCAACAAACTCAAAACTCTCTATTCTAATGGATTAAACACTAAACTTAATAACCCTAATCACACAGATCTCTAATTCACAGAACACCTTCTAACAATAACCTCACACCCACATCTACCCCCCCCCGATACATTCAATACTGGGAACTTCAAAGTCACTCAGACCCATAGGAAAAATCCACCTTAGCCAGTTGTACCACTTGTCCAAATCATAGCCAACACATTTTTAATAACTTGTAAGGTTGATACCTACGTAGCTCCTTTACCTCATCACCCCTCCATTCACACTATCCCTAACACACCCAAAAAATCTAACTCCACATCACTTCCCTCCTACCCTGACATATTTTACCCTCTCCAAGACCAACTGCTGCTGCTTAACCATAGACCATCACTAGTTGGACTTTCTCTCACACAGCGGGATGCCTCCAGTAGCCTTTATGCAATCTTTTACCCACAAGGCAAAGCTCCTGATAGTGGACTTTGGTTCCACATGAAACCTTTAACCCCTAAAAATACATACTCACACAGCATTCACCACTGAAGATAGGAATAAATCCCGAAACATGTCTGGGCCATTGATAACAAAAAAATATCTATGGATAAATAAGCCTTACCTCAAAATACTTCACTCCCGAGTCCGTCTCACTCTTTATAGTTCATATCATATATATATATATATATATATATATGAAGGCAGATTGATGAATCCGACGCCTGGCTCGTTGTTATTAACTGGATCCTCCTAAATTTTCGTTCGCAAAGCTCATCCGTGTGTGTGCGTGTGTGTGTGTGTGTGTGTGTTAGAGAGAAGGAGAAACACATTCATAGATACCTACGTATATTTATGAATGGGTTATTTTATTTTAAACTATTTCTAATGACCTCCCGTTGTTACACGGAGAACAAATCACTCGGCCTAGACAGCGTAATGTAGGAATATTTGTTCAGACGCTTTTCTTCGGCGTAAAACACTTTTCCTTTCGATTCTGTAAGACTAAATCAGTGTGTTTCAGGATGTTTAAACATATTAGTTTAGCTTGGTTATTCATCCAAATTTATACTTGGAAGATCATTTCTGACCAGACAGACGCAGATGCGATGTCCTTGAAATCGCTGTGTGTCTTCTGGAGCAGTGAGGTCAGAGTTCAAGTGTGCTTATGTCTTTGCATCAAAGAGAATTTTTCTAGAAGTTCATCAACTACATGTTCATATGTGAGGTTCACATGTTAACCGACCTTGTGTCGTATCTTGTTCTCGTGGGGGTTCAGGTAAATATGTGCTTAGCTGGCACGTTGCCAATTGGGAGAAAAGATCGAAAGACTTCATGTAGAGTGGGTGGTCTCTGTGTGTTCTGATTTAGAAAGACGAACCTATGTGGTTGCTTGTGTGTGTGTGTGTGTGTGTGTGTGTAAAGGAACATAGATAATGCATGTATACCCTCATGCATCTGCCTAACCTTACGTAGGTATGCATTCATGTTTGTGCTTTTATACCTGCTTAGTGTATTGTGTGAACGCACACATAAATGTATGTTGGTATGTATTTGTTTTCGTGCGAATGTGTTTCCCATATAGAGGTTTTAAGCATCTTTGTGTACGTGTGTATGTTTATAATTTTGATTTTATGAGTGCATTTGTGAAAGTTTGTATGTGTGAGTGTGAGGCTTGTACACACCTCGCGTACCACTATGCATGACCTTGTATATTTGAGTGTATATGTCAGAATTTTATGTGTATGCTAGTATTAGCTTACACATGCGTATATAGGTTTACATTACACTATACAGACTTCTATATAGGTATCTCTTTGTATTTTGTATGAGTCTATTTTAATGTATTTTCGCGCACGTGCGTGTGCGTGTGCGTGCATGCGTGGTTGCGTGCACGCACGTTTATGTGCTCTTCCAAAGACATCCATACCCGTGCAGGGTCCCAGTTGATATATAAATATATAAATTTGTCTGTTCATATCTTTATGGCGTTGTCTGTCCATGCAGACACGGTATAAATAAAGAGATAGGAAAAGGGAGAGTAAGACAGGAAATTAAGGCGAGTAAGGATTAGATTGAGAGAGGAGAGTAAAGATGGTTCTCGAGGTCTGTTAGAGAAAATAACTACGGTAGGTAGTGAGGGGTTGATGGGGCGGCCGTAAAGTGTAAAAGGAGGGATGGAGGACTGCAGGGGGCGGAGAAGGGGAGAAATGCGGTAAGATGGCGGGGACGGGCGATGAATTTCTTCCTCTTTTCCGCCGATTCTCAGCGGCGGACATTAATTCAGAATGAAGCCACATGCTTGCATGAAAACTCTGATGCTGGACAGAGCAGTTGCTTAATATCAGAACTAACTAGAAGCGACGGGGGTTCGAGCCTGCGTGTGATGCATCTAAACACTGTTCTTCTCTTTAGCATGCTAATGATAGAGGCCCACTGGTTAAACTTCTGAACTCGCAGAGGGCACTGTTTGTCGAAAGGTTCGAAATCTTTCGCTAGATTTACCCTAGTCTGGCACAATATCACAATAACAATGACAATGTAAGACAAGCTTACCAATAATCACATAATTGAAAGTATCCTGGATATTTACTGTGAATACCTGGAACAAGGCTATCACAGTGGAGCACCTGGTGAAAATCGAACTTGCAACACTAATTTAGTGGCGATTGTTACCTTTTCCTCGTTAAATTCAACACCTATCCATGTTAGATTTCGCTGCACTATGTTTGTATCGGGACCTCAGGACGGCATTTTTTTTCCACAGATTAAAAAAATTCTCTGATCAGTTTTTTCACTTTTTTTTATCTGAGATTTTATTTTTCAAAAAATCATTTTCAAATCATAGCAGAAAACTTGACGGTACAAAAAGGATATAAGTCAAGTTCAGTGTATATGGTTAATGTTTTGGGTAAGGGTTAGTGTTAGGTTAAGAATAAGTGCTTAGGGTTAGTGTTTAGGGTGAGTGTTGAGGTTAAGGTTAAATGAGTCAATTACAGAACAAATGAAAGCAGCAAACTAGCCATAATCGACAGTTTCCCCCACTAAATAAAAATTACGCCGTCCATATGTTTTGAATTTAACGCGGAAATAACGCGGTAACAATCTCCAAATTGGTCTGTCTGATGAGCTTGCAAACTAACACGCAATGGTAGGCGTCATGATCAGAACAATTCAAAGTACGGTAGGAATGTGAAGGACATTTAGTCTGCTGAGAATTCTTAGACGCTTTTCAATATCCATAACATCGTTGCGGTTCAATGATTTGCATTTTGGATTTTAGGAGTTGAATAAATAAGGAAACGATAACCGATGTCTGTCTATAATCTTGAGAAGAGTCATTAACATTCAACATGTTTTTTTTTTACGATTGAACTCCTTGTTGTTTGTGCTATTAGTACGACGTTTCAGCCAATTCATTCTTCAGCCTTCTTCTGGTGTGGTTTGTAATATCCGTAAGGAAAGAGAACTTCTTATTTCTGGATCTTTTCTCCGGTAGAGTAAAATAGGTAAAACAGTATCATATAAAAACATTTAACCACTTAACAGCAACGCTTGTATGATAAGTTACAGTGCGTACAGTATAGATTGTTCCATTTTTTTTAACATGGAAATGTCTTCAGTTTTTCTTTAAACAAAGAATTTCATCTTGGGTCCTTGTTGATCGGAGAAAAATGAATTATGAAACCGACTCACAGAAAGGAGAGAGAAGAATGAAATAGAGACAGATAGAGAGGAGTGATAGCTAGAGAGAGACAGACAGAAGAAAGAACTAAATTACATAAAAAGAGATACTTAGGAACAGAAAGAAAGAGAGAAGGAGGAAGAGGTTGATAGAGAGTAAGCTTATAAGAGGGAGGAGGGAGATACTAGATGGAAATAGTTGCTGGGTTTTCGGAAGATGTTATGATGCATCCAGGGTCTTGCCTAATTTTGTATGTATGTAAATGGGCTTCTACCCTTTCCCGCCATTATCTTGTTGGATAAGCGCCAATGTTATGACGTGATATATGGAAAACATTTCGAACCAACACAATTCTTTGGTGAGAACAGAATTATGGACTTTGTGTTTACTCACATACGCGACCAGGCGCACGAACACACACACACACACACACGTGCACATACATACACAATCCTGGAGTCACTTGAATTAGAGGAACGAGTATATTCGTTTAGAATTGAAATTATTTCATCTTATTTAATGTGTATATCCTCGAAGTCTTACGTAGATTATATCACCAATTTCATTTTTTTAATTGATATGAAATGATAATTGGATCCCACTGCAGTAATATAAAGCTAATTTGTTTAAAATATTGTGGTCCAATAGTTTAGGGATTCTCCAAATATATTACGTTTTAATTGAATAACAAGTACAGACATACACACAAATAAAATGAATAAATTAACGAACGAACATACCTAGTAGGGTTATCAGATTTTTAAAAAAAAGTACAGCCTAAACAGGATATTGATGCAATAAGATTTCTCAATACTGCCAATTGGATTTTTCCCAACATTTTACCATATCAGTGGAGAGATATTATTGCATTCGTGTTTGTAGACGTGTTGGATGTTAATTTCAACTATTTGTTGAAGTTCTCAAATACGTACATGTCCGGTAATTGGACCGGCAACCACAGCACTTGAATGCTATCATCTTCAATGTAGACTTGACTAATTGGGCGGTGTGTTTCAAATCGTTATCATGCTAAAAAATCCACAACTGATATGATTTTGGGCAGATGGCAGCATAACCTTATCCAATATTGACTTACTATCGATAACTCCTGTAATTCTATACAATGGAGCGACGCCATTACTAACATAAAAACCCTTCATTCTTTTCTGTTGCTCTGACGGAGGTTGGTTGGGAATCTTCGCTTATCTTTCTTCTAATATACTTCTGACTTCCAGACAAAAGATGTTATATTTTGATTTGTCACTTCATATGACTTAAGATCAGTGTTAAAAGCTGCAATCTTCACGTTCTTTGTTGAATTGGACACATGCTCGCCCATTCTTTATAAACTGACTTTTATTTGTGGGAAAGACGTACATGCATTTATTAGGAACCGTAAACGAAAACTATCACCAAAACAGTAAACATAGGTTTCTTTGGTTTTTAAGCTAGGTTTGCTTGCTATCTATGTATCACGCTGCACAGGCCGCACCAATGAGGCTAGGGGCTGAAAATTCAAACATTTATTTCTTATTAAGTTTAGGAAAAAGGTTTTTTTTTTCAAAAGTCCTTGCCAAAATAATTTTTTTAAAATACAGAATCGGTCCCTTAGTTTGTGACCGAATGTGTTCATACATGATTTTTTTTTGGACTTTAGAGATCTAACGAAAGGCAAAAGAAGTAACACTTATATACTGATTAACCCTATTTCTGATTTTTTTTCTCACACCTTTTCCATTTTTTAAATTGATCACCTTCAACACGGCATACTGCCAAAAGATGTTGCTCACACCATGATCTTTATTGCGTACATAATCATACCTGTTTTATAATAATGACTTTTATTTTCATTATTTGAAAAAGTATTGTAAACTATTGTATTGATTTCGACTATATATCTATCTTCATCTTATTTTTTGATTTGTGATAAAAAACAACTAAAAAGTTCAGATGAAGGTAAATAATATTCAAAATTGATAAAATGTCTTACATCTTGATTGAGAATGTTGTTTGTAGATACATTTGCTGAGTATTTCTATAAACATTTCAAGTGGGTCATTACTTTTCGAACAACCTTATATTTCGATCAGCTTGTCCCAGAGGATCAACGCGTCGAACTGAAGGCAGAGGGAATATGATTTGAATTAATCAATTTTACATTCAAGTATTTTGCGATAACCGGTCAAATAGTGAAAATGAGTGCAGTTATACTCTAGAGGTCATTGTATAATTGATTGGCTTATGGCATAACGTGTCTGTAATGTTTGACATTTAATTTGAATGAAACATACGCGCTTGCGTAAACACCTGGGAATACACATAAACCGGTGAGCCGATAAAATGCTCGGCTCTACCCGCTCTGGCTCACTGCAGACTTTCAGCCCGAATGGCTGAAAGTCGAATGCTCCGATTGGCCGACGTGGTCGAATATCTTCTTTTTACATGCGCACATTGTCAAGAATACATATTCACACGTATACCTAGATTCACGAGATCTGGTCATGCATCCAAACTCATTACAGAAGTGATGACCAGCGAATCATTCAGTATACCTGAGACTTGCAACCATAGGACATGCATCTATATTCCAGTGTGTAAAACATCAAATCGACGAGCCCTACTTTTGAGATTCCTTAGTTTTCTCTAATAAGTTTCAAAGTGTATCACGTATTTTACACGCTCATATATCTTTATACAGCAATAAGAAATATTAGCATCTTTAACTAAATTCAAAGATCAAAACCAAACCTTATCGTAAAATATACTAGTGAATATTAATTAGACTAGTTAGCGTTCACTCTCTTTGGTGAAAGGAATTCTAAGAAAAACCAACCAACTTTTGCCTCTCTAATAAAACACAGACATAGAAACAGAACCTGATACTTGGTTGAAGTTGTTGCGTATTTCGAACCTGTATCATTGATCAGTGTTCAAGCCAAGATTATTCAAATATTCAAGATAGGCTGACAGTCCCCACTTAGAAGATTGATGCAAGACAATCTTCTTGTCTCACTAGACGCTACCATCACGTAGATCTCTTCTGAATTAATCTAAATGAAGATCTCGGCTCTTAGATTTACTCAGCAAAAACCAGTAACAATGTTCATGAAATAATAATAATAATAATAATAATAATAATAATAATAATAATAATAATAATAACAACAACAACAACAACAACAACAGAATAGTGCGCCTGCCATAGAGTGAGAACTCATTCTTCAGTGGATGTCCTAAAATCGCGCCCTTTACCCGAACATTGCAAGTGGGTGATTCTTTGTGGCCTTGAGTAAGGTTTGAAAAAAATATATACACACTCTGTCTGATGCCAGTGCGAGGCACACCTGCTCATAAGGAAGTACAAATGATCAAAACAACGAATGATAAGGATGAAAAACGAATGATCTAAACTGTCTTCTATGGATAAATAAACATGGAATGCAAAAAATCTCATTTGCTTCTGTATTAGTTGATTGATTCAAAATTTTAGTTAAAATCCATGCGTAAAATTTGTGTTATTAACTTAAGCATAAGCGTTTTGGAGTCTAATTTGGTCAGAATTCTGTGTTACGAGACACAAAATCCCTTTATCACATATTGACACTCAGCCTTACGCCAGACTCAGCCGTGGGAATATCTACGAGAAAATGATGAATAAAAATGGAAGGAAAAAAGGAGAGTATGAACAAGTAAATGAATTGGAGAAAGAACGAGGGCAATTGTTCGGAATAGGTGAGATGAATGAAGGCAGGAAACTATGAACATATGAAACTATATTTCATCAGATTCAACCAGGAAGGATATAGTTTATGGTTAGAGTTAGGGTAAGTGTTCAGAGTTGCAGTTACCAACATAAGAATATTAATTGATCATTCATTCCAAATCCCTTAGTACAAACCTACGTACTTACCCTTAACCACAAATTTACGTACTAACCCAAACTTTAAACCCATCTACTAACCGTATCAAAAATATAATAGAAGATAACGTTATTTGAACCGGTAATAATCTAGCCATTTTCAGCCATTCAATATAGCCAATTAAAAATTTTGCTCCGTAACAGTCTACCAGTAGTAAAAGCTATAGCGATTACATCCCGAGCGAAATACCAGTATATTTTTTAATCTTACTTATTCTGAACAATTACATGAACGAGTCCAAGAGGGAGTGTGTATTTGTCCTAATAAAACAGTTTTTCTTTCACTCGTTTTTATTCTTCTATTTCCCAACAGGATTTTTAATGATTTTGCACTTTTCCGTAAATTACCCCCCTCCCCAAATACAAGTTGGGTATTGAGAGTGAAGGGGAGGAGCAAGGCATAGCAAATGGATTGAAAGTTAGCAAGGCGAGAGTGTAAGGCCCAGTGGCGGTGATGCTCACCTTTCCCATCACCTCAAAGTTTCAGAGAAAAACAATGAGTTAAAAATAGGACACGTCCTTAGGGACCATCTTTCTTCATGGAGCGTGGCAGCGACACGAAATATTTTTGTGTTACTGAACCATTACACCTTTTTTTGATAAGAAAGTTGAGCATGACGCCTGAACGCGATAGTTAGATTTGAAAAAAAAAATGGGCTCCGTTTCAAGTTTAGGCGTAGTTATCCAGCTCAACCCCCAGGAACCGTATGCTATTATTTTGCGTGCTTGTAAAACCCATGGTATCAACATCTTTCAATTGTAAAGCTAAATCTAGACTTCTGTTTAATAGCGATATCTTTTTGATTTTTACTTAGCTTGGCTTAACACGGCAAAGGACTATGTGGAAGGAAATAAAGATAAAAGATTGTATTGAACAAATCTTCCAATTCAGGAAGATCTACTTATGTTTGTTAGTGAAAAGATTACAAATGTAGGGCATCTATTGAAAGTTATACTCACAACTATAGGCACGAAAGGGCCCCCTCAAATGAAGACTGAAAAAAAAAACTCTATAAGTCCTTCATAATCAAAAAATCAGAACCTTTCGGGGAGTCGAGGACCTACGACTAAATTTACTCAAGTCAGCAATATCTCCCGAATTCTCCTTCGAGTTGGACCTTAATTCTTGCCTAAGATAATGAAAACTCCCATAGAAAACCTCTTACCTCGGGACCTTGCTTTTGTCGTCCAACTTCGTTGGGTCATGGCATGCAAACTCTTTTCAATGATTTTGTCCTTTATCCTTCCTGTATTGGTTTTATCAGGACATCTGAAATGTCCTGTATTAAGATTAGGGAAAAAACAAACAAATTGCAGAATTCGTCAGATAGACGTGCATCCTTATTTTTTTGGTCCTTCATATTATTAACATAGCAGTTTCGTATCAGGCCATCAATCGCAGGAGATCCAAAAAGGATCGAACCCACTAACAACAGCAATCAAGATTAACTTGCTGATCATTGCTGCACAATGTGCGTCCCAACTATTTTTTCTCTTCATAGGATCATGTTAATCAGTGAAAAAATGATTCTCTTTTCGTTTGAGAAAGGATACTGGATTCGTTCACCGGGTTGAGCTCATGGTTTGAAATGGTGGGTAAGAGGTATTTTTTTGAGTGAAACTTCTACTCCTAAGTGGAAGAGTCGAGTGTTACGGACAGCGGGCCAAGAAAATCACATTTTTTGTTCTTAGAGTAAGTATATATATATATATATATATATATATATATATATATATATACATATATATATATATATATATATATATATATATATATATATATATATATATATATAGAGAGAGAGAGAGAGAGAGAGAGAGGTGGAGAAAGACAGAGACAGACAAAGAGGTACAAAGAGAGAGAGAGAGAGAGAGAGAGAGAGAGAGAGAGAGAAAGATGAAACAGCCCACATTAACTTCTTTGTACACAGACAGACAGACATATATGAGCTGACTCGTTTGAGATATTAGAAGAGAAACATGGATAGACAGACAGACGTACTCATTCACACGAATAAAACGACCCCCCCCCCTTCTCGTCTGTTCTGTCCTGGTCTCTTTCCACCCCGAAACGTCTTATCATATTCTTTTGACTTGACATTAATATAAGATCTTTTACCCCGGGGAATATCAATCGGTATTTCCATTACATCTCAGAATTTCATTTTTCTTTCTTCCCCTTCTGCTTTTATTTCTTTCTCTCTTCCTCAACGAATTTTTTTTCTTTCTAGGTTCCTGTCTCCCAAAATTCTTTTCTTTTTTTTCTTAGTCTCTTTTTCTCCTTTTCTTTATTTCTTTGTTTGTTTGTTTGTTTGTTTGTTTCTTCCTTTCTTTCTTTCTTTTTACCCTTTCAGTGATGATTTATTTTCCTGTCCACTTACCTCCTTCCTCCCTTCCTTCCTTCCTTCCTTCCTTCCTTCCTTCCTTCCTTCCTATTGATCTCTTTCTTTTTTCATAAATTTTCCTTCCTACCCCCTAAATCACTCGTTCTTTCTTTCTTTCTCATATTTTCCTGTTTTGTTTCTCCCCCTCCCTTGTTCCACTTCTCCCTCCTCTTTCCTTTCCATCGGTATCCCACAATTCACTGTCTTTTCTTCACGATAAAACATTTCTTTCCTTTTTTTTCTTGTCCTTTTCATTTCTGTTCTTCCCAACTTTTTGACAATTTTTTCATTCGTCACCACCGGAAAATGCTATCAAACATTTCCCCACCTCTTGACCCCGACAAAGAGCCTTGACCAGTCTAACATTTACAACTCCCAGGATCAGACATTCGTTTTGCTTTCTTTAAGGTCACGGAGATTCCTCCAGTTACAAGGAATGAAGACCTGTCCCCGGCATCAGTTCTCCTCCTTGGAAGGTCTTCAAATCACTTTCCTTCGTTAATAGTTCGTTCTTTTACGCTCCAGAACTCTTGTTGGATTTCATGTGTTTCTTTTTTTCACCCTTTCTTTCTTTCTTTCTTTCTTTCTTTCTTTCTTTCTTTCTTTCTTTCTTTCTGTTTCTACCAGACACCACGAAAAGTTTTTCTCTTTATCCCTCCCTCTTCCTCTTTCATCCCGCCCTGGAATCTCCCTTCTCTCTATTTTTTTTTCTCTCTCTCTCTCTCTCTCTGTTTCAATCTTTCTCTATTTGTTCATTCATTGCATAGCAGACTATATCGAAACATATTCTGTTATTGCAAATACAGCCTCCCATTTTCGTTGTGTGGACCAAAATAGATCTCTCTCTCCCTCCCTCTCTCCATATATATATATATATATATATATATATATATATATATATATATATATATATATATATATATATATATATATATATATATAAAACCTTGTGTTAAAGATGGTGAGAAAAGATTAGATTGCTCAAACAAAACTTGTTAAATCAATCATTCTTCTCAAATTTCCAGAAAATCTCGGCGTATCTTCTGTAATTTTAAGAAGAGACTCCTTGGAATAATTCATACATCAGGCAGACATCCATACCACTCTGAAGCAACCCGTAGAGTGCAGCGACCATAACCTAATGATTGAAACAACAAAGATGAAAACAAGCCTGGCTGCTGCAGGGGCAAATTAGACCCCTAATTCTATTCCAGCTGAAGATGATTGCAGCAACTTTTCTATTGTATTCATAATAAAAAAAGAAATTGTTATTTCTTAAATTCACTGTAGATATATCAATTCATTTATCAACATGAAATAAGCCCTTGCATATTTTTAATATAAACTTTCAGAGGAATGTAAGACTCGTCAGTAAGAAAGCTGTTCACCAACGACAAAGTCTTGATTTTAAATAACGGTAGAGAAATGGTTTAACGTGACAGGGCTGACAAATAGTAAAGAATTTACCCCTGTCCACCTGATAGAAACTCAAAGTTCAACCTGGATTTTGACAATACCACTTGGAATAATGAAACTGTCCTTAATTCTGCAGTTTTCACGTGTTGAACCACGACAACCACCTAATCCGAGCATTGCTACCCGCCTCAGTTGGTGGAACGAAGATCAGATGTACTCTGATATTTTCAGTTCATGCTTTTCCGCGGTCTAATAAGGATTTTTCCGTCTTTTCATGAGCGTCCATGCACTTCATTTGGGGCTTTTTTGGCAGAGGCTGAAACGGCGAAACTTGGCTTCTGTTGTCGATAAATAGATTGCATTGACCTTACCTGGGCTGCTCCTCTCAGTACACTCGTGTACTTTTAAAATCTGAAATTGTCACCAAAATATGAATACTTATTCATTTCTAGCTATCAAGTTGATTTGAGTCAAACCTCTTTTCACCGCTGTCCCGTTAAGCCGTCTCTTAACACTGCCTTATTTCCTCTCACTCTCTCTCTCTTTCTTTCCCCTCTCTCTATATATCTATTTTATCTCCATTTCGTTTATAAACTACCGTCTATTTTTTAGTTGTCCAATCGTTATATTACCGCAAGTCTCACCATTTCTCTCTCTTCCTTTTCTCAATTTATTGATCCTTATTTTGCACCACCCCTGCTCTGCTCCCATCTGCCCGACGGTAGCTATCCGCCTCACAAAGGGCCAGAGGCCCCCACTTATCACTTCCACCTGAGTGGTCCTCATCGCTTGAGAGCAATGGTGAAAATCGTCATTGGCACCAAAGTGATCACGTGACATTCACCATCAAATTTTTCTATGTTCAACAATATTTCAGATACCGTCAACGATTTTCAGGCTGTTCTAATGTTCAACATGGCATTTTTATTTTTCTTCTTTTTCTCTCTCTCAACAATTGTATATCTTTTTTGCCTTTTTTTTTGACCCAGCAATCTTAATCTCTCCTCATGTATCCTTAGGCTTCTTTTGTTGTTTTCTATTTTTTCTTCTTTTTTTCTTTCCTTATATACATATATATATATATATATATATATATATATATATATATATATATATATATATATATATATATATATATATATATATACATATATATATATATATATCCTTTTCTGCCAATGTAGTGATAGCAAAATCGGTGCTATATACATGGTCAGCTTTGACTGATGGAGGTCAATGTCATACACCCCCTCTATTCATGAATGTTCTGTCCGTTATCCAATATAAGGGATCTCTGTGTTGTTGATTTTGATAACTCTTCCCTGTAAATTAAATGTCTTCTCCAGAATATCTAGCATAATCTGAAGATTATACACATAGACGCACAGGTGGACAGACAGATAGGCAGACGTCGGGGAGTGGTGGTTCATGGGTGTGGTCGTTGTATATATTACATCAGTGCTAGTGATTGGTGATCGTGCCCAAGTAAAAGCCATGATTTCGAATAGTTATGTTTGAGGCAGGAAAGCTTTTTAGGGAGACTAAAGTAACACAATCGTTCTAGCATTCATGTACAAATATGTATGCCTTTTCTCTCTTTGTATACGTGATTTCTTTTACTATGTAATTGTAAACAATTTTGTGTGCACGCCTCTGCGTGCGTGTATGTATGTATGCACTTGCACGTGTACACACAGAATTATATGTTTTGTTATGCAATTGTTTCAGAGCTGACTGGCAATTTTAGACAATTTACAGATTTTGCCGTCTGCCAGGAGACATAGAGTGCAACGGAAAGAGTCAAAAACCACTTGCCAAGGGACATAACTCTGAATTTTCTATCATATCCCACTTTTTGATTGGAGGTTTACCGATCGGAGCATGATAAGCCTTTCGCTATCAGAATACATACAGCTTGGATGTTCATGACAGCACATCGATTATACGATGTCATTCTTTAAGGAATGCAATTTGCCATCGCATTCACGGTAGGTGAAGCAATGAAAAATGGCATTATGGACGGTATCTAAAGAATATTCAGATGTATCTCTATGAAAATTAAGACTTTGTTCAAGATCATGGTGATGAAAATGCATTGGAAAATTAGGGTTCGATCCCTGCAAGTCTCTCATTTCTTTCTCTATTTACATGATCCAGGGCTGCTCGATTTGCTACTGATTTACATCGGTTCCGAGCAAAATTTAGTTCCTACAAAATACATTTATAATTATCACACACACACATACACACATATACACACACACGCACGTGTGTCGGAATATCTTGTCTTTGGCTTGATGCTATTTCGCTTTTGAGAAACACCTACCTTAGAGCAGGATCCCCAACTACCTGAAATGGCGTGAAACAAAGAAGCAATTGCCACTAATTCATATGAGAATTTTGAGCGTTCCAAGACCTCCAAAATATCAATCTTTTATGCCTTCCAACCTCAATGTCGAAGATTGAGATTCATTGCTTGTTATGGCTGATGCGAAAAGCTTGAAATGCGACTGTGTGCTTGACTGCTTAGCTTCACTCATTTGTCTATTGAATTACCGTAGCCACCAAAGGCGACGAAGTGTTCTTCCCTTTTTTTAAATATGTGCATGTGTTTATTCATGCGATTGTATGTTTCTATGCTCCTGGCCTTACCTTTTTATCTATAGAATTGAAAATTGGCATCAATACACCACCATTCTAAAAATGCTTTATTTTATTGTTTTTTTTTAAAAAGCTTTTTTGACCTAAATTTTAGATTTTGTTTTACTCAATTTTTACTCTTTTTTAGCGGAAAACGCTAGTGATGAATGGAATTTATGCTGAACATATTTATTTATTTATTTATTCATTGATTAAGTTTTTTTCACACATCTTGACACTACGGTTGTTCAATTATTGACTGCAATGGTGAGTCATACACTTCTTTGTAGAAACCCAAAACATCCTACAAACCTGCCAAAACTTTTGTGCCCTTTCAAAATCCAAGCCATTCTTGTCTGCACACATTGAAGCACAGTCAGATGTAGCGAAAATCTTTTGCAAGTTTGCAATGTCCTAGAATACTCAATAATTTTTCTTATATAAATTAATGATAATTGTTCGTTCGCTGTTTTGGCTTACGAAAATTCATAGGAAAGCTTCATGCCGTTTCGGCTTACGAAAATTCATAGGAAAGCTTCATGCCGTTTCGGCTTACGAAATTTCATAGGAAAGCTTCATGCCGTTTCGGCTTACAAAAATTCATAGGAAAGCTTCATGCCGTTACGAAAGGTTTCATGGGAATGCTTTTACAGCAATAAACATACGTATATATTCATATTCTGAATCACGAACAAAAACGTATTGGTCAAAAGTATCTATGCAGAACCTGCGACACGAATCAATGAACATTTTGTTGACCATCGCTCTATAGCGGGTGTCCTACCATATCATGTATATACTTACATAATATACACTATAAGGAGACGACTACCCTACATATCGCAATCCCCAACAGCCATCTCATAAACATTTACGCATTCCCAGGCTCACGTCCAGAAAACACACACAAACACACGTACATATATATGTATGTATATATTCTTGGGCGCATGCGCAGATTCACCTAAGAGGAACTAATCACTTCAGCTAACAGATGCATTAAACAATTTCCCCTTCCCTGGAAACGTGCCAATGTTTTTCTGGAGGCAACAATCTTTTCATCAGAGTGAAATATTTTCAAGGCCGGTCTGCTCCCGACTGGTTTTCTGCGCATGCGTACACGTCTGCGTTTCTCCGTGTCGGCGCGTGCGTTCATGTGCGTAAACCTCTCGTCCTTTTACCGCCATATTGTAGCAAGTCTCAAACCAAACCACACGAACAAAAGGAGAAGCTGGTAATTGTTTGAGAACAGATTCGCCTTTAGGTTACTTAAAAGCGGAGGAAGAAAATAATGGTGGCCATCGAAGGGTTACCTACACTAAATGCTTGGGGTTTCTATTTCGGTCGTCTTCTGCGGGACTATATATTACCATCCAAATAGATATTTGTACATTGCATACATCTGAGATTTTATAGGCATTCGAATGACTTGACTTGGCATCCTTCACTCGCTCTGTAGAAGTCATTGTTACCATTGAACATTTTCATTATTTGATGAAATATTCGAATTAGTATCAATATCGTCTAGTGCCGTCATTCCCTTTCAAGGGAGCAAAAGTATACTTGGATGTAGCATACGTGTAATAAAGAAAAGCTGTAATAAAAACAGCAGCGTCGAAGATATTAGTAACAGTTCTTTGCTTTACGCCATTTCAGTTTACGAAAGGTTTCATGGGAATGATCTACTTTTAGATAGCAGGGAAACCTGTGTACCCAATCCCACGTGCTTTTATCCACACGTAATTTTTTTACAGTAATAGATATACGTATGTATCCCACATATTGTGATCCCTTACAGTCATCTCATAAATATTGACGCAATCCCGGACTCACGTCCAAGAAACGCCAATATATATATATATATATATATATATATATATATATATATATATACTGACCGTGTAATGATGGGGGATCATCTCAAATAAGAGATTCAAGATGATATAAAGCAATTCATTATCATTCTGTTGGATCATATATCCATTTCTTAATACATGACTGTCCCGTTGAAAGAAAATAACAGAGCTGATATAGACCGTGAATAAGCAAAAATGTGAATTTGGAGTTGAAACAGTTATTTGAGCCTTTGCATTTCTAGCGGCTGTTTGGCCCTGTGGTAAGAGCAACGCTACTTCTAAGCTGCTACCATACAGGTATATATATAATTAATAATTGTGTCATCCACAGACAGCTGTTTCGTTGCATTACAACTCTTCAGTATGGCTATCGACTCAATATCCCTTCCAATACCGTTAGGTGGGATTGAAACCCTCACCCCGGAGGCAGATGCTCCACCGCTGTTCTATGTAGAACTGGACAGTAAGCAAGACCAAATTAAGCGATATATTTATTTACACATAATTCCCCGTTTACCGGCTACCCCATCTACTACAAATATATACATGGTTGTATTGTAGCGGCAATTTTAATTCAACCTGACATACATTGACTTGGTTTCTATTTTTCTGTTCATCACCCACTGCAACAGAATTGCAGTTTGTAATAAGAACCTGGGAATGCAGAATTGTAAAATCCAAATTGAATCCGCCTCATTGTCACAGTTGTTCTGCTCTTGGGAAAAACATAACGCTACTCTCTCCTCGGAATCTAGTCCCGTTACCAGTCATCTTATCTATGATATCGCTAATGGATCACCGTGAGAAGAAAAGATAAGAAATCATTACTTCCCCTGGCGAATCATTTTGCAGCTTTTAATTGAGAATGAAGGTTGATGAGAAGGTTAAAGTGCAATTGATTCTTGGTGCCGAATCAAGGGCAATCGATGCCAAAAATCTCTCGAGGGAAAGGAGAAAGAATTTCAAACCATTTATATTCCCCAGTCAATATGATACTTACAAAACCTGCCATCTTTCCAGGAGTAGTTGTACACCTGTTTATGTTCTTCGTATGAATTTCTCGATGGATACTCGGGGGTATCTCAGAACTGACAAGTAATTGACTGACCGCCCCAAGACTATTCGTTTGCTTTTTGTTTACTCCTCGACTATGAACATTATATCGATCTTCAAAGGGGTTAAAAACCTCAAACCTAATATCCTCCAGTTTCAAGTTCCACCCATTACGCCAAGCCAAGCAAATGCTCAGTTCCTTGGGTCTCCTTCCCTTTGTTTCACTTGGACTTTTTCCTCACCCTAATTTCTGTCCGGTCGGTGTTGTGGTAGAGCCAGTGCCAAACGCCTCAAACAAAAGACTGGCATTAAGCCAGCATTTTCCCGCGTTTTTCTACCTCTTTTCCCGCCATACCAAGAAAGGGGCGATGAAAGTCAGAGGAGAGAAGGCCAAGGCAACAACACCAATAATCCATTCCAAAATCTATTTGCCTCTATTTCCATGTTTCACAAATCCTATTCTGTCTTCCTCACACACTCTCTCTCCTTTTTTAGTTCTCCCCCACCTCTTTTGCTTTAGCCTTCTCCCCTTTTCCCTTCTCTTTCTTTCTCTTTTTCCCTCTTCCCCTCTCCCATGCTGTGTTATTTTTTTTTTAGGTTTCATTTTTTTTTTGTTTTTGCTATTTCTTTGTGTCCGTTTAAATCGCGGTTCGGATTTATTTAAAATTGCATTAAAAAATTACTTGGCTTTAATTATTACAGACAGAGTGACATATCCTGGCGGTAGGGGGGAAAATGGAAGAATGATGATGGTTGTATTGTAACGCCAATTGTAATTGAACCTGAGATACATTGACATGTTTTCTGTCTCTGTTTCATTACCCACTGACTTTACCGCTGCTGCAACGCCTTGTCATTAGCTTATATCATTTCATTCAGTAAAGAAGTAAATATTTCTTGTAGTAGGAAAAATAATTTTGAACGTTTTGAGACTAAATTCGTTTTAGCGAGTTTCAACACAAATCATAACAAAGGGATTATCAGTGGCCAGGATTTATGCAAGTGTTACTGACAGAATAAGGCCATTACATGAATGATATTTTGCTCAAGGTCCCTTCACATTTACTATAAATATGATTTTTTTAAGCAACGTTGTGTTTTTTTCCTCTGCCAATGAAGTTGGAAGACTAATATGAATTCGCAAAATTTCTTAATGAATTTTCGTGAAATTTCAAGGAAGGGCTGGCAATGGCCTTTGCGCAGTTACCTTCCCTGCATCATAGCTATATATCCACAAAATATCTCCAAATGTTCAAGTATTGTTAGGTTGGTCAGTGTGGTTTCTCCAAATAATATCAGAAAAGTGGCCCTGAGTAACATGATATCAGTAACAGTGAAGGATTTTTTCCTGACTGCATCTTTCCCAGTCCATCATAGTGACATACCAATGATGAGACCTTTGTTATGACCTCTGGTGATACGACAGGAGGTAGGGTGAGATTGATTCATGTAGCTGTTCTGATTTGAATTCAAAATCAGTTTACCCACCCTGTGTTTCCCACTCATCACCATTCATTATGTCGACTGCAAGATGAATAGGTTGAATCAAGATTGCAATACAGAGCATATCGTGATGATCCCACTACAGTGGCATAGGAAGCTAAAAAAATGATTCTAAAAGCTTTTTTTATTAGACACAAAACTAAATAGTATAACATTTTGATGGAATTTGCGAGGAAATAATCAACTTAATTCAAACGTTTAAATTTTCTGCCGTAAATTTTTCACAGTTTTAGTCCCTATCTTTGCAAAATATTGGTTTGGCCATGGCTGCTACGCCGCTTAACTAGGAGTGATTTGTGGAATTAGTTTGCAAGTGATCCCATAATTCCATAATAATGCAGTCTATTCAGTTACTTAGCAACTGTCTTGGAATTTTGAACCGAATTCTTCGTACGATTCACGGAGTAGACTGTTCTCATTCCGCTGTCCATGTCAGAGGGTATCTCGTATCAGTTAATTCTTTTTAGTTGATTCGTCTTTGTGATATCATTTGCCTGCCTCTTCCACTCGACCTGAGTATATGCACTACCACCAACCAACAGGCAGGTTAGGAGAAATTTACTAAGATACGACAAAGCCTCTGGCATGGACAGCGGAATGAGAACAATCCATTCACTTGGGTTTGAATTCCCAGAACTACGATAGACAGGCCGGAGGTTACAAATGAGGACTACTAATCCGAGTAAATCAATGTGCAATAATGACAATTTCTCTTTTCAGAAATTCAGACAAAAATCATGTAATGTCTATCTGTGTGTGTATGTGTGTGTGTGTATTTTAATTTTATGATGTTGTATGCATTTGTTTCAAAGTCATATAGACTCTAAGTTTTTAATTTTCAATCACTTTTAGGTATTTTTCAAGATCATTAGTTGTGCAATTTATGCATAAAATCAGGTTTGTATGTCTTACTTGAAATCCTGAATCAAGTTTGTCTATTTTTAGTGGGTTGCTTTTTTATTTCTCGCCTGAAAAACCTTTTGCATCGATTTGCCAACAATTGTTGGTCGTTGTAAAATCAACAATCCCCATGCAGTGCTGACATAAAAAAAATATCAAAGCGATTATTTCGAGCGACAATCTAAACAAAGAAATAGACAAATACCCTGCAAACGATTTCTGCCTCGGAAAATTTCAGCTTAGTGGATGGGTGTACAAAAGAGATAGTAGTTATTTTTGTCCATAATGGCGAGTACGACTACAGCAGTAGTGGCAGTGCTAGTGATTTTGTTATAGACCAAAAGGGAAGAGAAAAATGAACTGGGAAGGAAGGAGGGGAAGGCAATCAATGTTCCCGAAGCAGTAATTAGCCGTAGATCTGATTGATGATGGCTGCTATGCTCCGAGTTTGTAGTTTCTATATTTAACCATGGACGCTGTAATTACCCGGACGCTATTTGGAAGACGCAGACGACCACTGTCCAATACTGACGGCCATTATTGCTTGTGTGATTATGCTAAATGTATTTTCACTTCTCTTCGAAAACATTCCATTTTGGGGAACGGATTGTTGTCATTAGATGGGACTCTTCGATTAGTTCTAATGACTGACATCGATTTTAGACGGGTCGTTGCACAATCAGATGTATTTTTATACTTGCATTTTTATTGGATGTCGAATGCACCTAAGATGGCGAAGCGACTATTTTGGTCCACGTTTGAAGAATTCATCGCACGTAGTTACGTTAGAATAAATATGGCTGGTCTTATGATTGCTCCCCGACAACACTCGATGTTTGTGAAATCCGTAATACCTCAGAAAATAAATACTAATACTTGTATCAGTATATAAACATACACATACGCATATACACATATATTCAAGGTGTATCATCCGCAGCAATCAGTTGTGATCCAATACTGGACGAAGGCCTTTCTTATTTCTGGACGCTGGTGTCAAATTAGGCTCTCCCGTTGCCATTGTCCTCAGAGTTATCCTCCTCCGTGATTATTTGTCCCCAAAAGACTATAACGCCCAATCTCTTCTGCCTTTATACCCATAACTGGACCCATAACTGTGAGGCTTGCTGAGTCCATTATCCGTTAACCATTATGCCAGGTACGCCTCTCATGTATCGTATATACCGTTCAGAAGTTGAGCTCTCAAGATCAAGTTACTATTTATAGAGTTATAGTTTCGTTCAGTTGAATCTGATTGGAAGAGCTGAAAGCAACGGTGATTTCTCAGTCAAAATCAAAGATCAACCAAGACACTGAGTCCAACATATAGAACAGAATGGATGTTACCTTTTTTTAGGTTATTTAATAATCCTTAGTTTTCACTTGTTTCTAATGATCAACAGATCCGACACGAGACAAACCTTCCCGTAAAAGACGGACCAGCTGAATCGTTGCGCAAATACAATAAACTGAAGATGGTTAATAAGATTAACGGAATGTCAATAACTTATATCAAAGCCAAAAGAACAGCTAATCAAGGGAAAACGGAATAAAGCTATAGGACAATTTTGGTTGATTGCTGCTCGTTGGTTTCTGTAACCTTCTGCAGATGAGGGATGCAAGTTCGAGTCTGACTGGAAGCTTATTCTTCATTTCCAATCCATGCTGTTTATAAACAGTTGCGTAATGATGATCTGGAAGCGGCGATAAATAGCAACGGGAATTAAGATGAAAGAAATACCTGTCACAAAATTCAAATAATCTTCTATCCAAAAGTCTCCAGGAAAAATTCAATCAAGTGATTTAAATGAAATCCGTCCTCCGCTTCGAAAACGAAGCTTTGTTATTCAATCGTCTTAATCCCTTGGTTGAGTCGATCATATTATCCAAGTGCACATTCTTACCTGGAAAAAAAGGCGATTTTCACGCCCTTCATTCAGACATGTAAAATTCAATTTTTCAAAGGAATATTTACATTACATCAACAGTCACATTCCCTGCCACCTTCACCAGCCACTTGAATATAGCGTTGAAATGGCTGAAAACAACTTGTCATAAAAAGGCTGAAGTGACTGACGAGGGTATCGAGTCAACTTTGGACAGACAAAAATATTCCTTTCTCATATTTCACTTGTCTTTTTTTTTCAGCTGTTGTTGTTGTTGTTGTTGTTATTATTATTATTATTATTATTATTATTATTATTATTATTATTATTATTATTATTATTATTATTTATCGTTCTTCTTTCATACTATCTTTTTCTGGACACGAACAAAAGAGAAACAAAACAAAACAAAATGACCACTTGGAGCGACGTGGGGGGTATGAAGAGGATGTGGAAATCGACACACAATGCCAACCGCGAATTTACCCCACCCCCAACCTTGACCTACCCCTTACCCCCACCTTCCCAACCATATCCCCACCCCTCTGCATTTATCTCTGCCCTAACCACCCGAGCCGTCAGCAATCCCAAGAACAATTTCGAAAACAACGGCATCTCCACTTTCTTTTCAGGCCGCCCTTCCTCTCTCTCTCTCTCTCTCTCTCTCTCTCTCTCTCTCTCTCTCTCTCTCTCTCTCTCTCTCATTGTATTTATTTATTTTGGCTTTGTGTCTTCCGTTGCGCGGACCGCATCCCGTTTTGGCGCGCCCCCATCTTGAACTTCACTCTCCTATTTATGACAACACCAACTTCCTTCATGCCTAGATATGTTGTCCCCCATCCAGCTTTTAATTCTTTCTTCTAGCCTCTCTTACACCCAACCGATTCTACGGAACCCTGCCAGCCACTATCAGGCCCCCAGTCCGATTTCTCTTTTATGGATGTCGGTGATCGAGGTGATAGAATGAAAAGGTCCATGTTATACGTAACATCGTTGCAGGAATGATAGAAAGCGAAAAGGACAAAAGAAGGTGAAGGAAATAAGGCTTCATCAAGCAAACTTCGAAATAAACATACAAAATAAAATGAAACGAAGTGATAACCATCAGCCAGAACAAAAATAATAAACACAGATATGACAAGAGGGTGGAAGAGTGCGGAAGAAAATGTTCCGCAGGTTTCTGAAGGGCAGGGTGAGCTAGTCAGAAGAGAATTGCACAGGCCCTGTGGTAGGGGTAGTCGCAGAAAAACAGTGCTGAGAAAGATAGAAGTCTTATAGAATTTCCCTTCCCTTGAGCCGGATTCCTTCGATCCTCTTCGCCGTTTGTAGCTTCAGCAGAAACATGACAATAGACAGCGGGAGCCAAACAAGTGTTGACAAATTAGTTGACGGACACGACAGGCAAACTATTATGATGCTGCATCCCAATATTGACCCATGACCTTAGAAGCCAATCTCTCATCCCTACACCTTACCGTTTTCTCTCAATTATTCTATACATTTTTCGGACTATTATCTTCATCTTTGTTGTTTTTACCACAATGCTCCGACTAGTACGCTCCTCGGCCTTTTTGTGCATCTGCCAGGCCTCCAGAAGTCGTTGTATTTATTTTTACCTTCTATCTCAACAGGAACACCAGAATTCAACCACATCACGGAATGAAGTGCTGAAATTTTGCGACTTGAGAAAACGGGGTATTTGTGCTCCACCCCCTAAATCAGCTCTTCACACCCAAAGGCGTGAAGTTGGAACCCTATAGTCCATAAAGAATAATGGTGAAGCACAATTACTTCATGAAACCTTAACTTGATGTTCCTGTATGAAAATCAGTATTATTATTCGCTGGTGTTCACGCCATCTTGTCACCCTGGGGTCAGGTCATGAGTCTCCATCAACAGTCAAGTGCATCATTTGACATCTGGGTCATACAGTGGGTCATACCCTCCCTCACCAAAATGTGCTTTTGCCCTTACCCTAGATAAGTGTCAGCAGATGCCCATGGCAGAGAGTATGAAGTTGGAACAAAGCCACACTGAATGGAAGATCAGTACAAACACTATAAATACATAAAAGCTGATGATGATGCAATTCAACAATTAATGAATGAATATGGAAACAGGAATACTATCGACTTCTCGCGGCCAATTCTATTCCACGTCATCCTGCAAAAATAAACAATAGGCATGCAAGTAAACAATTAGGACTAATAACACATTTTTGACGTTTTTATTTTCGACATAAATAATTATGATAAGAAGAACTAAAGAGTTAGGATGACGATAAATAGTAGATAAGCAATTATTATATCTTATACTGTGCTTGATCTAATGAAAAATGAATAATAAAACAATTGCTTTACTGATGCAGAAATCATCACAAACGCTGCTGCAGACTAAGCTCAATTGTCATTCGCTCATTTGTCCACGCTCAAAGTAGTCTCTATTCTGTGTTATTTTTATTTGTCGGTCAATCCATCGGCCAAAAACAAGAGTGAAGTCCCCCACCCTGAGTGCAGGTGCAAACGGGCCCAAAATTTCATTTAGTTCATAATGCCTGTGAATTGATAAATATCATTAATGTAAGATGTTCTCCCTTAGGATATAGTGCAACTGACCCAGGCACTGTCCCCTCGCTCCAGGCACTGCCTTTGTCCACAGGTACTGAGAACTCGTGCTACACCGCTGAAAATCCCGACCAAGCAAGATCAGGTAACCATAGTTGGAAGCAATATTTATTCACGCGTTATTATATCAATGAAATAATGCATCAGTCAAGAAATTCTACGAATATATGCTCGCATTGATTTTTTTTCTTTTCGTTTCTAAATTTCAAAGAATTTTCCTTTTTTTTTTCCTGAAATGAAGTCGATGAAAAAACATTTTCATGTACGATTGTTTGCAATTCGAATATTGCATTTTTTATTTCGTAAAATTCATTCATGGTACGTAGAAGCGCACGTATGTGCATACTTTTACTCGCTGTATCTTGTGTTGTAAACTAATTCTTTCCTTAGATAAATAGATCATTTACAAATTTTACAATTGATGCTTTTATTCATAAATCGAAAAGATCCCCACCGCACTAATAAAAGAAACAAAACGTCAACCGGCCTAGTTACGAATACATTGTAAACACTGCCTAAATCTTATTGTAAATAAACATTACCATATTTTACAATAGATATCTTTTTCATAAATCGTGAGCATTTACCCATCGCACTGGCACTGGAAAAAAAGGGTTAACCGGTGTTTTTAGAAATAATGAACTTTGAAAGAAAGGCCCTCAAATTGTCTTATTTGTTTTTCTGGGAATTCAGATTCGACCAATCGGCAGCGAGCACATGAGTAGGCAGTAATCTGCAAATTTAATGCCATGTTGGGGTTATAAATTTTAAAAAATGAAAAAGAGGTGATCAATGAATAAGTTACTTCTCTTGTCTCTCGTTGGGCAGTGATCACTAAAAAAAAGTCTGAATTTTCAAAAACAAGCGTGAATGCTGCTGGATACAAACTAGGGATCAATTTGATGTAAACTTACATTGCAGACTGACCCTCCCCCCCCCCCACTAAAAACCTATTTACGGTGGAAATTTTCAGAAAATAATAAAAGGTTTTGTTTTCTGCACGAACTGTACCCGTGATACATACATACATTCATACGTACGTAAATACATTCATGGCCAGTCAGTTAGCCAAACACACTTGAAAACTGAAGAAACTTATGCTAACAGTTTTTGTGACAGTTTTGGTTGACAGTCTCTAATAGATTAATATGAATCGATTTTCAACGATGCATTGAAGAATATTTTAAAATTTGGTGGATCTAAACTTTTAAAAGATTTTAATCTTGTAGACATAAACTCAATTAGATTTGTTACTTTCTCTTTTGGGATATCTGACCACTTTGCAGCACAGAAGGTTTCCTCAGCATCTTCCTTATTATATGACCTAAAATCGCCTAAACATACTCTTTAGAATTCATATAAAAGTCTTGGCCATAAAAGTCAGTCACCACCTCCTTTGTTCTGCCATTCACTAACTTTTTTTCTTGCTGTGTGACACGGAATAGTAAGAAAATCACTCCTCCAGAATGTATATGATATGTATTTTTCTAAAATGACACTTCCTCGAACCTCTGAAGATTTTAGCAATGTTCATCCCATTTCGCCCTCAGTGCTATTACCGAAAATCTGACATGTTTGTATGTAGATTGTATTTGATTGAAATAAAGATTTTAGCTGAGCATGACTGCTGTTTGATATTGAGCAAAGGCGAACTCATCTGGAAATATGAAGGTGTTAAAACTGTGTGTCTGCTAACCATAGCAAATGTTCATTGTTTTCTCTGGTTTGATGTTGACAGGTTTGCCTTTCTACTGGCAACTATGCAACAATAACACATGTGAAGATGTTACTATACAGCCATTTTGTACTTGATTTGCACAAACTCTCCAGCAACTGCTTCTTTGAGAAGTTTCTTTTAAATTTCCCATCTCATCGAATGGAGAAACTTTTCTAAGGATAATAGCAGAACTGGACGTAATGGTTTCCTTCAGCAAATTGTGTGATTAAACAGTTGAAATTGGAGTTTCTATTCAGTAAGACCCACCATACCTTTAATTTAAAACTGACTATTTCCGTGTTCCTTGAATATGAGGTATTGAAAAGGGATTTCGAGTGTCTTGAATTTCATAGTGAATTGAGGAATTATCAATGGGCATCTCTACGTGAAATTCTAAATCAATTTTGAGTAAAATAATGGTGTCTATCTATTTCTCTCTCTCTCTCTCTCTCACACACACACACACACACACACTCATAACGTTGCTTTTTTTTATTAATTCAAAGGATTTGCACTTGAGGAGACATACACGCTCACACACACACGCTAACACATACATACACACACATACACACACACACACACACACATATATATATACATATATATATATATATATATATATATATGTATATATATATATATATGTATATATATATATATATATATGTATATATATATATATATATATATATATATATATATATATATACATATATATATATATATATATATATATATATATATATATATATATATATATATATATATATATATGTATATATATATAAGTACAATTATCGCTTCCTGATCTTACTTCCTGTGACCCCAAAACAATTTTGTTCAGTCAAATACACACAAAGACAATTTAGCGTGATGACAAAAAAGGCTATGCAATCAAAATAGTTTATTAGAATACGAAAATTGAAATTGTTTTTGAGTTGAATTATCTGGGAGAACTAATTTGCTTTTGTAGTTCAATTCCGTAGCTTATAGTTGGCAGGTCATTCTGTTTATCAGCTGAATTTCAATTTCGTTTATTAACTTCTTCATTGTTGAATGAATTCGTGGAGTAGAAACAATTTATTACACAACTTAAAATTATATTCTGTGTTCGTAGATTCTAACTACAGTTGATCCTGTCCATATAACAGTCGTTTTGTAACTTCTTTCTTGTTGAATCGTTGAATAAATGAGCTCAAGGTCGGAATTAGTTATTCGCTGATATTTTGATCTGAAATTTTCACTGTATAATTTTTTATCCATGTGATCCATGGAGAAGAGCTGGGCTAAGTGCAATGATAAGAAAAGGGAGTATTTTGTAAATAAATATTTGTTCGGTAAACTATCTTTCCCCTACAGGCAGTAGCATCAAAAAGCTGTAAAACACCATATTCAACACACACACATACACACATACACACATATATATATGTGTGTGTGTGTGTAGTATGTCCTACTTTTCTTACGGCTTTCGTTTTTTCTTCAATACTTTTCTTTCTGTTCCATTTTTCATTTTTCATCGATTCTGAGATTACTTTTCTTTCTCTCCTCCTCCTCCTCCTGCTTCTTCTTCTTCTTCTTCTTCTTCTTCTTCTTCTTCTTCTTCTTCTTCTTCTTCTTCTTCTTCTTCTTCTTCTTCTTCTTCTTCCGTTATTTCAACTATTCCTTCAATTTCTATTATCCAGCAACAATCATTTCTCAGCGGATCCACTGCCGTCTTCATCTCTGATACTCCCACCCCACCCTGGTTCCCTATGAAAACTCGAGATTTCCAACAACCTTTTTCCACTTGCACCCACCCCCTTCCAACCAACCCATCGGCCAAACTCACATACAGGTTTGCCCAAGAATTTCGTGCAGTTTGCTTATCAGTAAAAAGAAGGGGGGGGACAACTGGATGGAAAAAAAAAACTCCGAAAAACCTGAGTTCTGAAGTTATAGATGTATCTGAAGATAGGCAAGATTTATTAACAGTTCCCCATTCCAGCAAACCCGACTTGCAATGGGCCCTGGCGTTTTGGCTTGGGAATGGCATATCCCAAACCGAACCGGTCCCTCTTTTTTGTTTAATAAATTGGCTGGCTTATAACAAGGGGTTATGTAGAAAAGAGTCGGAAAGTGAAGCGTTCAGAGAGAAAGAGAGAGAGAGAGAGAAAGGGGTAGGGGGGTAGACGAGCGGGCCGGCTGAATGCAAGGGTGTATGGAAGGCTAGAAGTGGGCTGAAGAAATGCCCGTCGAAAGGGACGGGGGAAAGCAACTTTAGTTAAGGCTTTTCCGATCGATTTATATTGGCCAAGGCCGAGTCCAGCACGCCAACCATTTTTCCACGCATAATTCTGAATAAATCATTAAAGCTATTTCTCCCGAAATACTCCAACCACAGATATTTGTACGGGACCCCACTTGCACGGGCTTGGAAAAAGGAAGAGGCTGGTGGTGGGGTCAGATGGAGATAGAGTTTTCGAGACGTAAGGTGCTCGATGAGGGGTAGGGGGGCGTGAGGCCATAGGACCCCTTTCTTTGAGCGTCTTTTACTCTTTTGTTTACATCTTTTGCTGTCTTGTGTCATTCGCTCGTTCTTTCTTTTTTTCTCTTTCACTTACTTTCTTTCTCCACTTTCTTTCACTATTTCCTTTTTTCTCTCTTTCTCTCTTAGTTTCTCCTTTTCTTTCTTTCTCAGTTTCTTTTCTCAAATTTTGTCTTTCTCAGTTTCTTTGAGTTTTTTTTCTTTACTTTTTTTTCTCCGTTTTGGGGAACATTTTCCATATACCATAACTTAATTTTCTTGTTTAATACTTGTCAATTTGTTTACAAATTTCTTAACAAATCATTTTTTGTTTCTTCTCTATCTTTTTTTTTTTTTTTTTACTCTTTTTCCATAATTCTCATTGACTATCTCTCCGGCCCATTCATATTTATCTATTTATCTATCTCAGTTCGGATATATTTATCTATTTATTTCAGTAAGCTCATATCTATCTATCTATCTATCCATCTATCTATCTATCTATCTTTTCCAGCTTGTTGAGATGTACTAGTCTCCGTGTCTTATATGAATTTCACAACATACTCTTCGTTCTTTGAATTATTTCTTCTTGTCTCTCTCTCTCTCTCTCTCTCTACAAAATCAATGTATTTTCCCTTCTTCCAATGAAGAATGTATTGACCCAACACTAAACTTCGTCTCCTTTTTCTCTTTTACCTTTTGTAAAATTGTTAATCCCTTTAAAATAGTGTATAGAATCTAGAGTAGAATAACGGTTTATCCAAAACCTCTTTTGGGGGCCATTGGTCAATGTTCAAGCCCAGTTAAAAAAACATTTCGAATGACAATTGATCTATCGCAATTTTCCTACGTCTATTTCCCGATATCTGGTTTTTAGTTGTGCGAAGCTAAACTGTATCGATTGTAATTCGTCTTGTAAAATCAATGATGCAGTCGGTTGACCTTTATAAAGTAAATTATCCACAAAAGCATTAAAAAAGCTCTAAAAGTACCTGAACTTATTTTTTAAAAGACATTCATTTACTACATAATTTCTACAATGATTACATTCTTTTCTCTTTCTTTGTGTCAAAAATATTCGTCACTTTTCCATAGAAATTGTAATTGGGACTTTGCTCCATTTTAACAAATATCTGCTTTTCAATAGAAATTAAATAAAGTGACGAAAGCTTTTCATTTGTCATTCTGTTTTTGGTGAAACTTTTAATTCTTTTCCAAGTTGGAAATGACCTCTGAACAGACACTGTTTTAGCAGAAATTGTTCAAAACAATTATTACAGTTACACAACTTCAGGGATAGTTTGATCCATTCCATTTTAAAATTTATAATAAAATTATTTATAAAACATTCTTAATGATTTATCTTGATATATTTGCGCATCGTAAATTCCTGGAAAATCCGCTTTCGATGTTATCACATAAATGGAATCACTGTAGTTTCTTTTTACTGCATCCTTAGCAAATTCATAAGCAAGTTTCTGAAACAATTTACAATCAACAAACAAAATGATTTTTGAATCTTTGATGTCATTGTATCTTGCTGACACATGCATAATTCTGCACATTCAGGTATGATTTTTGCTGACTGAAATAGAATAAGATTCAACTTACGAGCATAGCAGTGGATAAATAAAGTTATTGGTTCCTTTTCTTCTACTTAGGCGTAAACACCATTTGTGACGCCATAACCAATGTTTCATCGTATGTTTGTGCTACAAGTCTCTTAGCAGAGGTGTATTCGTCTAAATTATTGAATATGCATTCAATAACACTAGTATCTGTTCCGTTCTCAAGGTTGTCAAATCCTATGAATGCTTCTTTGATTTCAGAGTTCAATACATACCTCAATAGTATAGAGCACTGACCTGTATTTGAAATATCAGTCGTTTAATATATTTCTATAACAATGAACGGGACTTTTGCGATTTCTTCTTCAATATCATTTTCTACAAGTGAGTCTGCAACTTCAATCAAGTCATTTTGTATCTTGTTTGAAACGTCAGGAGAAATCGAATGAATTCCGTAAATGTTGTCAATTTTTCATTACATCTTATCGTATATTTCACTAACTCAATATAGTTTCTACGATTTAACGAGGATTTTACTTCATTATCACCACGAAAAGCGACATAATAATTCTCTTAAATATCTCTCGGCTGGCCTTCATCTTTCCATTGTGAATTTCTATGTTAAATTACTTCTGCTTATCAATCAGTAAGTCAATTCGTGTAGACTCAAATGTTTTCAATTAAATTCGGTCCTTATATTGTGTTTCAGATATCTCGTGTTTTTTTTTGGGGGGGGGGGAGGGTTAGGCATTAAGCATTAGGGAAATTATTTAAATCATAATATTCATCTTTAATCCGTACAGATTCACCAGATACAGAAAATAAAAAGAAACTAATACAATTACACAAGCATTCTTCTCTCGCTCTTTGGAATGTTCTAATTATTTTGGTTACTTTATGCTGTTGAGGCTGCATAAGTTCTATGTTGGTCTAACATTTTTAATCGTTTTTGATTCTTCTTCATGAGAAAGTTTATAAAAAGTCTCAAGAGACTCACTGCCCGTATTCGGAGTAGTAATGACCACGAACTTGTCGAAATTTATTCTCTTCTATTTCTATAGAAACTTCACTCTTGTTTGAGGAGCATCAAAGATTGTGATGAAGTTAGATAGTTGCACAAAAGATAATAATAATGATCTTTAGTACTACATTTAATAAAAATACCATAAAAGTTGCAAACCAAAACAGCACTTTAGTTTATATTTGAGTTTTAAATGTTTCAAATTGAGATGTCATAGAAGTGAATAAACGGAGAGTTTTTATCTGAAAGGAAAGTATTTCCTCATTTTTTCCACAAAGTAATCTATTCATAGATATGTCTGGTAATCAATGAATAAATAACAAATGTTTTATTGAATTCAGTCAATTAGTTCAGTTTTCCAATTGATTTCCTACGTGTGTTTTCGAAAACAGATAGGTCGGTTTCAACATGATGGAGGGAAATAATTTTATATCAGCTTTAAAATAAAAGTGAAAATAAGCCAAAACAGCAGCAGAAACAGACGTTGTAACAGATGCATTTTCTTCCCAACTTACTCTACGGCGTGGTAAGATGACTTCACTGGAGAGAATAGCTATATTTATTTGGTCTTTCTACTCCGTTATCTTACTTAGCTGTGAGTACTGTCCACGGCATTTGTATCTTACATAGTCACCTGTTATATCTACACCAAGGTAGAAGGGTACGGGCAAATTTTGTCTCTCTGGTTACATACAAATCAATGTAGAAAGGCTCAGCGGATTCTGCCAATCGGAAATTAAAAAAATCACTGAATTATACATTAAATTTAGTGCATTTAGTAACAAATCTACTATGAATTGAAAATGTTTTTTTTTTTTACTTAAAATAATTAACATTTCTCAGGGAAAGTAGTGCCTATCTTGCCTAACCGGACGGTCTGTCCTTGATACTCAAACACACACACATACACACACACACACACACACTCTCTCTCTCTCTCTCATTTACACACACACACACACACACACACACACACACACATATATATATATATATAAATATATATATATATATATATATATATATATAAATATATATATATATATATATATATATATATAAATATATATATATATATATATAAAAGTGGCAGCTCATGATACGTACCCAAAGTTGATATTTCCGTTATCATAATTTGTTTTATTTTGAAACTTGACACTCTGCATTATGATTCTAAAGTGTAACGACTGACTCGACTTTGATAGCAAATGATGGCGGAAGGATTGAAATAGTATTATGCAACATGAATACATTTTCACATTGGCGTTGGGCACTTATCATGCGCAGCCACTCATATATATATATATATATATATATATATATATATATATATATATATATATATATATATATATATATATATATATATATATATATATATATATATATATATGTATGTATCTATATGCACACACACTTATATATATACATACTTTTCAGTATTTTTCCATTTTTCATTTCCCTCAGTCTTCATCCTGTGATCTGTTTGAATATCCATGTCCATCATCTCACACTGGCGAGACCTGGGTAACTTGATCGACTGAGGGAGTCTGTAAGGATTTTAAAATCCCAGAATATTTTACTCCGTTTTCTTGAATCTCAACTCCTGCACTGAGATAATTCCATTTGTTCACATGGTCAAACCAAAATTGTTTGAACTATTCTCAATGCATTACTGTCCCCAATCTGCCATGCCTGTTTCAATACTTCTTCGATGTTCGCTAGTGGTGTTCTCTTATGATGTGACTTACTGTATCGTATTTCATAATGATGAAAAGGGATGCGACCAACGGAGAGAGAGAGAGAGAGAGAGAGAGAGAGAGAGAGAGAGAGAGAGGAGGGGGATCAGAAATTGAAGTAAAGAGAGACTGAAAATTCGAGAGACCGACCGACAATTTTAAGAAAGGGAAACGAACCGAATATTCGACTTTCAGTTTATATTTCCTTTTCGTCTTCAATACTTTCCTTCAATTTATTCCATTCTTTCTTATTTCATTTTTCTTTCTTTTTTCGATTTTCTCCCCTCTAAATCCTCTCCCTTCTTTTCATCCATTTTCAATCTCACTTCTTTTCTCTTTTTCTTTTCGTATTTTGTTAATCCTTTCTTTACTTCTCTTCTTTTTTTGTTCATCCTCTTTAACTTTTCTTCTTTTCCTTTTTTTCTAATCGTTTAGATTTCACTATTTTCTTTCTTTCATCTCTGTTCTTTTTTATTACATTGATTTTACTTTAAACGAACTCAATTTTACATTTCCTTCTGTTTTCTCTCTATATATTTTCTTTCTTTATCTCTTTTTTCTTTCTTACTGTATGGATTTTATTTATTTCACTATTCTCATTCTTTGAATTTCTTTATTCTTTTTTTCTTTCATGAATTTGAGCTGATACTTCAATTTGAAACGTCAATTCAATTCTCTTTCAATCTTCTTTATTTCCATTTTCTTTCTTTCTATCATTTTTTTTCTTTGTGATCATTTTTTTTTTCACAACTTTCTTACTTCAGTCTTTTTATATTTTTTCGTAACAATTAAACTTTACACTTTTCACTTCACTTTCTTTCACTCTTTCTCTTTTCCTCTCTTTCTTCTAATCTTTCATTCTCTTCTGTCTTCAGCGTCTCGCACAGGCAACAGAGCCCAGCAAACACAGATCGTCGGGAATCATGGCAGGGGTAGGGGGCCTGGGGGTTGCCCCTCTGGATAATTACTCTGCCCATCTGATAGGGGTTCGCCCAAGATAAGATGGGATTGACTGGTTTAGATTGCGGCTAACGGGCTGATCCCCGCTCCGTGATACAAGGGAGTTGATGTCAATTAATTGCCGTGCGTGGATAAGTTGAACATTGGAACAGGCCACCTTTCCGCCGCTTTCTACTGCCGTCCCCGCCGCCATCATGGCCGCCGAAATACCAGCGTCTTTTGTAAACAGCGACCCTTTGCCTTGTTCATCCCCCGTCGTTGTTGGGGAGACGACGGAAGACATGGGTAGTGGGGGAGGGGGTAAGGGAGAGGGAGGAATCGGGGAAGTAAATGGGAGAAAGATCCGAGGAGAAGGGACGTGGGACTGGAAAGGTAGGAGGAAATTCGTTAGAATTATGAGTGTGTAGGAGCAAAAGGGAGAGGGAGGGGAAGAGAGTGCGTGAGTGCGAAATATTGTGAGAGAGAGTGTGTGTGTGAGAGAAAGAGGGAGAGAGAGAGATGAAAAATAAAGAGAGAAGGATGAAGACGTGGTTGATGGTAAAAGAAAAAGGGTTGGTGTGGGGGAAGACATTGCAATCCGGAAGGAGCAAAATGTTGGTTGGTCGGAAAAGGAGATATTTATGAAATTGGTCGAAAGGAGAAGAGAGAACTACAAAAGAAAATCCATTGAAGATTAGTAAATTAAAATAAGAGGTTGCCTTTCATAGCGTGATGGTTAACAAGCCAGTCTTCCGATTAGACAATTCGCCAGGTTAGTGAGTTGCAGCCTCGCTGAGTATCCCAATATTTGGGCCTTGAGCCAGATTAAACTGAGCTTAGTCAATGATCTTGACCTCCCCTACAGCGGTAAGGAATGTACTCTAGCCGACCATTACTACAGTAGCGTGTTCGATTCCTACGAGTTACCCAACCACGGTGGCCTTGTACCAAAGTTTTGGGACGCTTGCTGTGGCGCTTGTCTCATAGACAATGCCAATGGTGTAGAGTCTAATCTTCCCTCAGGCTCTGATTTCTAAGATTAAGTTTAGTGAATATCAATAAAAAGAAAAGCAGTCCTTGTTAGTCCTTCAATAGAAGCCATCATGCGACTGATATCTTTGAGCAGCATGCTGTGTTTGAAATGATCGATAAAACATAGAAAAAAAGGGACATCAATGAGTAGGTTACTTCTCTCGACTTTTTGGGGCAGTGATCACTAAATTTTCAGGAAAACAAGCGTAAGTTCTACCGGACACAAACTAAGGTACCGATTTAGCATGAACTTGCATTGCGAATTGACTTTCCAAAAAAAAAAAAAAAAATTGAAATAAAGTTTTTTTTGGATAATCTATACATTTTCTGCCCTCTCTTTTCATCAGTGTAGCCAGTACATGTGACACATACGTATATGGATGCATACATACCGAGCCAGCCAGACCAAGTTAAAAACCAAAGAAATCTATGTTGACAGTTTTGGTGACAACTTCGGTTAATGGTTTCTATCAAGTAAAGCTATCGACAAATCATCGGAGCAGATATTTAAGCTTGGCTTGGTCGTGCAGAAGGCTATAATATTGGAGCGCCCGGTGAGAATCGCACCCAAGGCAATGGTCTTGGAAATAAACTTTCACTTTGCGGCAAGTTCATTGTTTGAATTTTATGTATTGGCGGCCAAATCACGTCAGGTACACTGCTTCATCGTACGATAACCAGAGTTGAGCCACTAGTCCGGTCAGTATCTGAATGGGTGACCGCCCGGGGATACCATTACCCCATCCAGCTAAGATTTCATGAGCCAGCGTATCATGTTAAGGCTCATCACACTCACCCCCTGTCTCAAGACCTGGGAATATATATATATATATATATATATATATATATATATATATATATATATTAACTAGTTGTTCTATTGTACTATAAAAAGTTTACAGGACTATATATATATATATATATATATATATATATATATATATATATATATATATATATATATATATTAACTAGTTGTTCTATTGTACTATAAAAAGTTTACATGACTATATATATATATATATATATATATATATATATATATAATGTATCATTTTCTTCAATTTCTTAATATACAACAGTGAGCCAAAACGTCATAGCCAGGACATGTAGCCAAACACCAACTGTCTCGTAATAACTGCGCAGGTCTGAGGTATATAAGCAGGTAAACCGGCCTCGGGTAATCAATTTTGATGAATACCGCAATTATGGACAGAAGAAAGATTTGAGTGACTTCGATGAAGACACAATAGTTGTAGTCAGAAGACTAGGTCAGAGGCTTTCCAAAATGACATGGAGAGAGTTCACGTTCAGCGAACGATCAGCAAAAATCACCGGTCACCAACAGAGCATTGAACGCCCTAGGCTTATTGCAAGAAATCAAGGAAAACCCAAATAGAAGGGCTACTGAGGCACAAGTCACAGATAGCTTTAATCAAGGCGAAGGAATGAATGCAGATACACAGTACATCGATATTTGTTGAGTATGGGGCAGTGTAGCCGTAGGCAAGTCAAAGAACCCATGCTCATCTTCGGAAGCGTCTTCAATGAACACACGAGCGTTGGAAGTGAACCTTGTATTAAAGGAATAATGTGATCTGGTCTGTTGAATCGTGCTTTCTCTCGAATGTAGTGGATGGCCAAGTACGTATGCATTATAATCATGGGAAAGTGATCACAGTGGGATGCACAGCAAGAAATCAACAAACTACAGTTTTACAGGCTCGTGAAGAGTCAACACCATTTTCGGTAGATGGTCCTAATGATTTGGCCAATGAGTGTTTAGAGAGAGAGAGAGAGAGAGAGAAGAGAGAGAGAGAGAGAGAGAGACGAATATGAAATGGGATAGATGAACATTTACCTTCAAGCAGCACGACGACTTAATAATATGGAACTCCGTGAGAATCGAACTCACTTGTGGTTGACTCGCATGCTCACGACAGGCACCCAACCTGGTGCAGATAGATAGGATGCTTTGCAGTGGTTCGCTAGCTCAGATCATTACCACTGTAGTACGATCACTTCTGAATGGGTGACTTATGTATGTGGCTTTGGTGCCGTAGTTAAGCTTAGGATAGATAGATAGATAGATAGATAGATAGATAGATATATACATACATACATACATACATACATACATACATACATACATACATACATGGAAATTAAATAAACTAGAAAAGAAAGATATGAACAGATCGAGAGCTTGCTAGATTGATAAATACGAACAGATTAGAACAGACAAGAGAGAGAGAGAGAGAGAGAGGGAGAGGGAGAGGGAGCGAGAGAGAGAGAGAGAGAGAGAGAGAGAGAGAGAGAGAGAGAGAGAGAGAGAGAGAGAGAGAGATAATAGTCCGAGGAGAAACAGTTAAATAATATTATGTATCGTGTCTGAGGAGGTGGAGCCTGAGATGGGGAGAATAGAAAGCAAAAGATTCGGGCATCTTCCCGTGGCCTTTGGAAACAGTTTCTGAAAAGTAATCGGGTTTTCGGAATGGATATGGTTTGGGGAATCATGTGTGGGGTAGGAAGTTGGCTGGGTGACCTGATAGGTCGGTGTAGGCGACAGTGAGGAGGGAAGGTGTTTGCTCATCGGGCACGAGGCAGGGGTGATCTCGAAGATGGTGGACACCCGGAATAATTCTCGCTCCACATAAATTGTCACTGAATTTATTTGATTCGCCTGTCGTCCATCGCCGTGCACGCAAACGACAAACAGACAGACATTAATCCTGTCCAGCAGCAGCAGCAGCAGCAGCAGTCAGGCTTGTCCGGAAACAAGAACCGCAAAAACAGCAACAACGGCAATAAAAATAACAATTGCCGAAAGAATCAAAATATTTGTCATGACGTTGGGAAGAAGAAGAAGAAGAAGAAGAAGAAGAAGAAGAAGAAGAAGAAGAAGAAGAAGAAGAAGAAGAAGAAGAAGAAAAAAGAAGAAGAAGAAGAAGATGAAGAAGAAGAAGAAGAAGATGAAGATGAAGAAGAAGATGAAGAAGAAGAAGAAGAAGAAGATGAAGAAGAAGAAGATGAAGAAGAAGAAGAAGAAGAAGAAGAAGAAGATGAAGAAGAAGAAGAAGAAGAAAAAGAAGAAGAAGAAGAAGAAGAAGATAGAGAAAATGAGGAAAGTAAGAGAGAAGACGAACTGGGTAAAAAAAAAGAACAACCAGGAAAAAGGAAAGGAAGTCGTAAGAAGAGGGGAAAGAGAAAGACAGAGAGAAAAAAAGAGAATAGAAAAGGGAGAAGAAAAGGACAGAGAAGAAGAAAGAGAAAAACAAGAGAGAATAAAAGAAGAAAAAAAGCAGAAAGGACAGAAATTTTAGTTCTTACACAAATCACTACTTCAGAGCAAACCGAATTTTCCATTCTTTATTAGAATATTGTTACAATTAGCATCGTGAAATAGGAATAAAGAAGAAGCATTGGACAAGACTTGAATTCACATTCCTTATCCTGTCGTGTGCAATTTACTTATACTGATTTCATGTTACTTAACCCTGATGCTGTGATAAAAAATAAGAAAGCGAAATGTCAAACGTTGATATTGAAAATACTTCATTTGAAAGTTCCAAACAAATTTTTGGTGTCAAAAAAAATTTTTTTAAAATTCGTCACTTCATTAATTGTCAATCAAGTCTGAGTTGTCCATTAGCGAGAACAACAAGTACAATCCTCACCAAATTTGAAGAAGTAAACTCTTCACTGATTGGAATAAAACGAATTTGGAATGAAAAATAGCTTCCAACAAGATCTGAACATATTCCCTATCTCGTATTTACATGGTCGACGTCTTAGCCAATTCGACCATGGAAACCTAATAATGAAATAGGCTTCAGATTGATAGTTTTAGTGTCGAGGAGTATGTGACCAATAACGTTTAGCTGTTGCCGCCAATTACAACACTGAGTCGATACGCTCTTCGAGGTCTAGAGCCAACAGCACGAAATCAAATGTAAAGAAGTAGCCCCCAACAAGACTCGTACTCGGATCCCACATATTGGGAACATATTGATGTCGCCTCAATCACTTGACCACGGAATCATGGATGATCAAGTCATTCTGCCAACCTGTGTGCACCATTCTCACCAATATTTTGATATCTAGTAATAGTACGGAAATTCATTTGAACTTTTTTGATTGAGCATTTTCGTTATTGTTACTTTATTGCAAGTTCCATTTTATTATTGTTGTCTTTTTCATAGAAAATAATGGATAAATGGCAAAAATTTCATCGTCTTGTGACCGATTTTTTTATCACTCAAATCGAGGCTCAACGCTGGGTGATTTATTGTTATCCGCCAATTCTCTACCTGGGAATGTATGGAACTACAAAATTGAAACCATCGGAGCGAAATGATATTTTGGGGTTGGAAATGCTTTTTTCCTCACGACAATCAATTAATTTGCATTTTTTCTTACTGTATCGATTGCAATTCTTTTTCTGTTTAGGAGCGTCGATGGCAGAAGAGGGAAGTTACCGGAAGTCCCCAGAGATGAAAGCAAAAAGTTCAGCTGGAGTCGAAGCTGGTTAAAAAATAGAGAAATATTTTCTTGGATTCTCTGCGCAAAAATCTTTTGTGTACACACAACACGGATGTACAAAAAGCAGATTGATGAATATCCTCAGCTAATGTATCAAGGAACAAATTGGAAGGAAAAGCAATAAATTATTTTGCTTCATATAACATCCCCTGTAAAACATTTGAAGCTTTCGAGAAAGAAGGATTTCTTCTGTTCGTCTGTACGTCTTTAGGCAGTTGTTCCCACGTTCATCAAATGGTATCGACAAAGAGACATTGTTTCGATTTATTGTAAGCTAGATTGTAGAGTTAAAATAATTCAAAAACTTAGCATGACCAGTTGAAATAACTTTGAGATTACAAGCAGGCCACTCAAACTATTCGCTTAGGTGTAGCGAGTTTACTCAGCGCTTCGTTATCATGGCCTTGGGTCAAACTAAACAACGGTTTTAAATACTTGAGGCATTGGCTGTAGCGTGATGTTCAGGATTCTATCAATTAGCCAGTGTAGTACTTTAATCTTCACTTGATACTCCACTGTTGCTGTCCCGGTGGCCAACTCAACTAACTTTGGTAAATAACAGCAAGTAGTAGGTACTAAAGTAAGTCGTAACAGCGAGGAGTAGGCACTAAAGTAAGTAGTAACTCTCTTCGAAACAAAAGTATATTGCTACTACCTATGATTAGCTTTGGATAAGAATTTCTATCTATTCTATCTTTCAAATGATCTACAATGACTGACGCTAATAAATGGCTGAACGGCCTCCAAAGAAACGGTTTCATTTATTTCTTACTTGAGAAAAGTCCCATCAATCTGGTTTTCATTCTTCAGTTAGGCAATATTAAAAATAAAACCTAGAAACTGTCAAATGACTAATGTTTTTAGGCAGCACGCTGTGTTGGGGATGATGAATTTAAAAAATGGGATGGTTATTGAATAATTTACTTCTCTTGTCTTGCTTTGGCAGGTATCACTGAAAAGTTTGAATTTTCTAAAAAAAAAAAAAACAAAACAAAAAAAAAGAGAAGTGGACACAAACTGAATGAACTATTCAGCATAAACTTACATTGCAAATTGAACCCTACAGTAAAAAACCTATTGGAGGGGGAGTCAGAAAACAAAAAAACTGTTTTTATTGACATAAAAAAATAATTGTTCAAATTTTTCAGTCCTATAGCTCCATTGGTGTGGGTGATGTTTACATACATTGCCAGCCAGCCGGACCAACTTGAAAACCGAGGAAACCTATGTTGAGAGTTTTGATGAAATTCTGGTTGACAGCTTTTACCAAGCCTGAATGTTATCCAAGAAGGATGTCAAATGTGACCAAACTGTCAATACAACCTGTCAAAATTATGTCTCTCCAAAACGCACTCAACATGAGTTATCTCCCTTGCATTTTTAGACATACACAGGAGGAGGGGAAGAAATGAGAGGTGGTGGGAGTGTTTCGGTATGTAGGCCACGGTGAGGCCTTCTTGCTTTAGAAATGAACATTTAAAATATTGGTGTTCCACCTCAGCTTGAACACCATCTAGTGATGCTGATGGGAAATACGCAACTCTCTCAACTCCGAGGCAGGCCATCATTCAGTTTTTTAATGGTAATATCATATATAATTATCCATAAGACTCCATTTTCCCTTTATTGTTCGTTGTTAGATACTGTCAATCAAAACTATCAACACAGGTTTCTTCAGTTTTTAAGTTGGATTGATTAGCTGGCTGGCTCGCTGGCTATGTATGTGTGAATGTATTATGCATACAAGCTGCAATTAGAAGGCTGAAAAATTTAACATTTACTCCTTATTATGTCTGGAACAAAGTTCTTTTTCTGCTTTTTGAAAATTACTCCTCAGTAGGTTTTTAGTGGGAGGCTCAATTTACAATGTAAGATTAAGCTAAACTGATCCCTTAGTATCCACACTTGGTTTCTGAAAATTTGGACTTTTCTTTAATGATCACCGTCCAACAAAAGGCGAGCAAAATAACTTGTTCATTGGTTACCACTTTCCCCATGCAGTCAAAAGACGTTGATCTCCGGACGGTTTCTACTGAGTGACTCTTAGCCCTTCCATTAGATTTATAGATTCTGAGGAAGAGAGGGACATATCGTTGTATCGACCTTTCTTTGTTTGGTCAGCATTTGTCAGGGAGAAGATAAACAGAATTGAACTGTACATTGGCATTGGTCGAAAAAGGTACAGTTGATCAAATAGATCTTATCCTGGGACACATGCGCACGCACACACATGCACACACAGGTTGGTGCATACGCAGACGTATACTCTCATGCGCTTGTACATTTGCCCCCCCACGTGCATATATACCCACACACACATACACACTCACGTGCACATATATGTATACAACCACACACAGGCGCTCGCTGAGTAGGAATGGTTAGCAAGATAGTCTCACAAACCGATACTAATGTAGTGAACTTGATTCTAATGAGAGACCAAAATACAGGATATCATGCCAGTGCTTGTGTGTTTGTGTGTGTGTGTGGGGGGGGTGCATTTGTGTGTGTTTGTGTGATTTGCTTTCGAAATTCTATCGTCTCTTTGGGATTAGCATAATCTTACATTGTAAATTGAGCCTCTCACTAAAAACCTACTGAAGGGTAATTTTCAAATACAGAAAAAACATGCACACATACATAGATGTGCCCACCTACATACATGTGAAACGATGAGCACTTAGATGAAGGAGCAACCAGTGGGTAGGTAGTTGATAGCGACTCCAAATTGTAATATATATATATATATGTATATATACATATATATATATATATATATATATATATATATATATATATATATGTGTGTGTGTGTGTGTGTGTGTGTGTGTGTGTGTGTGTGTGTGTGTGCGTATGTGTGTGTGTGTGTGTGTGTGTATAAGCATAGTGCCCGTAAAAATAAAGGTATCATTATTATCAGCCTAGGATCAGAGTATACATGGATTGTGTAGAATCAAACTGGTCCCCTGTATTGATCAAAGTGTAGTTTCTGTGCGCTCTGGCGGAAGTTACGGACAGAAAAATAAACAAAGAAAAAGTCACACTGATGATGATATAAATAAATGTGCATGTGTATTGTGTATTGTGTGTGTGTGTGTGTGTGTGTGTGTGTGTGTGTGTGTGTGTGTGTGTGTCTGTGTGTGTCACTTTGGTACAACATTTCCAATTCAAAATCTTCGATATCAAAGAAAAAAAGCCACATAAAAATGTATTTAAAAGGCGTCACTTGGATTAATTGCCGAATATCACACATTATTTTTCTCGAATCTTTTTTTTTTTTTCAATTTCTGTTTTTGCCTTTTATAATTCTTGACATTTTTGAAACTGGGCTAAGAGGAGGCCTTTTAGGAAAGAAACCAAAAACACTCTTCAAATAATTTAGATGAAAAAAAACTAGTGCTCTAAAACCTTTAAAAAAGCGTGATAGTCAAATTAGCAGACGTGTCTAAACAGGTTTTTAAATGGTGCTGAAGAAAGTGTATTTAATAGATAAAAACCATTTCAGTTGGTCGCTGCCATTTTGGGTGGGGTTTTTTAGCGGCTGTTTTTAGAGGAAAAAAAGACTTTTTTTTCAATAGCAGAAAAATAAAGGGTTGGAAGTGGTTTTTGGAGTAATGGGAGTTTGGGTAAAAAAACGTCTAACAAAGAACATTTTGAAGAGGAAAAGGAAAAGGAATCCATAATGGATACTACTACTACTACTACCACTACTACTACTACTACTGATAATGATAATAATGATAGTAGTAATAATAATGATAATAAAAACAATAATAATAATGATAATGATGATGATTATGATGATGACGACGATAAAAGCAGAGAATAGTTATGTATAGAAAGAATATAATAAAATAATGATAATAATGAGGATTGCAATAATAAAAACAATAATCTCCAGAAAATTGTGAAAAACAGTCACAATAAATAGTCCTACTAATTACTCTGATGGTGATGACATCAAAAGAAAAAAGCACCAAGTCGTATTAAAATGAAATAAAAATGACAAAAATGATAATGGTGATCATAATTCAAATCATGATTCATACAGAATCTACAACCATAAAAGTCATAACAATGTTGATGAGAAGGAGAAGAATATCAAAATAATAATAACATTGTTTCTGTTCTTTTCCTGTATTTTTTCTTTTAGACAATCTCTTCGCCCTTCTCAATTCTTTACTAGGCTGCATAGGTGTCTACCAGATGGAGACATCTAGTTATGCTGGGACCACTGAACAGCAACAGTGATTTTGAAAAGGCCCCCGAAACAACGTACAGGTTTTGGTAAGTACTTGTGAATAACCCGTTGATACCTTTAGTAACCATGCAAGAACTTTACAATAATTTCAAACAGCATAAGCTAAACTAATACATTGGAGTTCTCGAATATGACTCGATAAAACGTAAAGAAATGAAAGAAAAAATAAAAAAGAATACCTTACAACGATAAAAAAATAGACCGAGCTGTATTGCAAACATCTGGGAAAAAAAAGAAATAAAAAGTATCGTTATTTAGAGACACAAGTTCATTTCAGGGCTGGACAAAGAGCTCCAATTTGTGTATTGGCGAACAAGGAAGCTTATAGCAATGCACAAGGTTTTACACCCCAGAGATGACACAGATAGACTGCATGTGAAGAATAAAGAAGGCAGCAGAGGACTCATCAGCACAGAAGACTGTACCCAAAAGTATGGAACTTTGAGATTCTATCCGGACGACAGCATTACTAGCATCAGCTAGAATACCGAGGAGAGTCCTGGAGTATTGAGGACTTTTTTCTTCCTGTCATCGAGCTGTAATTCTTCATTCTTTCACCCTTTCTTTGTTTCTTTTTTCACCCGTGAAAGCTGAAAGAGAAAAAATGTTGCTGATGAGGGTAAAGAAACTTTTACCGTAGCAGACGAGATGAGTAGGGGTGGATAAAAGTGATTGAGAAAAAACAATTTTTTTTTCGATTTGATGATAATAAACATAAAACCATCGTGCATTGGATGGGTGGAGAGGTGGTGACACGTGGAATAAAAAGTCACATTTTATTCAAAACCACTTCGAAAGAAAGGAACGAAAGAAAGGAAGACAATTTCTTTTCAGAGGGGAAAGAAAAAAAATAAGTAGGATTTCTTTCTAATAGTCTGGATTATCTTAATGGGACCCAAGGTTTCTTTAACGTCCCCAATTTTGTCTGCATTTAAGGTTCTACCATTACTAGTGCTGAGGCAGCGATTAGGACTGAAGTGACAATTGTTATCGACTGTTAGTCTTGTCATTAGGTTCATCAACAGTCGTAACTATTCTGAAATGTTTAATGACCTTTTTTTAGACAGACAATCTTGTCTTGTCGTCTCGGAAAATCCTTTACAATGTTAATGGCCTTTTTAAAGGATGTAGAAAGCAAATGCTATTCAGACAAATGAAAGAAAAACGGATTTGAAAACCACCCGGAGAGAATGCTTACGTTCACCTTTTGTACAGAATGACATACGGTAAAGTGGCCATGGAGAAAGGGGAGACGGAAAGAGAAAATAGTGTTTGCTTTTCATTAATTTTTAAATCTATCTTTGCTTTTTTATTTTCTTAATTTATCAATTGTCCGAGCGCATTGAAAATAGAAATAGAAGGAAAGAGGAATGAAGAAAAATGGTGGGATGAAAGAAAAGCAGAGAAAAGTAAAGAAAATTAGAGAGAGATATATACAGAAGAAGAAGAAGAAGAAGAAGAAGAAGAAGAAGAAGAAGAAGAAGAAGAAGAAGAAGAAGAAGAAGAAGAAGAAGAATGTATGAAAGGTAAAAGTGAGAGAAGGGAAAGAAGAGAATTAATGAGCTAAGAGAAGGAGAGGACTCATTTGTTAGGAAAAAGGGAAAGATTAATGAGAAGGAGGGAAGTAAAAACCAGTTCAGATAAAGAAAGAATGGAATGAAAGAAAGAAAGCAAACAGGTAAGAAGAGGAAACCGAAAGGAAGAGAAATCAGGAATCATTTAAAGAAATGGAAGAAAGAAATTGAATGAAATGAGTGAATTAAAAAAGGAAGAAAGGAAGTTGAATAAGAACTTGATGACTGAAGGAAAGAGAGAAATTTTGAAAGAAATGAAAGTGGAATTTAAAAAAAACGAATGAAATGGAAAAAAAACAAGAGAAAAAAAAGAAGAGTTGATCATATTGAGAAAGAAAAAATGAATAAATAAATAGATTTAAAAAAAAACCGAAGAAACGAAGGAGATTCTTTTTCAAACGAAGAGTTTCAAACGGATGGATATTCAGACCTTAAAGTGAATATGTCGGAAGACGAACAAACATCTTTAGTAAAAGTTGAAAAGGAAAAAGACAAGGAAACAGAAGAAAATGGGTGGGGGTGATAAACATCGCCTTCCCTTACAATCCCCACTCCCATACGGTCGCCTTAACAAATTTCGTGTAACGAGAACGCATCCATCTAAACTGTTCGTATTTCTTGAAATCGGAGAGATTAGTTTCCCTTGAATAATGGACGCCAACGATGAAAGAGAATTGCTCCTTTTTCTTCCCAGTACTTTTTTTTCGGGCGAGAAACGAGGCGGGACGCGCAATCAACGGAAGCTGCCGGAAGGGGCGGGATACCAAAAACTTGACAGATGAAATGACGGAGAGGAAATACAGACCCACCACCACCATCACACACTCACAGGAATGGCGGTAGACGATGTGTAGTAAATTGAAGACAAGCAGACGATACCACTGACGTGGGAATCGTTGGATTATGCCTATCTTTGATTTCGATATTCAATTCAAAAAATATCGGAGGATGTATTAAAATAAGAAGTGCTCTAATACTAAGTTTCAAGTAAAACCCTGAAGAAGCAATTCTATAGCTGGGATATTCTATAGCCTGTATCCAATGTCTTCATTCATGTAATTTAAAAGCTTCAAGCTGTTTTCAGATCGAAGCAAACGATGATATTAAAAACGTTAGACATATTTTATTTACTTCTGCCAATGAAACCAGAAGTGGTATATATATTCACATGTGTCTATAGTCTGTCCACACAATATCCCCAGAAGTACTCAATGGATTTCAATGAAGATGTGTAGTAGGGTGGGCTATGAGCTAAAGATTGATAGATTTGGGGGGAATTTCCAGTTGGGAGATATTTTTCAAATATCAAGACAACTTTCCAAAAATCAAAAAATCGGAACACACAGTCACCTTCCCTTCACCATATGAATTGATTTTCATTCAGTTTTTTTGTCAGTGCATGACGTTGGTAGGGGCATGCACTCACTGAGTGCTTTCTAGTTTATTCATTTTTGCATTCGACAACTTTTCCCCTTTTTTTGGCTCTACTATCAAGATTGTTTACTTTGATGGTTGACATTTTCATCAACCATTAAATTAAACGACGGGAATTCAAAAGAAATAGCTCCAGACGATACTAGATCCCGAGGTATGTAATACGAGTTTGAATCTCGCCAAAAGCTGCTATATCATTCCGGTTTCCTACAGTTTAACATAACAAACGCAGTGATAGACAAAAGTTGTGGAAACTTGTTAAAATCAATCAACTCTATTGATGAACAGTATGTTTTTCTTGGTTCACTGGTCGTAATAGTGGACCCTTTCACTTGGTGGATGCTGGAAAATACTTTTTACCTACCGTCCAAAACTATACACCCTTCCGAGTAAGCGAATTAAATATTTTTTCCTACAAAGCAACAAAAAAAAAACATCTTAATCCAATGTATATCTGTTATTTATCCCACTGCTATTGAGGAGTAGATCATATGAGAAAAAAAATGATTCAGATCGTATAGCAATGATCAGCAAACAAAAAAAAAACTGCTGGCCGTTATCAGTGGGTTCTATCCTCATTAGAACAGATAAAGAATTTCTATGTTAAAAAATAACATGAAAAATAGCCAAGAACGCACATCGTAATGCAATGACCAGCAAGCTAATCTTGCTGGTAGTTGTCAGTGAGTTCAATCCTCATTGGATCTCACTCTATTGATTGTCTGATATAAAACTTACATTTTGATAAATAATATGAAAAAAAAGAAAGAAAAGATTTTGACGATGTTGTAAGGCAATGATCAGCAAGCTAGTCCAGCTGGCTTTTGAAGTGGGTTCGATACTCATCGGATCTCTTAATAGATGGTCTGATACCAACTCATGCTGATAATACACATGTATATGATAGACAGATCGACCTTGTTTTATCCGTAACACTGATCTCTTTCACTGGGGGTAAACATTCTGCTGATAGAAATATTTCGTACCCACCATTTTGAACGATGGATACTTGAACTGAAACGAATTCACAATTTTTTTTAGATCGTTTCATAGAAAATGAAATATATCCATGAAAAATTTCACGGATATTACTTAATAATAAGTATAAAACTAAGCGTCCTAATGGCAGTTGGAAACTGTAAAACAACTTTATGCTATTATTGATATCAGTCAAAGAATATTGCGTGCAATAAAGTCTGATGAAACATTCAATGGCAAAAAGTTTAAAGATGAGAACCCATTCCTTATCATAACAGATTTGGTATCTGGGTGATGCCAAAACCAGTTAAAATTAGTAATATAAAAATGTGTGATTATGAAAATACTTAATCTCAAAATCTCTAAAATGAAAATATTTAGACACCATTTTTGGAATTTTTGGTACTAAAGAAATGTTTTGAGAAATGCATGTTTACATAGTAAGTTTGCTGCAGAACAATCATCACATTCTGCAGTGAAGGGCAGATTCGTATCGAGGCAAAGAATTTCGGGAAAATGGTACCGGAATGGCCCGTTACGTAAGCAATATTGAACCAGTTTTCAACAAACAGAAAAGTAGATATTTACAAAGCTAAACTTAGTCTGGTATATTTTTCCAGGAGTTAACTAAAGATATTTTTACCAGTAAAATTGTTACCTTTAAATGGATGTGTGCATGTGTGTGTGTTCTTGTTCTTATAGTACAAAAGGCAATAATTACACACAATTAAAGTTCCTTGGAACAATGTTCGGATTGATAATATCATGATTGTCGTTTTCTCAAAACTTTCCAACTGATAATTAAAGGGTAGAAGGTTATATCTTTGTTTGGATTGCTACTTACCATATCTTAAGACGTACACTTCAATTACAACCACCACCACCACAACTAACACAACAACTACTACAAGTTAACAACAACAACAACAACAACAGTAATAGAAAAGAATATTCATTTTACCACTGCATGTTTAATAAAGTGGTACCTTGGAAGCCTCAAATAATAACTCACTCGACCCTTTGCCGGCGGTTCGAAAATAGATTCAACTAAACTTCCGCTCATCTGTTATTAGACCAAATCAAAAGCGTTAAAAACGAATAATTAAGTGAGAATAATAAATGTTAGTAAGCAGACCAGTCTGGTTCCAGTGACGCCTCCGATGCCATCAGAGGAGACAGAGACCATTTGAGCAAAATGGTTCGTCTAATGTCTTCGGCCGTCCAAGACCAAGTCTGCAACAGACAAGACGAGACGCTGAGAAAGCAGAAACAGGAACGCAGTCGCTAAACGAGCTTTCAATTAATAAATAGAAAACTGTTAAATGCAGCGCCGTCTTTGCAAATTAAATTCCTCCTTCAGCAAAATTACAGCTCGCCGGAGCCAGACGGCTGGCTGCTTTTGACCAGCGATCGGCGAATAAGTCAATATCGTCCTTTACGCTTATGGCTTCTGTTTTGACTGCTTTAGAACATTATTACCTCCACCATAAATGGCCGATATAATCATCAGCAGAATCAACACAGACCTAATCAACAAACATTACTAAAACTGGTCTGGTTAGTCACCCAGAAGAAACAGTTATGCGACCATTGTCTTGGGACAGTATGCTGCATTGGGGGTGATCAATTATGCTGGACTCAAAATAAGGGATGAATTTAGCATAAACTTACATTGCATTTTGAACCGAACCACAAAGAATGAAAAAAAAAAGACTGTTGTTCTCATCTCAGTTCATTTTTTGAATACAACAGTTCGGCCGTTGTCCCCAACGGCCTCATCCAGGTAAGTGTTATAAATGGGCTGGGTTCTGAAAGTGGAGGCAAAGGTCACCCATCGATATGTTGGGGCGGAATTTCTCATTTCCGCTGTCTATACTCGATCAGGAAAAATTCATAAGATGAAAACAAGTTCGAAATGATCTTAAAAGTCAAGAGAGAAAATCATTAATTTTATCACAAATACTATCTTCATTTTGTGGGCCAGGACAATGAGAGCAAGAGCTTTTTGTTGTTACTGTCTAGGCAAGGGGGGTAGTTTTATGAAAGTGATTCACCTCAGTGTTAACTCATCCTCTCTCTATCTTGTCAACAATTGCGGCATGCCAGTAATAAGAGCCTTTTCTGGCGATGACATAAAGCGCAAAGAGGTAGATCGATTGAGACGGGTCATCTGTACGGAAAATAGAATCAGCAAACCAAGTTTGAATTCAGGCATCAACTTGAATCAAATTTCCTTCGATCTAACCAATCCTTAAATATCTTGATTAAAAAAAAGTCTCGTCATTGGACTTGATCCCTACTTCATTAGGGTCTTCCTGTTAGTTGCGTATTTTTATCTTGAGTAAAGCCACAACAAAATCTCTCGGTAACATTGCTCAATACAATCTGACTCCTGCACATTGCACCCGGCCTATTTTACCACGTGCCGGATTGTAACCTTGTGTTACCTTTCTTCTTTGTTGCTTGAGCTTCAATTTTGGAGATTTGGGATTTATTATTGCCAATCGAGCAGACTTGGACCATTAGAGGAGGAGAGAAAGACGAGAGGGGTCGAATTGAATTTTCTTTTCCTACGCCCTTCCAACACTCCACCATCAGGTGGGGGTCAGGTAAAGGCTGATGGTGTTTGGCGGATCGGGACTGGCTGGGGTCAAGGAAAGAGAAGACTGATGCGACAGATGGTGATATCAGATAAAAATGGGGCATTAATGAAAAACACCAAGGCACACTCGTAAATGTCCCATTTTGAGAATATATAATAATGAATATGCTGTGATGTTAAGTTTCCAGCCTTGGAAATCAAATGGACTCTCAATCTCAATATATCGTCTTTCCCAGCAACGGACTTATTTTCGGAAAATTAACCTTGAAATTCTATCCAAGGTTTTCAAGGTTGACTATTATATTGCTTATAGACCTACACACACACACACACACACACACACACACACACACACACACATACATATATATATATATATATATATATATATATATATATATATATATATATATATATATATATATATTTACATAGCGAGAGAGAGAGAGAAAATACTTTAATACTAAGTTTTTATTTGGGTTTGACTTAAGAATGAACTATATAAGCTAGTGCTTGGTATAATACGTAAAGTAATCATAAAAAAATCTTTGGTGTATCAATAGTATTAGTAGACCACTATGAATCAGTCAATTTTCGAGTAGTCATTGAATAGTGCTATTCCGCATATGTTCTAGTATTCTTTCGACTGGTTACCTACCAATGCAAAGTCAAACTGCAAACTGTTACAAGTCTGGCTGCTGCAGGGTCATATTCCACTCCTAGATGAAAAAGATATTTAAAAAATACTCTTTGGTAAAAATATATTTATTTATTAGGATGAAATAAACCCCAGCATTTCTGTATGATAATTTTCTGGTAATATTTGAAACTTGTCGATTTAGCTCGTCACTTGGTCGTGTGTTCAAATCACAGCACGGTAATGTATGTTTTACATATCAGTTAGGATTGTTGTTGTTGTTCTTGTTACGGAAGGAAAGCTATTTCTAGACAGGAGCTTGACAAAAAAAACAAAAAATGATCATGAAGATGTCAAACGCTGAACACTAACGGACGGCATTTGCACAATGGTTGTTTAATTTGACTGCATTCAGGTATTCGTTGTGTTTTATTCTAAAATGCATTCTTTTATTATTCATATTCCGGAATACGATTAATTGGAAACGATCAAACTTAAATCTATTCTTTTTACTCAGCCATGGTAAAGACGGGTATAAATATTCCTTGTTAAAGACGGGTATAAATATTCCTTGTTAAAGACAGGTATAAATATTCCTTGTTAAAGACGGGTATAAATATTCCTTGTTAAAGACGGGTATAAATATTCCTTGTTAAAGACGGGTATAAATATTCCTTGTTAAAGACGGGTATAAATATTCCTTGTTAAAGACGGGTATAAATATTCCTTGTTAAAGACGGGTATAAATATTCCTTGTTAAAGACGGGTATAAATATTCCATGTTAGAGACGGGTATAAATATTCCGCTGTGAATCGGTGAAATTGCCTATTTGACAAATTTACAATTTTTTTTGTAAACAAAAGTTGGATTTCACTTTGATTACATTGAGCTTTGATTGTAAACAAAAATGGCTATTTTACATACTTGTTTCGATTAAATGAAATTTTTGTTGAATTAGAAATACGTAATTACTCATCTTTTATGCACTAAAAAAGGTTAAAATTTCGCCAATAATCATTTTCTGAAATGAATTGGTGATGTGCCTTTAATACTGGGAAATACGCCCTCGTACGCACGCACACGCGTGTGTGTTTGTGTATATGAGAGAGAGAGAGAGACAGAGGGGTGCTGGGGTGTTATTCAAAGTATAATCCGTTTATATAATATCATTGTTCTTAGCATATACTCTCATCACGCGGATGTCGTGGGGTTAGAAGCACCCAGGCAATCAGTCATTAGACCCACTTCCGGCTTGCAAGGCTTGTCGAAGCTTCGCTCTGCTCAGAGCATGATTATCCATCTAGGTACTGACGAGACATTGCTTAGTTTCGGTGATATTTCGATTGTCGGTGTATCCAACCTGATTTAGCCGAAACCCCTCAGTTTCCTCAGTCCAAGTCCTTGTGTTAAGGACCGTTTACATTGAAGTAAGCAAAAACCATTTCTCTGATAAAACGTTTGAAACTGTCAAGAACAACCTTTCCGATCCGTAGGTCATATATCCAAAATGTCAATCGTATTATAGACAGCGAACTCAATTTCTATTCTAGACAAATTTATGAATTACAATTATTTCATCATTGATTTGTGATTCCGAAACAATAGTAGAATTACAGAATAAATTATAAAATTGACATTCTGAAAAAATTACATAAGATTTTAAATAAATAACTAGATTGGCTGTGGGCCAGAGAAAATTTTGCCACGGACCAAATCTTTCCCTCTCTATAGTTGCCCATATGTTGTTTAAAATAATTGATTGTTTTGCGTTTGATTTTAGACTTAATTGAAGTCAGTGTTCTGCATGTGGTTCTATGTTGCAACCAGAACAACGATGACATTTTGTCGCATTTAATTGAAATTCGAAACCATCAACCAAAACTGTCCACCAAACTGACAACATAGGTTTTTTCAGTTCTCCGATTGGTATAACTGGCAGGCTAAGTATTTATCATGCAAAGAGACAGCACCAACGGAGCTAAAAGGCTGAAATTTTCAAAACTTACTCTCTATTGTCTATAGAAGAAAAGTTGATTCTTTTTACCCTCTTCTGGAAGTATTTTTGTGGGGGGTTAATCTGCAACGTAATTTTAAGCTAAATTAGTCCTAAGTTTGTGTCCGGTAGAATTCACATTTGTTTCTTCTTGAAAATTCAGTCTCTCTTAGTGAACACTGCACAACAAAAGGTGAGAGAAATAACATTAATTGATCATCCCTTTTTATGATTTCTTAATTGATCACTCCCACACAGCATGCAAGCACAAGATTGTAGTTACGGTCTGTTTTCTCTTAGTATTTCCTAAAATATTCTTTGTGCTAAACATCTCAAGTCTTTTATTCCATTTAGACCCACATCTTCAATCCAATTTTATGGTAGTTTTTTTAATGATTTTTTTTTATTTCAATGAAAAAAGAAAATACAGTCACCAATAAATCTTTAAATAATGTCATTCTTTCATAAGTTTTACTAAAAACATGCAAGGGAAAACCTTTTTTCAATTTAACAAATCGGAACAGGGAAACCAATATATTGTGGTTAGCAAATATACGAGAGAGAGAGGGAGAGAGAGAGAGAGAGAGAGAGAGAGAGAGAATGAATTCGCACAAACGTTAACACACGTTTTGGTATAACCCTATATACGGATATGGCTGCGTACCCACAAACACACCAACAACATGTATATATTCACAAAGACAAATATATTGTACATATACATGCACCAATAAGCAGACGCCCATTCATACAAATACATGCGTATATGTGCAGACACTGTCGTACACATTACAAGATAAATATCAACCCACACTCGAGAAAATAACACACACCCAAATATACGCTTACATATAGATCAGCGGACAGACACTATAAGAGGGCACACACGCACGCATACACGAGCACAGATCAGTAGAGAAAGCCTAAACGAGCTCTCATGCACACGTGCGCCCACACATACACACCCGCACACGCATATTAAATAAGTACACACACAGTGAGAATAAGCCTAACAATTAAGTGAAAAGTGATTTAGCCAAGTGATGCCACCATTTATAGAGACAGCAACGTCGCCGCCAAGAATATGGTCAGCTCTGATAAGAGAAATCAACTAAAAAGACAACATCACAGAAAACGGCAACTGGCAATTTATTGTCTTTCAAGATTCACATCAATAAATAAAGACTTCAACTGACGATATGTGAAGCACATATTTCGGGGAATCTATGTCATGTGTGTGTGTGTGTGTGTGTGTGTGTGTGTGTGTGTGTGTGTGTGTGTGTGTGTGTGTGTGCGTGCGTGTGTGTGTGTGTGAGAGAGAGTGTTGTCTTATGCATTTTAATTTGTGTCTATAGTGAAATAACACGTCTGCCAAAAACGCAAGAAGGTCCTGAGTTCGATTCTCGGCATGAGCGAACACTGTGGAAAAGTCTTCATTAGGCCAAATTTACTTGTTCACTCAGCAACAAATTAGATTCACTGAAAGCTGTGTGATATGGCCTAGGTGGACTTGCATTACCCCTAGGGGGTGGCCATAGTATGGAATAAAGTCCTGGTCTCGATCAGACTTGAGACTTAGAGGAATCACTAGTCTGTGGTATGTAATAGAAACCTGGACTTCGTCCCCGGCCCTCATTGTCTCTCAAGAGACGGGGCGCTTTATCTTTCATGAATACGGGCTAGACAGAACTATATATCAAAAGATGATGTGATCATCTTTGTCTTGAGAGCTTCAGATACTGACTGACAAATATACCTGCGAATTGCTGGTTTTAAAAAAATGTTCAAAGCAGTATTTCCAAATACGCAAATATGTATTTTGAGCATTGAATATATCCATTGCAAATATTACGCCCGTCCCGCTTCCTCCACAGAGTTTCTAATTTAGTGGTTTTATGTCAAGATTTTGTAAGATTTCAACCATTTTACCGACAGATGAGAGGAAATAATGGTGACGAATCTGACTTCTAATAGTTTCATCATAATTGAGGACTTTTGCCTGACAAAGTTAATCTAAGTACACATTCTGTCCCTCTGTCATGTTACCATGGATACAAACAGGACAACTGTTATTTTTTTTCAAAAGAAATTTTACCTCACTTATCCACCAGGAACATCCAAGAAAACAGCTCCACTGCAAACACCATTGATAGCGCTAATGAAATAAATTGATCCCCGTTTGTTGGTGGTGAAAATATTGAATTTACTGATGAGAAAATGGGGAATCATTTGATAGGATCCAAGATGCACTTGATAGAACTGCAACTGATAAAAGATTTTTCATTTAAAAAATACGTTCGTCTAATTGTCAAGGTATCCAGAAAGTCACTCCATAGGGTTTTTTTTTATAACAAAAGAGACAAAAATAAACCCTCACCCTTGCCAGTCCGAGATGTTGCACGTCAGTTCTAGTGTCAGTGTCATCGCCATAATAATGGAGGAAGATGAAGAGCTGAAGTGTAAAAAAAATCCCAGACATTGAGTTATTGATTGATATCAATTTCACAGAAATTGGGCAGAAACCTGAAAATATATATATATATATATATATATATATATATATATATATATATATATATATAGAGAGAGAGAGAGAGAGAGAGAGAGAGAGAGAGAATCGACTCGAAGGGTTTTTTTCTGTGTAATTAGTATTCTTAAAGATGATATCATATTCTTTGCATGCAGTCTAAATTAAAACTGACACAACGGATTTAATATCCACATGGGTGAACATTCAAAAAACATGATGTAAAGAGCAAGTCATGTCTGTTCTTATATTTACTGATCCCTTATCGTTAAAAACGTTTTTACGGTAACCTTCGTCAGTAAACCTTATTTCTAAAAAAAAATATAGTATGAAATAATATCAATATATGACACCCATAAAACCCTACATAAAATGATAAACTTCATGTTTGGCATAAACTATATTATAAAGGGAGGTAGTGTTTGATCAACGTTGCTGGGGTGCCAAGTTTATATAACTGTTTTGTTTTTAAAATCCCCGAAACGGTTACATGGTAGACAACTGATGAGAGATAATTTATACATTGTACAATAATAACTAAGAATATGAGACAAAGGAAAAATCACTGAACACAATTACATAAATTGCATTAACAGATATTGGGAAACAGGTGACTGAAGTGAAGTTTTTTGATGTTATGTTGTTAAAGCTGTAAAGCCTTTTAGAATATATATATATATATAACGCCAACGTACCTACATGGATACTATCACTTTCCAAAAGATCGCATTACAAGTATAGCTTTTCTTTTTTTTTTCCTCTCATTCTTAATTTTGTTCTATATGTATTTATCTGCATGTATATATTTGGAGACAGTTATCACCGATAAAGGGTGTATAACGTAAGATTAAGGTAGAGCGCCAATATTGCTGTGCAGGTCAAATTTTCTATTTCTTCTTAACATCGTCTGGCACAAGACAAATTGTTAGAAAAAGAAGAGGAAGGGAAATTGTGTTCCTGCAACCTTTCATTGGAGTAGACTTGAGTATCTCCCGAATCACTATTCGAAATCCTAGGTTTTAGTAGGGTTCGGCACCGGTGGGAAATGTACAAGTGTCTTAGTCAAAACGCAGGCTACCAAAACCGAACCATTCATAGAATTATGGAAAAATTATCACCGTTTCCACTTTTTCACGTCAATGGAAAGATTTAGATATAGCTTATCGAAACTTCGGGATAAAGAGAAGTAAAATAAAAACATAGGAAAATTGGAAAAAGTCGGACGACATAAGTGCATTTAATATTTACCTATTTTTGTTTTTTATTTATTTTTTCTTCTTGCTCCAACTCGTCAGCTCTTATATCGTCAACTCGTACATGTATATGCATTGAATGTTAGCAGCTAATCCCCTCCCAAACCCCAACCATTTTTTTATCTATTGTCAAAAAATCAATAACTGTTATTGATATGGCTTGTAAGGGCTCTTAACATCGACAAAAGAACTGGCAAGAAAGAATTGAAGAGTCAAATAAATAAATAACGATTTCTAAAATGAGTGAAGAGAAAAAAAAGTGTTTGTAGACTAACGAAATACAGTGGGGGGGGGTTGAAATAGAGAAAAAGAGATTTTTCTAGATAAAAGAAAGGAATATTGGTGAAAGGTGAAAGAGGGAAAATGAAAACAGAGAAGGATTTGAATAGAAGAGAGGAGTGAGGAGAAGAAAGGAAGAGGAGCTAAAAGAAATGGAAGGAGAAAAATTTGTATAAAGAGTGCATTATCCAATGTCTTTCAGAGAGAGAGAGAGAGAGAGAGAGAGAGATTAATTTTAACTTGAACCCTAAAGATAATATAGGAGACGATGTACAGACAGACGAACACTGAAAGATAATAGGGTTTTAGAAATAGTTTTATGAAGAAGGAAGCATGCGAGAGGATAAGATAGATAGATAGATAGATAGATAGATAGATAGATAGATAGATAGATAGATAGATAGATATGAACGGACTGAGACAGACAGATAGATAAATGAATAGAGAGAGGAGCAGAATAGAGAAAGGGATTTAAAAAAAAGAATATTAAAGAGGGAAGGTGGGAGAAAGCAAAGGAATGAAGACAAGGAGAAACAATAACTAAATGACGAGAAAGAGAGAAAGTAGGAGAGAAAGAAAGAGAGAGAGAAAGAAAGAAAGAAAGAAAGAAAGAAAGAAAGAAAAAAGGGAGGAAGAAGAAGAGGGAATAAATATTAAGAGATTGGAGAGAAGCTGAATGGGTGGGGGAGACAGAGATCGTGAGTGTGGAATTTGGTAGAGGGTAGAAATTGTTCTGAGAGAAAGAGAGAGAGAGAGAGTGTGTGTGTATGTGTGTGTGTGTGTGTGTGTTTGTGTGTGTATGTTTGGTAGAGTGAAAGAGAGAGAAAGAGGGAGTGAGAGAGGAAATAAGTGACGTGAAGCGAGATATATAGTCTAAAAGAAAGGAGAATGAGATGAGAGACAGAGAGACACTCTGTGTGTGTGTGTGTGTGTGTGTGTGTGTGTGTGTGTGTGTGTGTGTGTGTGTGTGTGTATGTGTGTGTGCATGAGAAAGAGAGAGAGAGTGGGAGAGGGAAGAATGAAAAGAAAAGAGGATAGAGAGAAGAAGATATTAAGACTAGAGCGCAAGAGAAAGAGAGAGATGGGTAAAGAGAGACCGAGAGAAAAATACACACAAAGAAAAAGAAATGTATGAAGGACAGAAAAAGATAGAGAAAGAAAGAGAAGGGGTTGGCAAAAAGAAATATGGAAACGGTAGAAAAAGAAGAGGGTGAGAAAATAGAGGAGGGCGGAAGGAAATATAGAAAGGACAGAAAAAGAAGGGAGAGAAATTGAGAGAAAGAAAGAAAGAAACCGATTTCTAGTTTGATAAGAAAAGATCATTTATTATTTAAATATCATACAAAGAGAAAAGTAAATTATTTTGGTGAATCGAAGCTTTAGTGCTATTAATAAAAAGGGGAATAAATGTTTGTGATGCCAAGCAGGACTTGGATAGCGTTAAAAAGACAGGGAACCTACGGAAGAGAAAAGATACATACTAATTTAATTTGCAGGAAATTGTCTATAAAGATAGTGAGAGAGAGAGAGAGGGGGAGGGTGAGATAGCGTTAGAGAGACGAGAGATAGAAAGAGAGAGATGCGCACAAGAAAAGCTAAAAGGTCGTTTAGTGAGCCAAATTTCTCGTTAAAAAAGCGACACGAGGCTCCGGATCGCTTGGGCTGATTGCAAGCGCTTTGGAGAGATAGGTTACGGATAACGGGCCGCGTTCCCTAGCGCGAGGAGAGACAGGGGATCTTAAAGATGAACGTAGCGTCGAAGAGGCAGAATATATGGAAGGAGGGAGGAAGACAAAACAACTCGCCTTGTGGGTAACTATAAATCAAGGGAGTAACAGTTTTCGATATGAAGCGAATGAAGAGAGAGAAAGAAAAATTGAGAAAGAGAGAGAACATGTGATGAGCGAGGAGAGTGAGCAGGAAAGAGAGGGAGTCTGGTTGGACGGTAACCATGGATACAGCATGCAGTGTTTCACGGCAAAGGTCGCGTCGACTCGAAACAATAATAATCAGATATGGAGTTTGCTGATAATAAATATACGCACAAGATATCTTAGTGTGTGCGATAGTGTATGTGTACGCACATGTGCACACGTATACAAATGTGTATATGTACATGTGCGTGCATGCGTGTGTGTGTGCATGTGCATGTGCATGTGTGAATATATATCTACATATACATCGTAGTTTAGTTGGGTAGAGGGCAAAATGCTAGAAAGACAGTGTTGCGCCAAACGTTCAAATAACGCAGGTTGTATCCATTGAAAATCAGCATTCAAAAGACAAATTTCGACCCTGTCTCCAGTTGGATATACGCAACTCTCTCAGCCACCAAACGGACCACAGCAAGCTTGCCTAGGCATCTGTACGCTTGCCCAATATATATATATATATATATATGTGTGTGTGTGTGTGTGTGTGTGTGTGTATATATATATGTGTGTGTGTGTGTGTGTGTCCACTATATACAACTTGTGGTATATATTTCACACACTCTCTCTCTCTCTCTCTCTCTCTCTCACACACACACACACACACACACACACACACACATATATATATATATATATATATATATATATATATATATATATAATTTTATTATATGGGTCACTACAACTTGCCTGATCCAATGCAGTTGTATTTATGCGAATCGTATGTACGAGTATCTGTATGCGTATACGTGTATATAACTTCACATGTATGTAAGTGCTTATGTGATTATGTGTATCGATTTGTGAGCATAATTAGGTGTGAGCGCTTGTATATTCGCTGTTGTTGGTGTCTATGTATATGACCCTGTGTTGTGTGTGTTAGTGCGTGTGTGGTCTACACTTGTAGCCTTCTGTCGTACTAAGCTAAGCCTAGTAAAAATCAATATTTTTGGACCCCCTGTCGCGGTGTAATGGTTACAAGCTCGTCTAGCAGACTGATTCATTTGCGTTAAGATATCACTGATTACCTCAGATGCACGACCTTGTGCCGCACTAAGCTAAATTGGTGAATATTGAGATAATTACAGAATGATAGGTTCGAAAACATCAAAGCCATGAACAATCAAGTGAAACTTGTACACTCTTTATTACTCTCCTAAGCATAAATGCAACTACGTAATGAATGGTCCACTGTTTAGCTCAATGGCAAGAGCAACGCTACGTTGAAGCAGCTACTCTATCGGTCGCTGGTTCGATTATCTCCAGCGACCCTATTTCCTTTGACTGTTTATTCTATTTACGTTGTTTAGGTCAAATGATACATTCCCTGTGTAATAACGAGAGACTGTTTCAAGTTTTCAATACACTATAATGCAATTTATGATCATATCGATGTGTGTGTGCGTGCGTGTGTACAGTCAGGCGTTGCTCATCATTCTACATCAGTGGTCCCTTAAGGTTATGATGGAGTTAAAAATTCCAATCAAACGTAACCAGAAGTAGTTGCACACAACACGCGATTCTCATGCCTCCTGTACTGTAAACAAAGCAATTTCGTTGTCAGGTGTATAATGTACCATTAAATAACCCCTGATATTGCACATATTTTTTTTCATTTTCATTACTGACTAACATGTGTACTGAACTGTACAATTTATTGTTATTTCATTGTAAATTACTCTTTTCTTCCCGAAAATGAAACTTTACAGTTCATCCTTCGACTTGTACGCACCGGGTGAAGGCAAGCCACAGCATCCAATCTCATTTACAGCGTTTCTCTTTGTGCGCTGTATCATTATCTCTCTGTTAAACTTTCATTCGTAGATATTACCGTGAATGGCTTTCAAACGCAGCTGTCCATTACAGTGGGGACCTCCCTGTTTCACTTTCACTTTAAATGGACTTTTTGAAAATCCTACCCCAGGTGAAACAAAGAGGCCCTTACTGGAACGGACCGATAATTTCAGTGTAATATTGATTCATATGCTCTACTTATAAGTATTGAGTGTTCTGGAATAAAGATTTTACGAACTATATCTGAGTCTTTATTCATATATGTTTACTGTTTTTTCTCTCTATGTATATATATACACAGATATTAGTGAGCATGAAATGAAACAAACTTAGGAGTAAAAATATATGGAGACTTTATTGGTTAATTGATTATTTGATAAATTAGTTAATTAGTATGCTATACATGTTTCGGGAAGGGTTCCCATCTTCAGTACCATGTGTATACCTTTTAGTGGTAAAAAGGTCAGGTTTCTATAGGAAACAAATTTAGCATCAGATTTTTTCCTTTGAAAGCAAAACTGGAAATCAAAAATGATCATCCTAGGGCTTCTATTGTGATGAGTCCGGTTTGTTGTAAAGAAATCTATGGTGGTTTGGTTGGATCTTTTGTTGGAAGTAGTAGCAGCAGTTATGGGCATTTTATTGGTTGTAATGTTCAAGGGAGGAGGGCTTTCTTATTAATTGGTTGTCATGATTAATCGGAATCAAAGTTATGGTCCGGTGTTAAGCTATTTGGGCACTTGGTAAGGTGATATAGATCCCTTGTGTATATATGTTTATATGTACGAATGTCAATAGGTACATACCTGCATACATAACCTTACTGGATAGATATCAATTGTGGGGTAGATCTGTGGGTGCATTAATAGTATGACTATGTATACGGTGGGGATTCGTGATAATGGGGCGAAGAATTGGAAATTATTTAGGAGTATTGCGGTGATGGGCTATGGGGTCGAGGCTATCCCTAGTAATAATCAAGATGGTAGAATATAAGCTAGAGGGGGTACTTATCATGTTGGATCAAGTATCGGTTGAGAAATGTATGTCATGTAACCTTAATGATCATTGCAGATGTTCTGAAATGTCAGATGGCTTTGAGTATTACAAATAAAATGGACCATACGTACGTATCAGTTGCTAGGAGTCTAGGCGACTGTGTGTGACGTTCCTAATGTTTGATATACACACTGGGAGAGTTAAGTATGAATAAAGTGAGATAAGTTTGTAACATTAATTATATGTTGGCAGGGTTCAGAGTCATTGAGAGTGATAAATCATGGGGTTAGAGCTGGGTGCGATTATTCAAAATTCAAATGGAAATGGGCTTTTTGTTTTCAAAGTTATAAGAACAAACATATTGCTGGCTGCTAATGAGTACGTTAGGCACGAAATGCCGACATCCACCGGGTATGTATCCTTGTAATTCTTGTAAAAACAGCTTGATACGTCCTTTCTTATAAGATTTACTGTAAAACAATCTTTCTGATACGACCGATTTCCTTGATACGGTCAACGCCTCCAGTGCCAGAGACAATAAAGGAACGCCATAACATTGTGGGTCCTCCACGCATGCATAACTTACTTATAAACTATAAGCAAACTGCTAGATTCTCTATTTTCGTGGCAGTTTTCAAGGCACAGATCCAAAAGCACATAAGAATGGTAGGAAAAGGGAAAAGGAATTGTTTTAAACTGGCCAGCAATGATTTCTAATTTCTATCACTTTGAAAATCCTTGGTGAAATCTGGAGTCTTGTTTCCAAAGTGTTTCATGCACCGTGCAAATGCTTCAAACATTCAACAACTTGAACAAATTGCAAAGAAATTGTGGGAGAAACTTCCAGCTGACAAGTGCAAGAAGCCTAGAAACGTTTCTTATCGTCATTTATAAGATGATGACTAGGAACGTTTCCAAGCTGCCATTGTGGCCAAAGGCTGCGTACAACCGAGTACAAATGGATGGTGCCAGGTCATATTTTCGATTTCATCTTTTAAATAACTGCAAGTAAGTAGAAAAATTATGAATTTTAGGGCATTTAATTGAAATATTCTGATGATGAAAATTTGGTAGATTTGCATTAATTTCTGAAAATATTGTATAAGGTATCGAGAAAAACTCAAGGGTGCCAACAATTCCGGGCAGCGATATATATATATATATATATATATATATATATATATATATATATATATATATATATATATATATATAATGTTGTTAGCATCTATATATATGATGTTCTTGCGTTACTGAATGATTTTGGCCTTTTGTCAATTTCAATATTGCCTCGGCCGCTCCTTCGTGCTTATGTCACGATGACATATTTCACAAAGAACATTGATAAGTAAAGTATATTTGTGAAGATATGTCACATGCCCGTACACACGTACATACACGTATAACATGTGTTTGTCTGCCTGTCTGCCTGTCTGCCTCTCTCTGTATCTCTTCCTTTCTCTCTCTCTCTCTCTCTCTCTCTCTCTCTCTCTATATATATATATATATATATATATATATATATATATATATATATATATATATATATATATATATATATATATATAGGCAAATCAATAATCCTGGCTACAAAAAGCATTTATTTCATTATGCAGACTTTTCTTCTCAACATAATCTCTTTCCCTGTTAATGCACTTAATTCAGTTGCGAATATTGATTGATAAATCGAAAATTTTTCTGTGGAAATCCAGCAAATAAGTACGCATCCGGTTGTGGACCTATCGATGCAGCTTAGCACAACACTCAGCCCACAACCATCCAAGTGAGGAACCCATTGAGGATTAGGATAGCTTGTTAACGATCGATCTGAGACAGACACCCTCGCGTAGATATTTATTTATAAGTTCGATTAACGACAAATGATATCGGATTTTTTTTTGTTGCTCAGTAGTCTGCTCAGCCTGATACAGGATAGGAGATCGTATCTATTGTGCATTGTGCCCTCAACTCCAGGGTTGATCTGTTTAGTTTCTGGAAAGGAAGATGAAAAAAAGGAATGAAAAGAGAATGATTTTTAAAAGAACGGGTCTGGTTAGTCACTCAATAGAAACCGTCACATCACCAACATTTTTTAGCAGCATGCCGTGTTTGGGATGAAAATATTAGAAACGGGAATGAGCAATGAAAAGTTACTTGTCTCGCCTTTTACTGGACATTACAAAGTCTGAATTAAAACAAAAACAAAACAAGCATGAACAAATTAGGGACTAATTTAGTATGAGGTTACATTGTAAATGAACCCCCCCCACACACACACACACACTCTAAGAACCTGTTTTTCTGGGAATTTAGAATAAACAAAGAAATCTTTTTTTCGAGACATAGTTTATGTTTAGCCTTCTAGCTCCATTGGTGCGGTATGTGCACTTGATACATACATCCACACGGACACAGCCAGTCAGACCAGAGTAAACTGAAGAAATCTTTGTTGGCAGTTCAAGTAAAAAAAGGTAATAAGAAAGAATAAAGAGAGACAGTAAGAGAATAAGAAAGAGAAAAATAGATCAAATCAGAGAGAATATACGAGAAAGCAACAAGAAAAAAAAAAACGAAAATTAATAATTTTTGTCTGGCAGAGCAGAGCTACATTAGTGGCGTACCTCCTGGGAATCGAACTCACGATGCTAGCAATGGTCCACAAAACCAGTTCGCTAACTTTTCCTCTACTTTGGGTGACATTGTATTCTATCTATGCATGTTCTGATTTTTGTCAATTGACGTTTCTTTTCTGTGTGTACGTAGGTTAATCGTCTTTTCAGTATTCTATTGGTATTAACCTATCTACATATGTGTATATGCCGGTCCAGCTGAAGGTGAGACTTCAAATTCCCAAACTCGTTGTACTCTGTCCCAGAATTTCTCAAAATAGGAGTTGAGGCTCTCTGTGGGTTGAAGATCATTTGAGATTGCAAAAAAAAATATTTTGAGGAATGGGTGGGATGTCGCAGAAACGTCATAAGGAATAAATATGCAGGCGAACCAAAAAAGATTCCGTTGTCAAATGATAGTTATCAAAAGTTTATTTTTTTCATCTGACACTTTTTGACGGGGGAGCCTTTCATCGGATTTAAAATTAAAAATCATTATAATAAAGTCGATTTTACATACATCTCTGTACATAGAGCGTGCGACCTCTCTGTTTGAGTAGTGTTGAACTAATTGATCTTTTGATACAAAGCAAAGTATGCGCCGAACTTTTCCAACTCAAAGCAAATCGTGTGTCATGCTTGCGTCTCTTTCAAATATTGGTATTGAATATATCGATCTTTTATGTTTTTAAACCCTTCAATCAACGAATTTACTTTTAAGACTGTCCTGTTTTGTATTGTTGGCATTTTTATCTCATTTCCTTTTATTGCACTTTGTTCTTTTATATTTCCCATGTTATATACATTTTTTTGAAAATATTTATTCAATTTCTATTTCAATTTTAATATTGAATACCGCTTTTCCCGGGGTCGAGGACGCTTCAGTCTCAGGGACGCACGCACAATTTTGACTTAAAAAAGAAAGAAGAATGAAAGGAGGTTCGGTCCGTAAAAAACATTTCGGTCTGTTAGACTCAGGGTAAATAGTCGAGATTTATTTCGCTAAAAAGAAATATGACGTCTTTGACACCGGGAAGTACAGGACAACTGTAATCGTCAAAAGTGTCCAAGGATTCTCCCCTTTTTTTTATGTGCTCCTGTTTGTGTCTTTGTCTATGTGATCCAGCACTCCTGGCCATACCATTTGGTCTAAAGACTTTTAAAGTTTTTCTCCCGAATTCTCCAGAATTCTCCAGAATCTAGATGCTTGTAGTTTTTTAAAATTCTATTCTAGATGTTCTCCATTGGGAAACACCAGAGATGTCATGGATAGAATCTATTTTGTCCATATGTATTCTGCGAGAGAAATTCTTTTACTTGATTTCAAATTTTGACGCTCCGATTGTGATGGTAAATTATGCTTACTTTCATTTTCATACTTAACATCTTTATTTCATTCTATGTTTTATGAAATATTTATTCGATTTAATTAAATTATTTTTTGAATACGTTTATCACAGACTATCGACGTCTGTCCTTGTTGGAGCTTTCGTGCGTGTGTGCAGTGATCGAGAAATGACATTCATTTCCGGTGATGAGTGAGAATATAAGAATATTGCATAAAGCCTTTACGGCTTAGTTGTTTACTTCTTCATTTCACGTCAACCAAAATGTCGACGAAGGTTTCTTCAGTTTTCAATGGAGTTAGAGAACTGAAAATATAAGAATCACTTCTTACAATGCCTAAAAATTATTTTTTTCTTGTTTTTTGACCCCCCCACACCTAAATTTTGAGTATGGGGGGTAATTTGCAATTGATTGTTTACTTTGTGTCCAACAGCATTCACAATTTTTGTGATCACTGCCCAACAAAATGCTAGAAAAGTAACTTCATTTACGACCCATTTTCTAATTTTTCAATTGATCACAGCCAAGACGGCATGCTACCAAAAGATCACGAGAGGATTTCTGCTCAGTGTCTTACCAGACCTGTTGTTAATGAACCTAACATTTAATATTTTTCTTTGTTTCAACTTATTTATAGTTTCCTTCTCCACCCCCCTTTTCTCCCTTACTTGCTGGCTTTCCCTTTTTTATTTCTTTTGAAATTTCTCTTTCTATATTTTGTTATGATTTCTTTATTTTTTTCTTTCGTTTTTTCTTTTTTTTCTTTTTTCTACAATATCTCTTTCCTCTTTTGTCATGTATTCTTTCGTTCTTTTAAATTATCATTCTTTCTTTCTCTCATTTCTTTCTATTATTCTTTCTTTTGTTTTGTTTTTTCTTTCCACATTCTGCTATTCTTTCTCTTTCTCTTTTTCTTTCTTTCTTTTTCGTTCTTTAAGAACTTTTGGGTTATCGTACGTGTAGACATGAATTCTTGGCGATACGTGGTGTGGACATATAACTACGACGGAGGGGATGTAATTGAGTATGGATCTGCCCCAAAATTTAACCACTTCTTTGTAGTCAATGCTCTACCCCACCAGAAAATTTCATTTAAATTAATTGAGAATTTTTGGAATCATAACATGGACAGTCAAGAGCGTATACACAAATAAATTGAAAAAACGGAAAAATATTTGTAGATCAGATCCTGGATCCGCTCCAAATCATACTATGCTGGACAAAAGGATATACTTAATACCTATTCCTTTCCAGTTTCGGCAGCAAGAAGAATTAAAAGCAACTGATAATAAGAGGAAAGCAAGTCTAATAGAAATGAATAACAATAACAGAAGTAAGGATCTGTTAATATCGTTTGCTAACCATTACTCGATGGCAATGTTCTTAAGGATTACTTTTATGAAGTCAATTCATGCATTAAAGAGGTTTTTTCATTATTGAGTTTTGACTTTCGTATGTAACAACAATGGCAGATGACAATGACCAGATCAGAAACTAATCATGTCATGCACGAATAACAGTGATATAGTGACGTACGCTAAGACTGATGACGAATTCACTCCCTCAACTCTGGTTGACTTTTTTTGCTAAAATTTGCAAATCTCATCTACGGAAATATTAATGAAGAAGTAGAAAGGAGGCACATTGATACGGAATAATATTGTGTGGAGAAATGAATTCTTTTTTGTTTACTTTTTAGATTTTAATGAAGCAAGGGAATTTGTCTCAAGCTCGTTATCTTTATTTTTTCTATTAAATGACTTACAAAAAAGTCAATACAGAGCTCTGATGAGGGAAGAAGGACTTGGATATGACTATATTGAAACTAGTGGATGTGTTAGTCTATTTTGTTTATACCGGCTGGCATATGTTATGAATGTTTGTTCGATCCGTGTGTGCCTATGTGTACGTGCGTAAACATGTATAGGTGTATGTGTTTATATGCGAGTGCACGTATGCGCATGCGTGTATTCGCATGCGTGTGTAGTTGTGTGTTAGTCCATATGTGTATGCATGTATATTAGAGTTTGTTTATAAATATGTTCATGTGTGCTTTTGTGTGTGTGTGTGTGTGTGTAGCCTTCCAATGCGGGCATTGTATTGCGTGCCTAAAATTATAGTATAATCCCTGGTGAGTTTTTAAACCTAGCGAACAAGTAATGACCAAAGCGACGAGTGCACGTGCATAGGGTAAACGCAAGTACGCACGCGAGGAACGGACACACATACACATGTGCGTGCATACGTCCACACACACATACGTCCACACACACACACACACACACACACACACACATCTTCCTGCGTGAATACAAACAAGCAGCAATAGAAAGAGACGCAAATGCATTGACATGTTTTCTATTCCCAATTGTCAGATTAATTATCAAAATGGTTTCGTGGCTCAAGTCGTAAAGGCATTCATACTTGGAATAGATGGTTAAGTGTGTAAAGGTACTGATATTTAGACTGGTTGGCTCAACTGGTAAAGGCGCTTGTATTTTGGCTCCGTTACTCAATCAGTAAAGACATTGAAAGTCCATCTGACATGGACGACTACTTACCGATTTGACCACAGGGACCCATCAGCAAGAGAAGCTAAAATTTAGTCATATAGCTACATTTTCCCTTAGACACTTCCTCCACGCCATATTGCTTGTTTACAGACTTGGGGTAGTAGTAGAAGTAGAAATCTGAAGTTTTTCCGAATTCTTTAGATAAAGTATTTACAGGATTAATTTCAACTAATTTGTATCCTTTTCTGATCTTTTTTCTTTGATACTTAAAAAAACAAAAAACAAGTCAAAATTCATCACAGAAATTCAGGCAATGTAAGACTATTTTCTCAGGATTTTTCTTTCTTTATATTCTGTGTTTATAGTTTTGAATTTTTGGGAATCCGTTTTTACGATTTTACTGCGAATCACTTCAGAATTTTTAGAACCAACTCAGGCACCGCTTTTGATCAACTGATATGATAAATAATTCCTAAATTTTAGGCTTCGACAATTTGAAATGAGGCAAAGCATTTCGAGAATGGATGCAAAACTAAACAATTGGATTTGCTTCTCGAGCCGCACCCCCTGCATGATTTTGCTAAATTAAAAACCTGACAAATTGATTGAAATTAAAGCAAAATGGCCGAAATCGAAAGCTGGAAGTTTCATTGATTCAGACGATAACCACCAAACACGGAGCCAGAACGAGGCAGAAAATGAGAGTGGATAGAATGTGTTGCACTAATTTTCTGAATGTAGAGAACATGGCTGCTTATGTTGAAAAGCAGAATTTTAAGTTCTGGTTTTTGATTGATCTGAAATATCAACCACTTACGCTAGCGTGAAATATCCCTGGTTTTCAACATAGAGAGTTGCATGCTTTCTACTAGTGCTGGTGGTCGGTGTTTCGAATGGCGATTTCCAAGGTACACTGACCTTTCCTTACTTCAAACGTTGACACAATAAGTCTCCCTTATTTCCCATATTTTGAAAATGTGTCAAACTTGACTAAGCTTATATATATATATATATATATATATATATATATATATATATATATATATATATATATATATATATATATATGTATATATATATATATATATATATATAAATTGCGTTGGATTATATAGAAAGTTATTTGAAATTTTTTGAAATTTATCCATTACGCGGTTAATATATCACTCAATTTAGACAACGTAAGTAAATAAATAATCAAAGAAAATGGGGCTGCCACAGGAATTGAACGTACCAGTTATTTGGATTTTGCAATATTAGCTGCTGTTTAGCTCAATGGTAAGAGCATCGCTAGGTTGATGCAGCTACCTCATCAATGGCAGGTTTGATTCCTATTCATATCGCAGCAATTCATAATTCATTCTGTCGGACTAAACATGTCCATTTCTTATATATTATATATATATATATATATATATATATATATATATATATATATATATACATGTGTGTGTCTGTGTCTGTGTCTGTGTCTATGTCTGTGTGTCTATTTGTGTACATACATGTATGTGTGTGTATATATGTGTATGTATATCATCATAAATAATTATAAGTAACCATTACTGCAGAAATTATGTGTGTGTGTGCATGAATGTGTGTGTGTGTGTGTGTGTGTGTGTGTGTGTGTACGTGCGGAGGGGTATACGTCTATGCACCCTGGCCTCCTGTGTCGTGAAGATTTATGTAAATAGTTCCATGTTAGGGCATGTAAAATGAAAAGGGAGGATAAAAACAAGAAAAAAATCGGAAGAGAAAATATAAAGAATGTGGGAAGGATTCAGGAATAAGAAAAAAAGAAAGAAAAACACTGCAGAAAGAAAGGAAAAGAGAAGGAGAAAGAAGAAGTCAAGAAAGGGAAGAAAAACAAACAAGATTACATAGAAACTGAAGAAATTGAGAAGAAAAGAAGTGTTAAAAAAGAAAGGAAGATGGAAAGAGTAAAATAGGGAGACAAAACGAAATGAATGAAAACCCACAAAAGAAAAGAAGAAAAAGATAAACGAAGAAGGAAAAGAGAGAGAATTACAAGGAAAGAAAGGAGTAAAGAAAGAACGAAATATAAAAAAATAGAAAGAAAGATAGGAGGAAAAAAGAAGTGAATAGATAAAAATGTAACAGATGAATTGAAAGATGAAAGAAAGACAGAGAGAAGAAATTATTTAAAGAAGCAAAATAAAGATAAAGTATACGAAAAAATTACGGAGAATGAATTAATAGAAAAGAAGAATGTCACAGAAGGAAGATAATGAAAACGAATGGAAAGCAAAGAAAGGAAGAAAACGCAACAAAGAATAATGTGGAGGATTCAGATGAATCAAAAAAGAAAGAAAGAATGAAATCGTGTCAAAATAAATCGGAAAGATTCAGATACATTTAAGAGCGATGAATAATGAAAAAAAAAAGACAAACAACTGAAAAGAAGAAGAAGAGAAAACGATTGAATGGAGAAGAAGAGTATGGGAAAGGGGGGAGAGGAATGGACTCCCTTAATGTCGATGAGGGTCGGTTGGGGTTTAAAGAGAGAATGACTGTGAAAATGGCGTCGTCGTCTGTCGGCTGCTGTTGGTGTGGACGTGCCGAACGAGCGCTCATGTGAAACTGAAAGTGAAAGTAGGTATTTGTGTCGTGGCTGCCCAACTCGGATAAATGGAGATTATCATAAAATCCCATTTTCCGAAAAAGCAGCCTGTGTCTAACCACTGGAGCGCTGCGACTGAGAAGAAGATGGGACCGACATCAGTCTGCAATGGGGGAAAGGGGTAGGGGGTATTGTAAGACCCGGGCGGGGAGACCAAAGGAAGCACGGGAAGAGAGAGAAATAAGGACATGAGGGAACGAGAAAGAAGTGTCGAGAGTTTGGTAAGCATTGTAAGAAAAGGTCCGAGAGGGTAGTGCTAACTTTTGGGTAATGGAGAAATAAGAAAGAAGAGGAAGGGAAACAAAGAAAAAGAAGGAAGAAAAAAAAAGGATTTGGGAATGAAGAAAGAGGATGAGAAGAAGAAGAAGAAGAAGAAGAAGAAGAAGAAGAAGAAGAAGAAGAAGAAGAAGAAGAAGAATGCAGTAATGAGTATTAAAAAGGAGTGAAATATAGAAGAAGGAAAGGTTAAATCTAAAGTAATTTGAAAGGATGAAGAAATTCTAAGAAGAAGAAGGGAAGATAAGGATGAAGAACTTGATGAAGCAAAATGAACTCTCGATGTAAAAGAAAAAAATATACGAAGAAAAAGAAAGAAAAAAGAGACACGATGGATAAGAAAGTTTTTAAAAAAAGAGAAAGCAGGATATGGTATAAGAAAGATGATAAAGAAACAATGAATAAAAGATGTAGAAAATATTGAGGAGAGAAAAGAGAAAAAAATAAGTAAAAGCTCATATGAACACGTACGCTCACACACACACGTACGCACATGAATATATGTGTATGTGTGTGTGTGCGTGTGTGTGTGTGTGCATTTATGTATACATATTAAAAAGAAATTAGGTTTTTCTATAAAAAAAACCTTAGGTAATCGGGAAAATCTGAATGGATAACTTTTCAAATCGAGATATTTGAAGAGGATTTGCGTATCTTCTGTGGGCCCTCTCTACGGGGCAGTTGGGAGGAGAACGCCTCAGTCCATGGCTTTGGGAATGGATTTATGGGCCTATAGTTGTACATGTGCCTAAATTTATTTTACCATAAAGGCATGTCTATATATTCATGTTACCGTGTGTGTGTGTGTGCATATCCGCTGAGGATTGTGTATATTATGTTTTGTAAAAACGAACACAGATAAATTCTCATGTGTGTATATGATGTATTTCCATTTGTATACATTTGCATTTCAACTGAGTAAATAATCCAATTTCAAAAAATTAATTTTATGAAATGAAGTATCGTAAATCATTATTATTCAATCTATTTTACAACTGTTTATCTTCATTCTAATTGTTGAGTTTAATTGCGATAAAAAAAAGCAACAACAGGCAAGATGAGAAGTATAAAATGTGTCATATATACATACACCTACAATTTATAAGCATTTGCATTCGTTTAATCAATTAGTTACTTGTATGTGTGTATATAGATAGGTAGGTAGGTAAGCAGAGAGAGAGAGAGAGTTCCCAAACTTACAATGTGTTTCTCGGTGAGAAAAATATTGTTGACATCATTATTTATATTTTCGTGAGACTTTTTTTTTCTTAAAATGACCTTTCAAAAATTTTTGGAAATCCAGAATATACAATTATTTTCGTGATGCAAGGAATCACTGTGAGTGTTTGTTTATTCTTCAAGACATAGCGATATTAGTGTAGTGTTTACATCAACTTTTATACACACATTTTATACAGAGAAAATCTCAGATCAAAAATCTACCAATAATGGTGTCAGCACATTGACTTATTGATCTGATTTTTCATTGCCAGCGGAACGCAAGGCATTGCTTCGAAATAGCTTCTACTTCGGAGAGAGATGGAAATTTTTAGAAAATTAAGTTCTTTAGTTACTGATGGAGTGATCTGGACGGATGTTTGAAATGTCAGGCGAGACGCGGGAATCACAGGTTTACACGGTAGATACTGAACACACACACACACACACACACATACAGAGGGAGAGAGACAAACAGATGTAAAGAGAAATAGTTATTTCCTACTTTATTCTTTGAATCTTGTATTACACACACACACACACACACACACACACACACACACACACACACATATATATATGTATATATATATATATATATATGTGTGTGTGTGTGTGTGTGTGTGTATGTGTGTGTGTGTGTGCGTACCAGAATGGGGATTCGCCACATAAACACGTTTATGTTTCTGTCCGGCCTGGTCTTCTTCAGAGAAAGTGAGAGAGAGAAGGAAAGAGGGAAAGAGAGAGAGAAACGGGGGAGAAGACATGAAAGGGTGGAATACGAAATGGACTAATTATTTTCATATATATATATATATATATATATACGCATGAACAAACACACACATATATGTAATTATTTTAGCTTATTGTGCCACAGAGTTGGGCATCCACTGAGGATCGAACTTACTAACTTATTGGATAGCTCTGTAAGAGGACCTTGTTAACCAGCTTGCTACAGTAGGGTTGGTTTATGTTGCTGGACAATTATCGGTAAGCTAGTGAGATGAGCTCGATTCTCACTGGGTATGATGGAGAGATAGCGAGAGTGAGAGACAAAGAGATAGAGATATACTGAGAGAGAGAGACAGAGAGACAGACAGAGGGAGAGACAGAGACAAAGAGAGTTAGGTGGGGGGGGCTAGTAGGGGATAAAAATCGAGAATAGTGAATAAGTCCAAATGACGATTGTAACGATGGAAAATAGATTTTCGCACAGATATCAAAACACGCACACACGATGGATGGTGGAACATTCAATACATAATTGTGGATAAATAGAAGGATATGAAAAACTGAGATAGATTGATAGATAAATAGATAGATGTGATCAGGATGAGGTATATAGATTGATATAAATCGGATGATATAGATAGATAGATGTATAGATAGATCAGAAGAAAATTAGATAATTGATAGCTAAATATGAATAGATGAAATGCAATCATTGATGTATGCACGACACAGTGTTAGCATGTGAAGATTCTACACCCCTGTGTTTATGTGCGTTTGTATGTGTGTATTTGTGAGTATGCGGGTGTGTGCATCTGCCTGAGTGTGCATGCGTGTATGCGTAAGTGCGTGCTGGTGTATGCATGTGCTGGAGTATGCGCGTATGTATGTATATGTATGTATGTGTGTGTGCTTGTGTGAGTGCTCATGCGCGTGTATGAATGCTATTGCCCAAATAATCGTACCAACTAAACGTAACGTGGCGTGTTGCGCGCCATCTTTTCCTGGTCGATTCTCTTAAATATCCATGTGGCAATGTTTACATTCGGATGTCTTTCCTCGTTTCGATCGTTCTCGCTCCTCGTATGTGTCAAGGCCGAATGTATCGACGCTACGAGCCAAGTCATAGTAAAATATTCAAACCATCTCTCTGTACGGGCTGGATCGAAGGAGATATTCGGGCGGACCTGAGGCTATGTTAACGGGTGTAGAATGGTTCCACAATTATTTCTGTGTTCCGATGCTTATTTCAAGATTAAAAGACCAACACGTAAAACAATAACAAATCAAAATTTATTCATACTGCTACTAAGAATGTATTATATAAGTACGTGTAACTTCCTCTCTATTCGTGTATCAAAAACCTGTTTCGACACTCTCATACAGGCCAATAGGAAAATTGATTAATCAAAAATTAGTATCCGTCGAGAATTTCGAGATTATTTTCTTCTGCCTAGGATTAGAGTATCTGTGCACTCTAAGACCGGAGCGCTGCTCGCTGGTATTTCTGTCAGTGTAGTATCTGTGTGCTCATTGAAAAGTGTTACACACGATATATTTGTAAATATATATAGAGAGATATATGTATGGATATATATTGTGTTTTATATGTATGGATTAATAATGAATGTGAGACTTTGGTTCAAAGGGTGCAGTCGGTCCTGCGTGTAACATTTCAACTATTGTTATTCAACACGCACGTTTTGAACATGCGTATATATATTAGTTGTATACATGCGTGAGTTTTTACTGATGTAAACGAACATTAATTCTCTCTCTCTCTCTCTCTCTCTCGTTCTCTCTCTCTCTCTCTCTCTCTCTCTCTCTCTCTCTCTCTCTCTCTCTCTCTCTCTTAAAGAAGAGAACAACAATTAAATTAAAGATCCTGTTCGGTTGTGTCAGTGTATACATGTGATAACTGTTTATAATGTGTGTTTGTATGCATGTGCCATATATTTGGATCCCCGTACGTGTAGCAAGTGTGTACACACTAATGTATGTAATATTTAGGACGAAATATGGCTACGTAATCCAATAGATATGACTGATAAATAGTCTATTGATAAACAAACCTTGAAAATAGAACAGAGACACGTGCAGCATGTTTTTCAATTTCCGATTGGGGCTTCACGGCTCATTCGATAGACACGTTGCTTTCATTAGATTTTGTTGTTGGTTTATCAACATGGACGTCCGCGGGGGAATCGGGCATTTGACCCCCGCCTCTCTGAATCAGGCTTTATCACTTAGAGTAAGGGGTTTTGAATGTTGGAATCTTATATATTATCTTATAACAAAGGATAATCAACAATGCACAAATGCTTTAATGTAACCTCAACTTGATCTACCCATATAAAAAAGATGGTTTTCATCTTCTCTGATAACAAGATATATTCTGAATGTATCCTTTAGCCTCAGCTGGAAATGCAGCCCTCCTCCCTGAAAAGCGACAGTTTCTTCCAAAGTTCAAGAGCAGAAATCTACAATAAAAATAGTTTATACTGATTTGCAGAGTGCATTCCAAGAGACGAGGCCGAAATGTAAGTAAAATTATATAATGACAATTGCTAAGCTCACGCATACACACTCACACACTCAAGTGCATGTGCGCACACACGTGCAGACGTGCGAACGCACACAAACATATTTTATGCGAGCACATGCCTATATGTATCTGCCAGGGGATGATAGATATCAAGGTCTCTCACACTTTTGCTAGTCGTGTGTTCTTATCGAGATAGATATGCACAGACTGAGATAGATAGATAGATAGATAGATAGATAGATAGATAGATAGATAGAGAGATAGATAGATAGATAGATAGATAGATAGATAGATAGATAGATAGATAGATCGTACATGTACACGAATAAAAGAATCAGCGCACATATGTTTCATTGTATATACATGTATGTATTCACAGAGATAATTGTGTATTGATGTGTGAAATAAAATTTCATTGATATGTGTGGATAATCGTCGATGATAGTCTTTGTACATGACTCTGCCTTATCTGTGTATGGGATGTATGAGTTCATTTCTCAAGTTTTTGTGCTTGTATGCGTGTGTGCTGATGTGTGATTGTGTCGGTATATGTTTGCGTGTGTGTGTGTGTGTAAGGAAACCTATTGGCGTGCAGCTTAGGGTACTATGATATTGTAAATTTTTACACGTGTGTGTATTAGTGTGTGTGTGTGTGCATGTGAATGTGTGCATGTGTGAGAGAGTGAGATAGAAAGGGAGAGAGAGAGGGATTTAGAAATGTGAAGTGTGGGAGAAAGTTCATAATATTACGTAGTATGAGTGAAGGTGCAAGTAGACGTGCATATTTTTAACAATCAACCAAAACTATCTTCAAGGTATTTTTCAGTTTTTGAGCTGGTCTGGCTGGCTGCAATAACATAGTACTCTGAAACCACGCGCCAATTGGCTTGCTCTCTCTCTATCCCCCCTCTCTATCTCACTCTCACACACACACATACACAAGCACGAACAGAAACACAGGCTTGCAAACACCTGCACCAGCACACACACACATTCAAGTACAAAATAGGGCTAGAAGGCTGAAAATTCATACATTTATTCAAATCTAGGAAAAACTTTTTTTTTTGTTTTTTCACTTCAAATAGTTTTTTTTTAGTGGGATACCAATTTGCACTAAAACTTTTTTGCTAAACTGGCCCTAGTTTATGTCCGGCTACGTTCTACGTTTGAAAATTCAGAGATTTTAGTGTCCCAACAAAAGAGAGCAGGAAGTCATTGATCATCTGCTTTTCCGATTTGTAATTGATCACCCTCAACATGGCACGCTGTCAAAAGACGTTGGTCACTTGACAGTTTTGGTTGAATGAATAACCAAACCAGTTTATATATGCATCTGCATGCACCACAGCATTAACAAAAATCAGTTCAGTGTGACACAAGGCCAGACGTGTGGCGCTCTCAAAAAGGATTTAACCTACTACTATTATAGATGTTTCACTAACATTAGCTTGATACGACACAAAACCATGTCTCCCGGGTAGAAAGCACTTGCCTTCCTTGAAAGGCCGTATCCGAAATCCTGGCTTCTTTCAAGGCTCGAACACCGCCCAATGTTGCTAGTTGGATGTACTCAACTCGCTCACCCAACAAGCAGACCTTTTATCTTCTCTATTTTTGTACAGGCTTGTACAAACACACTCATGTATAATTATGCATATTAATTCGCGTGCGCTTGTGTGGGTTCGTTTATGTATCTGCGTAATTATCTACATATCTATCGACACCTGTGTCTGTTTCCCGAAACTCTCAGTCGAATATTTGGGCCTTCCCGGGGGTATCTTGGTTTTTACCAACTCCCTCTCTCCCCTGACCACCACAAACTTTCCCGACTACACTAGTCGGTTCTCACACGGAAACCCTTCCTCCCACATCCAGAGTCTGGGCACCCGCCCGACTGTCCATCATTCGTTCCTTATCTTTTCTTTCCATCTCGACTCTCCCTGGCTCCTTTCATAACTCTCCCTTTCGATTCTGTGAAGAGGAGAAGAAAGTCAATATGAAAACCATGAAAATTCCCTACTCTCTTCCTCGTTTTTCTTTAAAATCTCCCCCCCCCCGTCTCTCACACACACTAAATCTTTTCGCTATCAACTCTCTCTGTCTCTCTGTCTCTGTCTCTGTCTCTGTCTCTCTCTCTTGTCATAATACTAAAAAAAAGTTGATATTCTCATACGGGGAAACACATCGAGGAATCACTAAGAAAGAGATACACATACACACAAAGAACGTGAACATTTTAATGTGTATGAGTTCGGATGAACAATTATATATATATATATATATATATATATATATATATATATATATATATATTCGGTGAAATTTCCCAATTGGGAAAATTTACTTATTTTTTGTGAAAATAAAAACTCTGATCACAGGAGATTTTGATCGTAGAAATTGTTGTTTTTATTTTTGTTTTGATTAAATAGATTTTTGAACAAATTAAAACTACGTATTCATCAATTTTTCCGTAAAAAATGTTAAAACTAATTATTTACTTTTTTGTAAAAGAAGTTTGATTTCACTTTAGTATATGGATCTCTCCTGGTGACATTGCTTTTGCTCAATGTTAGGGAAATCTAAAAAATGTTTGTGAAATATGAAATATGTCAACTTTAGTGCGCTATTTACAAGCCTGAGAGAAGAATAGAGAAACGAGGAAAATGGGTATTTAGATGAAATTACGGAAACTTACATTAATCAACGAACGTTTCAACATCTGTCTCTCTTTTTACACAACACAGAAAATGTCATTTATGGAAAGTCATTGTCGATGAAAAATGAATTTGTTACAAGAATCCAAAGTAAAGAAAATCGTGACTAGAACCCGGACACCTTCAACATCTCAACTGGAACAATTCTACCCGAGAAACAAATTCTCTGTATTTAGTCGGATTCAAAGGGAATATTTATAGCAAATAACCAGAATCTGTGAACAACTTGCTCGTTTGAATGATGAATTATGACTTCTGGACAAGGGTGTATACCAATACTTTGTTGCATAACAATGAGCATTCTCCAGTTGCAACAGTGACGCAGCAAATGACCATGATATTGGAAGAGGAAGTGCTTTCACATATGCATATTCTCCAGACCTGTCACCATCAGAGAATCCCTTATTTCTCTTTATACACAATGCTATGGTTAACGATTCCAAACAAAAAAATTGAAAAAAAATTACCCCGGATAATTCACTGGATCAAAAATATGGAAAGATAAATATTTTCATAATATCAGTTATATATATATATATATATATATATATATATATATATATATATATATATATATATATATACTGACAGAATGACATAACAAAACAGACGCACCCACTAACCTGAACGAATATAACCCGAAGTAAAAAATAAAACGACAATTTGCACATGAAATAGATTTTACTATAAAAAGGCGACCGCCCTGCAAACATTTATGCGGTCACGGGTGGATAAATGACCATAGAGACAGAAAGATTGAATGTATGAATGTATATGTATATATATTTATATTCCACCCACGCATTCATAAAGTACTTGCCTATATCATTGTGTTCATACTATACAAACATACATTTACTTTCCAACTTAAATTAGATATAGATTCAAGTGTGAATAGATGTCAGCCATTGGCGACTATTGACAATTTGGTCGCACAGCTCATTTATCTTGGCCTTGTGCCAAACTAAGTTTAACTTTGTAAATTTCCATACATTTGGGGATGTAAGCACGCTTAATGCCTTCTGGCATGGATCGAACAATAAAAGCCTAAATAGTGTCTGAGGTTTTTCCAATGTATGAAGAAGTATAGGTACTGAGAGAAACATCATACATAAAGTTATATCGATCATTTTGTGTTTCAATACAATATAATGCAATTTATAAAAATATATATATGTGCGTATGTGTGAGTGTGTGTGTATGGGCTGGTATAATGTCAAGTTACTTCTCTGAAGGCGTAGCTGACCCGTATAGCCAGCTCGGTCACCTGCTCTACGGAGTGTTCACGTCCTGCGGTTTAAGTACCCAGGTTTTTCGGAACACTCCTGTAAAGAGGCGACAGACCCCCATAGCTACCTTGGGTATCTGTCAGGAGAAGGAAACTCCTGTAAATCTACGATCATGGGGCCTCGCTCCTATCCGTGTCACATCGGTAGACTATACGATGCAAACTTTTAGATTGAAGGGTGGTGTCGGCGCACGGGCGTGCGTGTGTATATATATATATATATATATATATATATATATATATATATATATATATATATATATATATAACTACTTATACACAATACAAGAATACGATATAGTACAACATCTGATGTGTGATGGGTTTATTTCATTGTGCTCGATATATATATATATATATATATATATATATATATATATATATATATATATATATATAAAAGGATGGAGTTGACCGAATAAATCACTAAAGACGAGGCTATATAACTTTAGGGTAGAAATAGAACTCGCCCAAATTTCTGTTCACAATTCTCACTCGCCCACTTGTTCATTAACCATCGTGACATTCTATCGACGAGAGATTTTTTGTCGAGATATCTAATAATGGGACAGGCGACAGGGAGAAGTGGTCCCATGCTTTCCCAAATGGCATTAGCTGGAAGTGAATGTAAAAGGTCTCAGCAGGAATATATATTTTTTATAATCATATTTTCATGATGAAATTTCCTGCTAAAAATAAAGAATATGGACTTTTACAAACGTACACGCATGCGCACACATATTACACGCGCGTATTCATCGGAAATATATTTGGATATGCGTACGTGTATGTATGTATGTATGTATGTATGTATGTATTAGATGTGTTGTGAGTAAAGGTATTCAGTAAGTTTGCACAATGTGTCTTCAACTTTCAGCTTTAGATTAGTTAATCACAAGGCCACAAGTGTGGTAATTTCAAACGAGTATCGAACCAACGACACAATATTAATGGTGTGCAAGACTCGGTTCTTAACTATCGCTACTGTACAATGTACCCGATGTTAAAAACGCGTATCGGAATATTTTAATTAAAAACTTGTCGATAAAAAAAAAAATACATCCGTGAATACGCTTTGATATATGCGTTGTTTTCATTAACAAATATTAAATGTGTAAGTCCATGAGATCGCCTAGGGTGCAATGACTCTAGGGGCGCACTCCTTTCAGAAAAAAAAAATGGTCGTGCCTCGGGTACGCGTAGCTTTCTATATGCGTATATATATTATGTTTTAGATGCATGTGTAAATGAATTGTATATATGATTTGGAAGCTACGTAGTAATTCAATGAAAAGAACTATATGTACATATATATCCGAATATCTCTCGATATTAACTGAGCCTAACCGATTTTGGCACGAAGCCAATATACATTTGTAGCTACTTTTATTGTTCACATGTATATGTCAATCATAATCAGTATAATTCAATCGTAGTTAATTCATACGAATGTATATATCTTATGTGCCAATGCAACTATCTATCCCTATTTCGATCTATCTATCCATCTGTCTATCTATCTATCTATCTATCGAAGACTTATGTATCCATCTCTTGTCAGTTTTACGTTCGTGTTCGGACGACAGAAAAGGGAATCTACTTCATGCAAATACATTTCAATATCGTTACTATTTTTCCACGACTGATCAGTTTTTCTCCCTGACTTTCTCTCTCTCTCCCCTCTCCCAATTTCTATCAGTATAAATTTTCCTCTCTCTTTCAATCAAAATCTCTCTCTCTAATCCATTGTCCCTCGAATGTTTTCTTTCTCTCTCTCTCTTTTCTTCAAGTTTTCCTCCTTTCTTCTCTTTTACAATCTCTTTGTCTTTCTACCTATTTTATCTTTCTTTCACTAACTTTCCCTCTCCCCCCGTATCACCCTAAGAGATGCAGATCAGCAAAACCTTTGTCCCCCTGTAATATTAGTTGATACGAAATGAAAAGTAATCTCCACGCACACACACACGCGCGCAAGGTAATTGCAGTAGAGCGAGGTTAGGAAGTTGATCTCGCAGGCCGTTGCTAATATTCGCAGTGTTGGCTTCACCATTTTGACCCGGTGCTACTATAAGCTAAGCTAAGTCAATATATACATGACAGCGCCTACTGTAGAGCAATGTAGCCAAATGACCGCGTACATCATTCGATGATGTTAAGATTTCTCACTGGGTGTCCAATTATTGAAACCCTGTGTCAGTTAAATATCTATTCATCCATCCATCTATCTTGGTTTGTTCAATTTATCAATCTTCCAATCTCTGTCCTCTCTCTCTCTCTCCCTATAAATATATATATATATATATATATATATATATATATATATATAGATAGATAGAGAGAGAGAGAGAGAGAGAGAGAGAGAGAGAGAGCGAGAGAGAGAAAGAAAGAGAAATAAAGAGGTGGAAGAGAGGGTGCCGAGGGAAAATTAAAGTATTAAGAGAGAAAAGGGAATCTTATATATAATTCATAAAATTACATGATTCAATATCAATATCTACTTTGTAGAAATAGATAAGCGCCTGTTGTAGAGTGATGTCTAATCCATTCGTCTCGCACACCAACTTCACTGGTGTTGAGGGTTCGATCCCACTTATTCTCTGGACTTGTGCAACGAATGTAAATTTTATGATTAACAAATTAACAAAATGCTATAGTTGGAATGATCATCTCTCAGACCAATTCGCTTGTGTAGTGTGTTCAGTCCTATCTTATGCTAAGTTTAATAATTTTCGTAAGTCTTGTGAAAATCTGAATGGGCACCTACCGTAGTGCGATAGTTCGAATGGTCGTCGCTCAGACCAATTCGAGGCCTACTTCAGATGGTCCTGTACCAAAATAATCTAAACTTAGTAAATATTCACTTCCATATTAATGACTTGTTGCAAGAAATACGTTCTTAGTAGGTAATATACTCAAACTTGTGACGATGTTAACAACAGCAAAAACAACAACGCCATTAATAATGAGAGGATAATAATAAGGATGATAGTCGAGAATGTTCTAATACACATATATATCTAGATAGGTATCTATCTATCTATCTACTGAGCCAAACTTTGCTCGGCACAAGGCCACGAGTATGAGATTAGTCTGAGAGGATCGAACTCACTACAGCAGTAATGGCCTACAAGACAAGCTTGTTAATCTTTGCTCCAAGGAAAGGTTATGACCTCCTCCCCCATATTGTCACTCTCTCTGTCTTTCTTCCTTCATTTCTCTCTCTCTCTCTCTCTCTCTCTCTCTCTCTCTCTCTCTCTCTCTCTCTCTCTCTCTCTCTCTCTCTCCTTTTTTAAACTCTCGTTTTCTTTCTACGGGGACCAACTGGAGTTTTCAGACAGACAGACGAATACATTCAGAGAGTTCAACTGATTTCTGTATATACGTTCACATGCAATCGTTCAGCGTATTGGCTTGTACAACTGCATACGTGGTCTCTCTTTCAGCTGCTCGTGCGTACAAGACATCGGTATACATACTCAGGACTTTACAGAACTTTTATACGCATACACACACACACACACACACACACAAAGTGCATACACGTTTGCACAAACACACACACACACTCATACACACATGTGTACGCGTGTACGCATGTGCACAGATGGACGGTGCCGATTAGATCACTGCTCACACAAACACAACATTTACGAAGAGAGAGAGAGAGAGAGAGAGAGAGAGAGAGAGAAACGATGTATCCATGTGTGTGTGTGTGCGTGTGCATGCGTGAGAGATCAAGTGTATGGGTGTGTGTGTGTGAGAGAGAGAGAGAGAGAGAGAGAGTGTATGAAGTGTTTGAGAGAGGAGAGGGAAGAGAGAAAGAAAAGGAGAGCAAGTGTGAGTGTGAGAGAGAAACTGAGAGAGTTTGTGAGAGAGAGTGTGTATGTATACGTATCTGACAGGGTGTGTGAGAGAGAGAGGGAGTGTGTGTGTGTGTGTGTGTGTGTGTGTGTGTGTGTTACAGAGGGACAGAGAACGTGTGCATGGGCACGGCTGAAGTGGAAAGACGGAGAGAGAATCGGGGAGAGACACCTTGACTGAAAAGAATGGGGAGATGTGAGAAAAGAAAAATTAGTGGACAAAGATGTCACAATCAGGGAGAAAGAAAGTAAGAAAGAAAGTGAGAGAGAAAGAAAGAACAAGAGAAAAAGAGAAATAAACAGAAAGAGTAGAGAAAAACAGACTGAAACATATAAAGAAAGAATAATGAAAGAACGGATGAGAAAGGAAAATAAAGAGAGGAAAGAGAGGAGAAATAGAAAGACAGAAAGAATCATAATGAAAACGAGGAATAGAGAGGAACAAAAATAGAAGAAAAAAACGAATAAAGAAAGAGAAAAAGAAGAAAAAAATGGATGGAAAGGGAAAAAGAAAGAATCAGAAAAAAAAAGAAACAAGAACAGAAAAAAAAAAAGAAAAAGGAGAGGAAGTAAAGGAATGAGCGAAGAGAAAAGAATGAAAAAGAGGAATGGACAGAATGAAGGAAATGACGAAAGAAAATAGAAATAAATAAATAAAGGAGTTCAGAAAGAATAGAATGGAAAAGGAAAATGAAAAGAAAGAAAAAGAAGGGGAAAGAAAGAAAGACAGTGAATGAAAAAAGAGAGAAAAACAATAAAGGAATAGTCGATACAGAAAGAAAGCAGTTATGAAAGAATAAAATGAAGATAGGGTAAGAAAGAGAGAGAAAGGAAGAAGGAGATATAGAAAGAGAGAAAGGAAGAATAAGAGGAAATAGAGAAATAGTACAAAAGACAAAAGAAGAAAGAATGAAAAGAATGAATAAAAAAATGGAGACAGAAAGAAAAGAATCTAAAAAGCGAAATAAAAAAAAGTAAGGAAAAAATACAAGTAGAAATATAAAAAGAAAAAGAGATAATCTGGAATCGAAGAAGGGGCTTCTGAGGGGATATGAAGAGCAGGTAGGATCTATGCTTTCAGGATCCAGGACTTCAAAAAAATAAATGGAGAGAATTGTTGAAGGCTGAGAGATGGGATCGGCTTTTGCAATGAATGTAATATCAAATAAACAAACAAAACATGGATCTGCTGTAACAGCATATGTAACATTCTCCCTTAGCTGAGGGGAGAAAGGGGAGTTTAGAGACGAGCACACACGCATATCAGTACGATTAGGCCCTCGTTTATATTCAAATGCACGCGGACCTCCGTGCTTTATAATTATTTCTTTGATGCGTGTATGATCGGATGGAAAGTTGCCGTCTTTAATTGCTTATGCTTTGTATGCGTGTGTGTGTGTGACCTTGTGAATTTGGTGTGCGAGGAAGAGTTCAATTTAATTTGCGCGTGTGCGATACTTTGAAATGTATACATTCAACGATGCAGTTTAAGATTAGATTTCAGAATACATCCGTGTGTATGCCTGTGCATGTGTCATTGTGAATTAGATACAGTGGCAGCAATATATATATATATATATATATGTGTGTGTGTGTGTGTGTGTGTGTGTGTGTGTGCATGCGTGTGTGCGTGCGTGCGTGTGTGCGTGAGGAATATCCATTTTCCGTTACCTTTTGTCATTTTTTATTTTTCAAACAACCTCCCTATCCATTCCTACCTCCAATTCTATTGCAAATGTTGTTCATCCATAGTACTACTGCGGTCGCCTGCACAGCAAGGTCGCTCTGGAAAACTCACCGAAATAGGCTCCAGGTGAGTTTGGATTGCATGTTAGAGTTGATCCGTTTTTACACAATGTTTTGGTAATCTTTGGAATGTTTTTCAAGTTCATTCACCTCTTCATTGCTTGTGCAATTATACAAAAGTAGTGGGTCATTTACAAGCAGTGGCTGTAAATCAAAATTTAAAAAAAAATGAGTTCCTTATGAATTTATGTAAATGGACATTGATCAGCGTTTAAACACTTTTCTTTTTCTTACTCGACAGAGAAAACTGTTTATGTTTCGTCCCTGGTAAAGAAAAATGGATGAAGAAAGCGAATTAGTAATTACAAATTGGTGAAACCTTGACAAATCGATACTTAATTACGCCAGAGTGAGTAAATGGCAAGTTTGAGTTACGCATTTGAACATGAAAACATTTTCTCACGATTCTGTTATATGATAGCATTTCTTGTCATGTTACAAACACGACGCAGCAAACGATCATGGAGCAAAGATAGGGACTTCTCTTAGCATATGGCATGTTCTCCATTAGGTTCGTTTGAATAAAGCAATAGAACAGAGGAGAAAACCTTTCCTGGTTAAGAATATTCAGTTGTGACGTAGCAAACGATCATGGAGATGGAATGGGAAGTTCTTCTACATACTGCGTAAATCTGTCACCGTCATAACGTCACACTCTTTGCCTTTTGCAGCACTTCTGCTCTGCTAATCCAGCAAGGAAGATATCGTACGATTCTGGGAGAATTTATCGAATCAAAAAGTGAATCGTTCTTTTATATAAGAATACACGATTTACCTGGAGGGTGGCTTAGGACATAGAAAATTAGTCAAAATACGTTGATGACTGAATGATGATGCTACGAATTTGAATGACTGATTTTGTCAAAAATTGCTTGAAACTTTATCATCAACCTAATACGTACAAGCAAACATGTATGTGTGTTGGTATGTGTGTAATTATGTATGTATGTACGTGTGCATGTGAATGTATTTTAGTTCTTTTGAACCGTGACTCATTAACCCATTTCTCATTTAGATTTGAAAATCATAGAAAATTATCCGGGGCAATAGAAAGGAGAATGAAAACGAAATAATTACCTCGTAAATAAGCGAAAATATAACAAGTGCCAAATGGTGGGAGTGGTGAATTTGATGTGAACACCAAAATTCGGGCACATGGATCTAGGTGAAGAATGCGAACGCACCATTCACAGAATCATTTTGTCACGTCTTGTTGCTTCCGATGGCATAATCTAAACTCAACGTATAGATAAATAAATTGAACACATATACATTGGAATGTTGCTTAATTATGAAACCAAGTTTCACAACCGAACTGAGTTCATAGTGCAAGTAGATTTCCATGAGATCTTGGATACTTTAACCACAAGATAATGTGTAGATTTTATGTGTAACAAGAATTAGGCCACTTCAATTTTGATGGCAGGTTATTGCACTCATTTAGAATATTTAGGTAATATCATCTTCTCAGCTTCGTTAGTTCCTTCCCTATTGGCCTTGTGCCAGACAAAGATAGTGTTAGTAAATATTTGCAAGCTTTTGGGAGTTTTGATTATGGACTTCCCGAAGACAAAATTTGCGAAAGACTATTTCACATTTAATTATACATTTGAGTTTTCATTGATTCCAGCTTTTCAGTTATTAGAGAAGAGTTTTTTCTTCCTTTCGTGGCTTTGAAATGGATAACATATGTTGGGTGCTTTGATCTTTTATTTTCATTTACATGGAATCCAGTTTTGTTTTTTATCAAGAATTGAGGTTATATTAATGGACGAATCAAAGGAGAAAAAAACAAAACAACAAAAACAACAAAAAAAAGGAAAATAAAAACACAGTTCAAACCAGTCGACAACCCCCCCCCCAAAAAAAACACCAAATTATTTAAAATTCTTTTTCTTCTCAAAGTTTAAAATTGTTAAAACAAGAGAAAGAACAGACTTTTTTCAAAACCTGATACGTTGTTTATACAACTTTTGACAGCATTGGACGATATTTGTGACTCGGATAAAAACTTTTGTTTCCAATTGATTTTTCAAGTTAATCCCCGTCAAAATATCCGAAACAAAAAGAAAAAAAACGATCATTGCATCAAACGAAAAATTATCTTCCCAAATGTAATATTGTTCATTGATAAATGAAAAAGTTTAGAATATATCTAAGAAGTGTACACATTAGTTATGAACACTGTATTGTCTCCTTTCTTTCTTTCTTTCTTTCTTTCTTTCTTTCTTTCTTTCTTTCTTTCTTTCTCGCTATCTTCTCTTTCTTTCTGTATTTTTTTATTTCGAGAATCGATTTCCAAAAGGAATAATTTGACATACTCTGAAGTAAAAAAGAAAAATATTCTTCTATCTTCGCCCACTCATGTTCCCCCCACTTTCTTGATAATGCTTTCAACCTTATTATTATGCTTTAAAATTCGTCGATTGATAGCGATTATAAATTATCTCTTAAGATTGTTAAATCAGTCTTTCCGTCACATGCGGCTCAGCTATGCAAAGCTTACTATTTTGACTGAATAGCAAACTTTAATAGGATTAATTGATATTTTTTTTATCAGTAATTATAATCATTATTAAATCTCTACTAACGAAATGCTTGGCTGATCCTTTGAGATAAGTTAGTATTATCATAATCCACATATTCTATAATTTGTAATTCAAATTAATAAAAAAATTTTAATTAAAAAATTGTTAAATCTCTATAAAGATGTTCAGATTTGTGTTAATCATTACATTATCCAATTGTATAATGAAGAAGTAAATCTCCATTTGCAAAGACAATTGTAAATCCTTGCACAATAAATACAAATATATTAAGAATTGTCGGTCTCTTTTATAGATTATGATACATCATGATGCAAAGATATAAACTTTTGCAACATATTTCGTTCGGATAGTATAGGGTTTACAAAACAAACAAAAAAAACCCGACAAATCACTCATACACACACACACACACACACACACACACACATGTTTTTTTGTGTGTATTTGCGTATACGTATTTATGATGTATGTATATATGCAAGGATTTGATATATATATATAGGCAGGCGGAGATTAATGTATACGTAAATATAGATCGATATCATTATATCTATCTATCTTTCTCTTTCTCTCTCTCTCTCTCTCTCTCTCTCTCTCTCTCTCTATATATATATATATATATATATATATATATATATATATATATATATATAACTTTGAGAGTAATAATTGAAACTTTTGTGCAAATATCTTCTCTTAAGTCAACAAGAAAGGAATTCTAATGATGTGTCCAAGTACCACTAAACAGGAAACTGCGGGTGGCAAGGGGGCACTGAAAGTGGAGGGACCGCTGATGGGTAAACCATAGATAAGGAAGGTCCACTGGAAGAGAAACTATGGATAAGGGGGCCGCTAGAAAGGAAACTTTAAATTATATATTTTATATATTTAAAAAAAATTGATCTCTTATTCCATGCTCGTCGACGCTGATGACGTAATTTTATATCTATCACAAGAATTGATTGGAAAGAGAGCCAATGATGGAAGAAAAACCGTGGATATTTTTCTCGGTCATGTGAATTGTTTAGAAAAATGAATGATATATATAAATGACGTCGGTTTACTGGGGACTGACAAAGAGTTATAGGGATGTCGGAAATATCTAAAAACAGTAAAAACGTAATGTTACTTCAGTGATATATTTTCGCGTAATTAAACTTCAACATTACAGAGGAAAGGAGAGAAAGTAAAAATATCAGTTGTAGCAATATTCCTAAAAATATGAGAAAAAATACGCCCAAAATAAAATGAAATGTAGCATGGATAAAGGGAAAAAAATTCGATTTTTTGTTACTAGGGGCGCATAGCAACCCCATGCCTATTTTTTCATCAGTGATAGTTCATCAGTTGTTTTTCCCCTTCGGCTTCCCTTAATTTTTTTGTGAATTTTCCTTTTTTTCTTTTTTTTTCAGATTACCCTCCCGACCAAGTCGCCTTTAAAAACTTTTTCCCCCCAGTCTCTCCGTCTCTCTGTTTCATTACGTCTCTATCCTTCTGTATCTACGTCAAATGAATATACTTCAGGTTTTTATAGAACGACCGCAACAAAAGTCTTTTTTCTTCTTCCTCACTTCTTCCTTCTTCATCTTCAAAGGAGAATTACGTCATAAAATTCCTTTTTTTCATTCGATTTGGTTTCACTTGCTTTCAGCATTTTTTTCTTCCCTTTCCTTTCGTTTTTCACATCCCTTCTTTTCTCTCCGTTTTTTTTTTTAATTCTTTTTTATTCTTCTCATTTTTCTATTTTCTCTCCTTCGTTATTTCATTCTTTTCTTATCATTATTTCTAATCTTGTCTTTTTCATTTCTTTAGTCTTTCTTCTTTCCAGTTTTTTTCTCCTTTTCTTTTTCTTTTCCCTTTTTCATTTTTTGTTTTTCTGTTTTGTTTTTTATTTTTATTTATTTCTACTTTTCCTCATTTTTAAAATTTCTTTTCATTCTTCTGCATTCTGATTTTTTCCTCTTTCACTTCATTCTTTTTCTTTTCATTTCCATTTGTCCTTATTGATTCTATTACTTTTTTTTCATTTTTTTTCTTTTTCTTTTTATCATTCATTGTTTGGTTCTTGATTTTTCTTTCTCCTTCATTTAATTATTCATTTTTTCTCTTTCATCTTCTTCCACTCTGCTTGTCCCCATTAAATTTTCTTTTTCGATCATTCTTCCAACCTTTTTTTTCAATTTCTTTTTCTCCCAAATCTTTTTTTTTTTCATCTTTGTTCATCCATTTTTTCAAAATCTTACACATATTCTATTACTTTCTTATTCTCATTCGTCTTCTTCGTTTCATTCCTTCTTTCTGTCTTTTTTCTATTCCTTCTTTCTTTTGTCATCGTCACTTATTTTTTCTTTTCTCACCATTTTTTAAAACCTTTTCCTTCTCCAATCTTCAGATTTTCCTCTCTTCCTTCCTTTCTTCTTTCCTTTTATCCCTTTCTTCCTTTGTTTCTTTCTTCCTTTGTTTCTTTCTTCCTTTGTTTCTTTCTTCCTTCCTTTCTTTCTCCTTTTCTACCCCAACCGAATCTTATCATTTGATGACCATCCCAAGACGATCAGTCAAACCCAACGTGAATCTGTCATACAATCCTCAAATAGACTGGTCTACGAATGCCATGTGCTTTGCTTTGCTCTACCATTGCCTCAATCGGTCGTCCTCAGGTGTACAATAGATGTCACCAACAACTGACACGATTATCAAACTCTCAAAAGACGCTCTATTCTTCAGAAACAAAATAAATCATACTTTCCACCAAGAAATTTCTTGCATGGTTGAATTAGTTTCTTTACTGTTGAATGAAATAACAGGTTTGGAAAAACACCCAATAGAAAGTGTCACTTGACCAACGTCATGGGAGTAATCAATTGAAAATTTGGAAAAATGAGGTGATCAACTTACTCTTGCCTTCTGTTGGGCAGTGATAACTAAACTAGTTCGAATTTAAGAGAAAAAGAAATGTGAGCACTGCTGGGTACAAACCAAGGTGCCGATTTAGCGTAAACTTACATTGTAAACCGACCACCATCTCCATAAAAACGACCTAAATGGGTTTAATAAGGAGCAAATATGAATAAGATTTCAGCACTGAAGCTCCATTGGTGCAGCCTGTATGCATGTGTCATGCATACATACATAATTAACCAGCTACACCAACTTGAAAATTGAAAAGAAAACAAAAAAACATGTTGATGTTGACAGTAGTGGTTGATGGTTTTTAATGCAGGCAATGTTAGTTAAAGTCGAAAATGGTTTCGGATTTCGAAAATGGTTTTGCAATCAGAACTATTTCGCATTAGAACTCTAGGAGTGGATTTCCTGACATTATTTCGAGGTATTTGTTAAACCAAGGACATGTTGTGAATAAATGGTCCACTAGCTAATCTCACGGATCATTACTAGTACAGTGAGTTCGAACATTACCAGGTACCGTCATTTTATGGCCTTATGCCGTACGAAGCTGAGCTCTGTAAATATTTAGGGCGCTTCATCGCTAAGCAGGGGTTAGCAAGCTAATATTGTGGACTTTTACTTCTGTAGTGTATTCAGTCCTCACTGGATATCCCACCCTTGTGGCCTTACCGTTGTAAGTTACAATAGCAGTGAATTTTGCCAACACTGGATGCCCTATATTGGGTGCCTCACACTTGCGGCATACGAGAATGAGCCTAGAAACTATCGTTCTGTGCCAAGTCCTGTTTAGACAAGCACATATATCGTCACATGTTGGAAGACAATACATATTTCAAAATGTCTTCATTCAAGAGTGTTAAATATCCGCACACAGAACAAATGATTAGCATTAACCATAAGTTTAGTGTCCCATTTACAGTCAATTCTACCTATATCATCCGGTGGAATCCTCAGAATATTTATACAGACATATAACTTTAAGGTTAGTGGAAAATAATCATCAAGTCCTTTGGTCGTATATGTTGGTAGAGAATCGATTCGAAGAAGCTTTTTCTGGGTGATTACTATTCTTAAAAATGATATCATTGGTTGGTTTGCATACAGTCTAAATTAAAACCGACACAACAGATTTAATGTTCACATGGGTTAACATTTAATAGAAATGACTCAGACAGCGAGTCTTGTCTGTTACTTCACTTTCTGATCCCTTATCGCAAAGAAAAAAGTTTTTAAGGTAATCTACGTCAATAAGCTTTGTTCAAAAAAATAGATATGTAGTATAAAATAATATCAATTGATAATACGCATAAAACCTTGTATAAAATGACAAACTACATGTGTGTCATAAACTAACTATATTATAAAGGGTGTTTGATTAACACTGCTGGGATGCCATGTTAATATAACTGTTTTGTTTTTAAAATCCCCGAAACGGTTACATGGTAAACAACTGATGATCCAAACAAGAGACAATTTATACATTGTACAATAATATCAAAGTATAGAAGAAACAGGAAAAAACACTTTGGAAAATTACATAAATTTGCATCGACTGATATTGCGAAATGGGTGACTGAAGAGAGTTAAAAAAATCTATTGAAAAAGTTTTTTAATGTTTAATGTTCAAAGCTGTAAAGCTTTTTAGAATATATATATATATATATATATATATATATATATATATATATATATATATATATATATATACGAAATTGGGTTTATGTAGAATCATGTTGTGCATGCGTGTTGAACAATGGACATGCACATACAATACCTGAAAGTTACAATCTGCATGCGTCTTCAGCTTGTTATACATCACTTGAATTAGACATGTTTTTCTGACGAGTTATAAAAATGGACTGTTAAAAAAAAATGAGCCACACATCAAACAGCTACCCAATCTTTTCGTTTTCAAAATGAATTTCATGGAGAAGAATTGACACACGCACGTATGCTCGAGTGACACAAGAGATTCCATGAGGGTCAAAAGGATATCAAAGATGATAAACATCGTAGACATACATTCCTGTCAATAACCGTCTCTTTATTAATGGATAACATTTCTACAATCATTTTGTTGAGTCACTGATAATTTCGAACGAAATAATATCTTTTACTTGTCTCGAAGACTTCACAGAACTATTTCAAATAAGCTACCAACCATCTACCAAGGAGACCATTGATAAATCCTGAAAATGTCTGTGAAAATGTGTGAACGGGTGCATCCACCCACGTCTGTCCTTACCTACAGTTTTGTGGAGGTGAAACTATAAATTTTCCTGATCGACATGTTTTTTTTGGTTTTATATGCCTTTGGAATGCAATATATGTACATCACGTGACATATAGTTTCCAATCACAACATACACTCAATGACTTCGATGGTTTAATAAGTACACATCTTTCACTTTTAAACCCTAATTCTCTCTTTACCTCCATTTTTAGCTCTTCTCTCATTTGCTGACTTTTATATATTTTGATTATAAACCAGCCTGAAAAAAATTGTCCTTTCATTTCTTCCTTTTCACTCGAGAACATGAAGATAGATAGGCTATAAAAAAGCTGAAAACGATATATGGAACCACTGATTCTTGTTCCAAATTCTTTTTTTTTTTTAAATTTCTTCTTCCTTCCTTTGTTTTTCTCTTTTTTTTTTACTATTTCTTTTTTCTTCGTTTCTTTCCTTTTCTCTTTTTCTCGTCCAGTCTTTCTTTCTTCCTTCTCCCCAGTCTTTCTTTCTCTTTCTTTCTGTTTTTACTTTTATTTAATTCTTTTCTTTTCTGTCTTCCCTTATATTCTTTCTTTCTATAAACTCCCCTTTCTCCCCTCAGCTAAGGGAGAATGTTACATATGCTGTTACAGCAGATCCATGTTTTGTTTGTTTATTTGATATTACATTCATTGCAAAAGCCGATCCCATCTCTCAGCCTTCAACAATTCTCTCCATTTATTTTTTTGAAGTCCTGGATCCTGAAAGCATAGATCCTACCTGCTCTTCATATCCCCTCAGAAGCCCCTTCTTCGATTCCAGATTATCTCTTTTTCTTTTTATATTTCTACTTGTATTTTTTCCTTACTTTTTTTATTTCGCTTTTTAGATTCTTTTCTTTCTGTCTCCATTTTTTTATTCATTCTTTTCATTCTTTCTTCTTTTGTCTTTTGTACTATTTCTCTATTTCCTCTTATTCTTCCTTTCTCTCTTTCTATATCTCCTTCTTCCTTTCTCTTTTTTTCTCTTTCTTTCTGTTTTTACTTTTATTTAATTCTTTTACTCACTTCTCTCTTTTTCCTCTCTCTATCAACTATTCCTTTATTGTTCCTCTCTTTTTTCATAAAACTCTTTCTTCCTTTCTTTTTTTCTTTCTTTCAGTTCCCCTATTTCATTCTTTTGTTTCTCTACTCCTTTCTTTTTTCCTTTTGCTTTTTTTCTCTTCCTTTCTTTCCTTTCTTTTTTCTTTTTTTCATTTCCCCTTTCTTCCTCTCTTTCTGCCTCTCTTTCTTTGTCTATGCTTGGTGTTTTAAATCTAACTCTTTCTTTTGCTCTGTTTTATCCATTTGTCCCTCCCTTTTTCATTCTTTCCTTCTTCATTTTATTCATATATTCACTCTGTTCCTTCCAATTTCCTTTAATCCCCCTCTTCGCTTGGTTTCTTTAAAAATTTCAAACCTCCATTTCTTCATCTATTCATTCGATCTTTCCTTTTACGTGGGTGTCTTCTTTCTTTCTTTCTTTCTTTCTTTCTTTCTTTCTTTCTTTCTTTCTTTCCGTCACCCTTTTCCTCCCCTCTCCTTATCTTCCCCCTATCTCTACTCAGCACAATTCTCTCCATTTAAGAAGAAAAATGAATACACAAATCTTCTGACCTCTGACAATAGGTCGTCGTAAACTAGTATCTCGGCTGACAAAATTAAACACGCAGGTTCTTATCAACGCGGAGTAAGAATCAGGCAACGTATTCGAATTATTTCGTGTCCATTCAGCAGATTCTAATGGTTACATACCCGTATCTCTGCGAACAGAGAGAAGAGCTGATAAGAATACAAGCACCCGGGTGGGCATCATCAGTTTCCAGACATGCAAAGTCGACCTTGAGCAATCAATTATCTATTGCACTCCATGCCTCCAAAAACTCTCATTTATATTGGGTTTTCCTCGATTAGTCCTGGCGCTGTAATAGAGTCCTGTAGGAAATTCTGCACCATCTTTCATAACAAAAATATATCTATTTTTTTTGCAACTGATCTGGAATGTCATTCCTGTAGTAGGCCCGATTGGTTTCATTAGTCAACTTAGAGGTTCCTATGGGGATCTATTACTGCGCCAGGGCTACATGTTGAGTGAGGGGTAAAATAAGAAACTCACTCATTAAGCCATTTTAAAACAAGACAAATGTAAACAACCCAACCTCTTGAAACTTGCTTATAGGTAATCAATATTTTAATCAAAAACAAGAGAGATCAGATGGATGTTGTTGATGTTTCAATGTTTATTTACATCATTATTTGTGCAGATGGATAGAAACGAATCATCGCGTGTTTTATGGTTTGTTTTTTTTTTGCGAAATTTGTAAAATAAAAAAATGAAACATAACAGAACGTAAAATTTTAGATCCTGGGAACAATCAAAAATGTTCCCATGTAAATTAATTGAAATTGTTTCTTGCTTTTCGTCATTTCAGCTTACGAAAGTTTTTTGTATGAACATCTTACCTTAGGATAGCGAGGAAACTTGAATTCCTCAATGAGAAAATAACTCGCTTTGGCACCAGAGATATGTTCTCGGGCAGCATTTCCCTATTTCTCTTGGAGTTAACAGCCACAGCATTGATGGCGGCTATTACTGGAAAACCATATCATCATCATCATCATCATCATCATCATCATCATCATCATCATCATCATCATCATCATTATCATCATGTCTTTTTATCGTCCATTGTTAGATATAGACCTTCCCCGGGATCTCTTTTATGTGCAAGTTGTATGGCGACAAACAATAGTAAACAGGAAAAACAATATCTATTTACGAGTTTTATGACATAACAAATAAAGTTTATTCATCTAATATACTAGAACATTCATTCATTCCAATGATTGTGTAATCATATAAATGATACAGCAAATACGAAGAGCAGATGCCAGTATTTTCATAAACATTTACTGTGAGAACGAACAGCAAATGTAACAAGAATTCATAAAACTAATCAGTATTTAGATTAATGTTTCATTTGACTTCAAAACTAGCAATTTATTGAACCTGTCATATCACAGATAAGATTTATTGAACAATCCTGGATGCTGCGAGATCAAATTCCATCCCTACATCTAATCCGACTGAAAATGATTACTGCAACATATATATATATATATATATATATATATATATATATATATATATATATATATATATATATATATATATATATATATATATATATATATAATTATCTTAAAAATATTTTTAGTATTGATGGTTTGATTGATTAGAGTGAAATAAGCTCTAGCGTATTTGTAAGATAAATTTTGCAAATCTATGAGTCTCGTCAATTTCGCTCCATCGATAAGACACCAACCGACTGATCAGTCATCAAATCACGGTAAGGAAATGTTGATTTTTTACTTCCCTAAATTTGGTTAAAATTGTTCTTGCTGTTTTTGTTTTTTCAAGTTTGAACTTGAGTTTAACAATTTTCATTCAGTGTTAGGATCACAGATATGACACAGCAAATTCTGTTAGTGCCGACCACATTTAAACCTGACCAATGTAGGCAATGATTCTCCTTTTTGAAACTACTGCCCACAGACTTTACCACTCCTGTACCCCCCCCTCCTTGATTGGGTCATTTTCTTCTCTAACAAATATTTTATTTCTGACTGTAAGGAATAATTTGATGAGTATGCTCCGGATTTTAATGATTTTCATCTGAAGTTTCAGTACACAATGCTGAAAATTAGGAAAAGGGGATTGTCAATGGTCAGGAATTAAGGCACGCATTACTGACAGAATAGGACTATTACATATATCATTTAAATGTTTCAATAAGGGTTTTACAATAGAAATTTACTGAAATCAGGAATAATAGCGATTGTCGGTGGTCAGGAATCAATTGGTCGAACTATTATATGTATTATACAATGGTGGGCACAGCTAACGTTTAGCTGTTAAGCCGCTAAAAGTTCAGCGGAAGTAAAGATAACCGATAACTTTTAGAATATGATTTCAGCTTCTATTCGTTTCTTGTTTATTTGTATTTGTTTTTTGTTTTTTGCTCTAAAACCCTTCAAAACAAACCTAGAGAAGCGGAATATGTTGTAAATCAGACATCGAGTTTTAAATAAACTGCATGTCGGATGGAAACTAATGTTTAATTTCATTTGTTCGTATAATAATTCATGTACATCTTGATCATCATTATGTCGCTATGTTTCTCCTGCAAAGCTTTATGTCTAGTTTATCGTTCTTATTAGCTGTGCTAACCACTGATATTACGTTGCATATATTCAGGGCTGTTCTTGAACTTCAAATAGTGCAGCAGCTCAAAACCCGAAGATTTTTGGGGCCTCCAATGATATGTCCGGGAAAATGCTCTTTTTTTCTCAATATTTTTCAGTCTTTCAACATTTTAGGGATTCATTATGTTACATAGAGATAGATTATTGATCCATAAAAAGTTAAACTGAACGTCATAATTTTATAGAAATTGCATTTTTTGTTGTGATTTGTTTGAAAATAATAGCTATATAGGAAAATAGAAGAGTCCTTAAATATAGTTCTCTCGTTTTGCAACCAGCGCACAAAGGAAAGCAATGTGCACGCAGATTTCAAATTCTGTGAATAGTTTACTGAGTTTTAATTGAAAAAACACCGGAAAAAAATTGCACAACATAAGATTTTTGTATTGACGACTAGAAATAAGAGGAAGAGTATTGCAAGAAATGTTATGCACTGGACCCCATCAATGTTGAATTCGGCCCTGATTATATGACTGAAAAATAGTTTCCTTATAATATGAAACCAGGTAAAAAACGTCGCGCTTTTTTTCTTTTGTGAAATCGTAAACTTAGTGAACAGTTCATTCAGGGGTCATCAGTTCCGTGTGTCAAGGTTCTTTTTAGGCCCTTTCGCACACCATGAACTCTTCAATTAAAATCCTTCCTTGGGGCGTTTTCAAACCTCTGTATTTGCCGACCTTCTTTTCTCCACATCTGCATTGCTTTATCTCCCAAGCTTTCCCTTCCCCAAATCTCTCTCTCTCTCTCTCCCTCCCACACCCACACAGGTATATGCAAACGTTCAAACACCTCGACCCTCTGTCGTGTTCTGTCCATGCATTCAAATCCCTGGACTTCGGCCAGCGAATTTCCTTGGTGCTACCAGCTCGCCCTTCCTCTTTGATAACGAAACAAAAAACACTTTTCTTTACAAGACAAAAGTATCGATTGTCTGTCAAGGGTGGCATCTTTGATGTTGATGAAAAATTAGACGATGAATTCTGAATTAAAAGAACTAGGGAAATGCCCGTTCTAAACATTCATAGATGGAATGGGCCTGACTTTAGTGGCTTGCCATAATTGTCATGTAAAATGGTTTTCCGCCCGCCGTGCGAAATTACAACTTTGAAGTATTTCAGTTATTTATCTTCAGTGTTGCCAATTTAGAAATTTTAGATCTAGATTTAGATCAATAATCTAAGATAAAAGATCCAACTCTTGTGCTGGTACTTTTAAAGACAATTTTAGATAAAAGATCTATTTGTTTTAGATAAGTTTAGATGGGTTTTTGGATGTATTATTAGTTCTGGTACATAGGCGAATTACGGTGATTCATTAATGCGAGGTACGGATATTTTATTTCTTGTTCTTTTGTAGACAGTCAATTCTACATGACATTACAACAACAAACAACATTTACATTACAGACTGGAAGAATTAATAATATCCATTATCATCCCCCTATCTTCACCCCATCTCTTTCTTCGCCCTACCCGACCCTTTTACAAGATCCACTCCACCCTGGGCCTCTCTTTCAAAAACTCTATGTATCTATCTATGTATTTCTGTGCCTGACCCCTACCGATTTAACTTCCCTTCGGTACTTACCAGACGTCCTAGGTGCACCATGAGAAAAACAACCCTTACCAGATCCCCAACACCTACAATATAATCACACTCCCGTCGTGTCTCTAGCCTTTCTCTGCATCCAGTCACAAGTCATTCGCTACTTAACCTTGTCTACTGAAAATAAAGGGGACAGCCAAGGGGTCGGGCGTTTAAAAATATAGAAAAACAATAAAATAAATAAATAAATCGTACAAGAGAGGGCCGGAACCTGTGTGAGTCATCCAAAACGCTCTTATTAGAAAAAATCCATTTTGTGGCACCCCTGTCGCTGTGGGTCCCTGCTTAAACTTACGTTGTCGTCGGCATCCCTTACCCGCCCAATGCAAAAGGAAATAAGATGGAAAGAGATTTTTGAAAGGGACAACACCCCATCCTCACTCTCATCGAACAAAAACAATATCAAAAACTCCTAAAAGCGTCGCATCTACAAACCTCCGACAACCTAACGCGTACCTTGACAAACCAAGTTCATTATTGTTAAGTTCTTCCGTTTCTTTCAATGTATTTATTTTGTTTATTGTTGCAGTGTCGATTTGTCGTCGCTGTAATAGTAAGGGTAGTCGTAGTTATTATCAGTATTATTAGTATTAGTATTATTATTGATAATAATAATAATAATAATAATAATAATAATAATAATAATAATAATAATAATAATAATAATAATAATAATAGCAGTAGTATTCATGCTTGTTTATTATTTTGCCATCAAATCAATCTCTGATAATGTTTTTATCTTGAATACTTCTTATTTCATTTTTAACTTGTCTTTGAAAGTTTCATCTTCAACTCGTGATTAGTGTTGACATTTCTTTGTTTGTGTCTTCTTGTTGTTGTTGTTATTATTATTATTATTATTATTATTGTTATTATTATTATTATTATTATTATTATTATTATTATTATTATTATTATTATTATTTCCCCTTCCCCTCTTATCTTTTATTTTATCTGTCTTTCAATCCTTCTCTCATTATTTCTTTCTTTTGCGACTTCTTGTTGGCCCTGTTCTCCCTTCTCTCCTTTTCTCTCCTCATCTTCATCTTCTTGTTTTCATCTATCTTATCCTCTTCCTTCTTTCCTTTCTTCAGAGTAACCTTCCTTTTAATAGCTGTCATCTTTTTTCAGCTCTTTCTGCTTTCCTATTCCCTCCTCATTTTTCGACCTCTTCGCCTTTTCTCATTCTTTGCAATGTCTTCTTCTTCTTCTTCTTCTTCTTCTTCTTCTTCTTCTTCTTCTTCTTCTTCTTCTTCTTCTTCTTTTTCTTCTTCTTCTTTTAATTCTTCTTCTTCTTTTTCTTCTTCTTCTTCTTTTTCTTCTTCTTCTTTTTCTTCTTTTTCTTCTTTTTCTTCTTCTTCTTCTTCTTCTTTTTCTTCTTCTTCTTCTTCTTCTTCTTCTTCTTCTTCTTCTTCTTCTTCTTCTTCTTTCATTGAAACACACAAGCAAGAATATAACATTGCCCCCAATAACTTGGCCTTCGTACCAAATTTCGGGATGGGGAAGTGTTGATAGGAAGCACAAAAGCTTTTCGTGAAGGAACCAAGTTGTTCTTGCAAAACTTTTACGTTTTCTCTCTTCTCTGTATATCCCCAAACCTTTCGTCTTCAAGACAAACACTCTTACCCATCCCCCACACCGATAATCTATTCACAATTCACCCAACAAGATAACTCCATCACACGAATCTGTTGGCGTCAATTCCCGCCAAAATTAATTCAGCGTCTCCTTTTGACATGAATTGAGGAAAACCATAATGCGTTGACTGTCTCGAATTTGATGAAGACTCTCCGACTGGGGGCTGCAGGGTGGGGGCTAACCGAGGTCTGGGTAGGGAGTAGAAGCGACAGTTGAGAATGGCAGCGGTTTCGGTCTCTGTTGCAGTGGGGGGACTTGTCGGTAATGATTGTGATTGTGATGATGATGGCCTTGGTGGATGGTTGCCACCCTGGTTGTAGTAGTAAACGTCCGTTGACACGAACAGTGGTAATGATTATTGCAATAACTTTAACATAAATGAAAATGGTGAGGCTGATGATGCGATTTGTTGTGATGACAGTCATGAGATGAGTTTATTGGATGCAGTTGTATTTGTTTCTATTCTGGTGATGCAGTTGTTTGCAAGTACCAATGGTCTTAATTGTGTTTCTTCAGATACTATTTGTAATATTGGTGGTAACAATGTATTATATTCATATATTGGTAGATTTAGAGATAGGCTGACTCAATTGTTACTGAAAAGTCACGATGGTTGATAGCAAAATGAGTTAACGATTGGGCGCTTGGATAAACCACTCCTCTATAACTACCACCCAGGAAGTAATAACTTTAGAATATTGTTACACACACTGCAAACCTTGCCAAAGGCCAGCATATCGTCCTGAGCGATACAAAAACTTATATTTGGCTAACTTGTAATGATCAGGTAGAGGCCGGCCTATCAAACAGCTTTTGGCACATTAAGTATGGCCATCAGCAATAAAGACGATCATGTAGATTATAAGCGTAAAAATATTGAAGGATCTTTGATTATCATTTTTTTTTTTTTTTGCATAGAATATGATAAGCAAGGCTGTGCTTCCATATTTGATTGCTGAAAGATGGTCGCATGTTAAAATAGCCAAGATCAGACGTTCAGTCTCTTTCGATTGACTCCCAAGTTTCTTGTGTTTTAACCTTGTAAATATCGGGATTTTAAATCTTGTAATCTCCTGCTGGTAGTTATCAAGACAGAATTGGTGAATTAGGTACGAATTTCAGCTGAAGCTGCTTGTGTTCGCTTAGAACTGTTGTCATTGGGAAAGGCATAAAAGCAGGACCGGATTAAGGTCGCATGGGGCCCCTGGTTGTAATTTAAACAGAAATTCAAAGAAATCCTATTGGATTGAATTGTAATGATATTGAATTTCATCCACGTATTATTATTATAAGTCTAGACACTTGCATACCACAATAGTTAACAGGGAAGAGAGCAAAATCTAACCAGGAATTCTTCTTTGTGACCCGGGACTTCTGTTTCACATGGTATTTGGACAGAATATGGAGACCAGTCTGTAACTATGTTCGCTTTCTGAGATGCAATTTAATTCAGCGCGGTACTTCATGACCCTATGGCTATGAATCCAACTCTATAATACCCAGCCTAAAAAAAATTACAAGGACTCCACTGTACTGGAACAACGAACAATACCCAATAGAGCGCGTTCAACTTTGATTGGATACAATTCAAAAGGTTTTGACCAAACTTGCAACGGCGTGTTGGGGGTCAGGGAAGAAGTTTGAGGGTAAGAATGTCAGTTGCACCTTCACTTTACCCACCCTCATCATACACATAAACACTTGAATGTGTCAGGTCTCCGCAATGGCCAGTCGGTCAGTTGCTGGTTCTTGGTGGGAGGACGTCATGTGGTGTCCAGTTTCTTTTCGACCCTCTTCTCTCATTACGGACCGTATTCTGTCTTTGCAGAAATCTCAAACGCAGCAGGGAAGACACTGAAGCAGTCATCGTAGATATTTAACAAGCTTTGACTCTTCTGAAATATCGTAATAGTATTGGGTAATCTGGTGAGGATCTGCTACACTTGCAATGGTGTATAGGTTTGCCAACCAATGTTGGAATTGCAGTAATTTTCGTTCGAATTTCTTTGATGAAAGATTGTCATTATTAATTTTTGATTAGTTTTTCTTCCATCTTTTGATTGCATTTTATTGTAATGTACAGGTCGTTTTACACTCTACGACCGTGAAGAGAAATAAGATGAAAGAAAGAACAATCAAAAAACAATATTCATACTAATGATCATAAAACAGTACTTATGATATCAAAATTGGTACGAGCACTAATAGTAGTATAATACTAACAAAATATTAGTATTCAAAATTGCATTAAATTCAGCAAAAGTAATTGTACCTATAGTAACGATATCAATGGAAATATTCAGCCTTCTGTGACCACCTGTTTCTTTGGTGACCAGGCAAGAAATTGTTAGTGGGAAGTTTTCACTCATCTATAGTATTCACCAGATATTGTACCTTCGGTTTATTATTTACTCCGGTCTTTACTATCAATGGAAAACCGCCGAATTCCCTGGAAAACTACAAAAGGCATCGAAAGTAATTTTTCTGTGAGAAACATAAAAAGGGTGATGTGGATAATATGTCGGTTTGTTATTATCCAATCGTTGTTGTTTCTCTTTCAATTCTCCATGCAAAAGGATCCGTGTGTAATGTTCATTCAGGATCGTATTGATCAACCTCACAAGAAAGAGAAGGAGAAATGGTTGTGCATATTCACTGAAATTTCTTACCTATTGTTCGATTGTTGTGGCTGAGGAATTCGATTATATTTTTCTTCTTTTCTCCCGAAAAGCTGCGTGTGAAACTTTCCTCCATGTTTTCAATCATTTGAGGATCGACATGAAACATTTTTAATCGACATTTTTTGATGACGCCATTTCTTAGCATTTAAAAAAATGTTACTGTAAAAGATTGAATGGAAAGGGATTGGGAAAGAATGACTATTAAAACGAGGAAGAGAAAGAAAAAAGAAAAAGAGAATAATGCGAATTTCAAAGAGGCAGACGTTTAAAGATCACCTGCGTTCAGCGTTTTTTGACAAGCGACAGACAAAGAAAAATGAACGAGATATGAACAGAAAGCAGCAGCAATAAACTTGCCGATGATGATGAGGATAATGATAATAATAATAATAATAATAATAATAATAATAATAATAATAATAATAATAATAATAATAATAATAATAATAATAATAATTATAATCATAATAATATATTTTTACTGTAATAATCATCGATATTGATATTGACGATAGTAACAAAACAAAATATAGTAACAAGGAAGTTGATTGGGAGAACAAACTCATTAACATTACTATTTCAACAAAGCCGTCTCTATCGCTTCCTCTCCACCCTTGAAGACAACAAACGTAATAATAATGTGTGCATAAGGATTAAGGTCGTACTTATGATAACTTGGGCATTGGGAACTGCCCCAAAGATTCACGAGGAGAGACTACAGAAATTAAAGATTCGTGCCAGTGTTGAGATCGCTCAAACTACAACATCTCAATTTCTCCCCCCCCCACGCTATTCTGATCTCCATAGCCTCCTACACTGGGCCAAATTATCGACATTTATTGAGCTGTACAATTTAGTTTGAGAACTAAAGAGAATCCATTGGAACGAAAATGTAAAAAACATTTGGCGACCGTTTGGCAGAGGGTCTGTTGTTTTCAGTTATTTAGACGAAAATGTCGAGAAAAAAAGTTGAAAACTTCTAATTGTAATTATTGAAAAGTAACTCAAAACTATCACTGCACAACACATTTCGGACCAGTTTTACTTTTCTTCACCTATTTTTGCTATTTTTCAACAATTATCATCAAGACAATCCATTTTCAGGCATTAAATTTAACAGCTGAAGAATCGAATCAGCTGTACATGAAAAAACGATAAGTAAATAGTTAACTTTCATCTGAATTTCTGATTTAAAACAACAGCTAAAAGATTAAGATGGAGGTAAATAGTAAATAGTTGTCAAAAATTGAAAAATGATTCACAATACTTCATCAATGAAGTAGATATCAATATCCACTGTTTAATTGAAAACATTTAAATACAGTAATGAGACTGAAGTAGGAAAAAACCAATTGAGGAAAACCAATTTAAACAGCAAAATCCCTCTTGAATCTTATGTATCCTAAGTTTTTTTAGCGTGCTTTTTTCAAAAAAGTTATTTTGTTTTATTCAATAATTTTACTTCATTTTAAACTTCTTGATAATTTATATGTCTCACTGAATTGTACAGAACGTTAAATAGTTATTGGGAAATTGTTATCAATAAAGTTTTGTCGTCTAATCGATGTCTGTAAATCTGCCGGATATCCTCCACACTAACGGGTTATTTCAATGCCCTTATCTATTCAAATCTATTTTAACCCTCACAATGGCTGAGTGTTTACGTTATTTGGATGGCACTGTAACATTAGTAAACAACTAAGAAAGCATTCATGTCCCGAGACAGAACTTACAAAAAATCGGGGGAAAATACGGTAATAAGTGAATGCAGCGATGTAAGAAAGAGTATAGAATAGACATTATTGGTTGGGAACAAAAATCCATTGAGAACTGTGCAAACTAGTTTGATTTGAGCATGCAGCCAAACGGTTTAACCACAGAACAGAGACCAGCTTGGGGGGGGGGGGAGAAAAGGTAAAATTCCTAGGGAACGGTGGAATTCAAACGGATCACCCAACCTAGGCCAGGAGACCAAACCTAGACAACATAAAAAAAGGAAGGGTGACGTATAATGTAGTAGATTTGTCCGTTCCAGTAAGCCACCGAGTGAAATCGAAAGAAAAAGAAAAGCTCGATAAGCATCTTAACTTTAATGCCCCCATCAACTTTAACCCCAGCCCCATCAACTAATCCCCCCCAAAAGGTGTGGTTAGTTACATAATAGAAACCGTCACATGACCAACGCCTTTTGAGCCAGCATGCCGTGTGTGACGTGGTCCTATAAAAATTGGAAAAGGGGCTCATCAATTAATAATTCACTTATCTCGCCTTTTGTTGAGCAGTGATCACTAAAAAGTCTGAATTTTCAAAAAAACAAGCGTATATACTATTAGACACAAACTAAGGGATCAATTTAGCATGAATTTATATAACTAAATGCCCCCCCCCCGATACGCGTACACTAAAATCTTATTCCAGGGGAAATTTTCAAAAAGTACAAAAAGGTTTTTCCAGACTTATTAAGGAGTTAATGTGTTGATTTTAACCTTGTTGCTCTATTGGTACGGCTTGTACGTGTGACATATCCATACGTATAGTTTTAACGACAGTTTTCTTCAACGATTTCTCATAAACTTGATTAAATACCCATCCTAACGGGTGGACTGAATTGGTGTTCAGAAAAAATAATTTATGAAATCGCAGATCGGAATAAAGGATACTTTCCAGGTGGTAAACATATCCACAGCTCACAGAAATGCTTCCAGAAAATTTCCTGGAATTATATTGAAAAGTTTGTTTTTTACTGTAGACTGTCACTTACGGACAGACGTCGGACATTTGGTTAATTATGATAAAATATGGAATATCATGGTAACAGTTATACTTATCATTATTAGAATGTGAGGAAAACCCGCCAAATCCTCAAAAAGAATACTTGATTAGACATCTGATACGTGAAAATATCCAGACAACAGCATCACCAAAGTAAGCAAGAAGAGTACTGGAGTGGTAAAAAGACTTATTGTCACTTGATCCCCCGAAAGAAGTGCCTGATATCACAAGAGTGAAGATTCACATTGTAATAATTCCAATGTCAATGCTGATGCAAAGGAAGAATATCAGAAAAAGCTAAAATTCCCTCTGGCAAAAGAAAGTTTAATTTCTGAAAAAATTCTGTGAAAGATTCGAAAAAATAAACCTTTTTTCTGTGTTATAATTTTATTGAATGTTCTTCGTTCTTGATAAGCATTTGCGTCGCTTGACAAAGTGTTCGTTTTAGCCAAGTTTAATTACAGATATTGTTTTCCGTTTATTAGGTTTTTAAGGGTTTTTTTTTAATGTGTTTTGTTTGCCTCTGAAGAAGAACATTTTTTGAGAAAATGTCTTCCTTCTCTTTTTTTCTCGGTTTCAATATTCATCTGTTCGTATTCATTCATATCTCATTCTGTTTATCATCTACACCAGTCTATCTATCTATCTATCTAATTATCTATCTATCTATCTATCCATCTATCTATCTATCAATCTATCTATCTATCTATTTTCGTAAATCCTTTCGCCGAAGGTATCTTCGCTCCTGTCTTTCGTCCCTCACCCCAGCCACCAACCACACCTACATTTGCCACATTACCATTCCGATCCTACCCTCACCTCTTTGTCAAACTACAAACTGGCACATCTACACCTGAGCTTTTTTCAGTTCTGTATTAAAGCACATCTAGCCTCCCTTGAGAGAGAGGTTTTGGCGCTTAACACCTGAGAGAGAAGGAAAGACAAGAGGAGACGAGAAGGTTTCAAGTCCCGTCGGGTTCAAAGAGTTTAAAGATCAGGAACTTGGATGACTTATTTTGCCAGAAAAATAAATAAAATAAAATAAATCTGGTCTGGTTAGTCACTCAATAGAAACCATCATGTTATCGATATCTTTTAGCAGCATATCGTATTAGGTATGATCAATTAAAGTTGGAAAAAGGGTGTTCAGTGAATAAGTTACTTCTCTCGACTTTTGTTGCGTTGTGATCACTAAAAAGGTTTGAATTGAGAGAAACAAAAACAAAAAAATTTAAAGAATATAAAAAATGAACGCTACAATTCACAGAAAATGGACCAATCTAGCAAAAACTTACATTGTAAAGTGAACCGTCACTAAAAACTTATTTCATGGAATACAGAGTAAATGTTGAAATATTCGGCCCTTTGCCTTATTGCCACTGCCTGCACGAGCGATGTATACATAGGCAACCAACTTAAAAACTGAAGAAACCTATGCTGACAGTTTGGTGACAGTTTTGGTTGATGGTTTCTATTAAAGGCAGATGGTCTGAATAGATGAAAAACACGCATCTTTTAATGTAAAATGTACATAAATAAATATATAAAAATGAAAGAATAAGAATTGCAATGTTCATTTGAATTTAAATTGAAGAGTGCCATGTTTCTTGTTTGGGATAAATATTATTAAAAATAAACGAAAAAACTCCCAGGGAAACCTTTTGAAAACTTAACACCTTAACAAGAAACAAAAAAGCATCTGGCGAATTTAATTAGAAAGTCAACTTTAATTATTTCAAAAAACTTAACAAATGTTCAAACTGGAAAGGCGGAAAACACTGCCTTAAACAACGACGACAAGTAAATCTACAAGCCTGGCTGTTGCGAGGTCAAGCTCCACTTTTACTTTTATCTTAAGATAATTACTGCAACTTTTGCTTTGTATATAGGATAAATAAATTCGTGTGTATACGAGACCTGTCAGTTTAGCTCAGTTGGTAAGAGATCCGCCTTCCAATCACATAGTTGTAATTTGAAATGACGGTTGAGAAGTATCAATTTCATATTTAGGTTTGGTGTAACGTGACGTGGTAGAAGTACTTACTCTCCTTGTTTTGGTTAAGATTTTAGTTGGTGTTATTGTTACGAGTGAAAACAAAGTCAACACCAACTTTGACTAGTTTTTAACAAGAACTCTTTATTTGTGTCAGTCTCCTGTGGCGTGGTCGTTGGTAAGTTTGTACCACACCCCAGTCCGCGAGACATTTTTGGTAGACTTCACCCAAAAATAACATCTATTATTTCAAAGTACGACAGACAAAAAAACAAAACAAACAAAAACAAACAAACAAAAAAAGATCAACTCCACATACACCCTTTGATTTAGGGATTCCGAATGCTGATTTTCAGAGGAGATGGGCGCCCCCTCACTCAGGGGACTGGTGCTACACGATTTTCTCATCATCATCCCTATGTGGCGTTCTACCATCCGAAACAATGAGTCCTGTTGATATAAGCATTTCACACTGCCTCTAACCTATGAGCAGGAGTATAGACTTTTTACACTTCTCAAACTCACGGTGGACAATCTTGGTAAAGGATTAACATTTAATACCCAAACTGTTACAGAATGGTAATTACATCATTTAAGAACCTTGTAAAATCTGTGATACGCACGAGAAGACACATAAAATTTATCTTGTTTCGGATTTGCTGCAGAATAATTGTTATCCCCAACTCAAGTTTTGACTGAGGAACACTGCAGTGTCGCAGTTAGATGGTTTAACCAAATTAAAAAACCATATTTTGCAGCACATAAGGTGTTCCAAATTATAAGATGTACACTAAATTTAGTGCTAAATATGACGGAAAGATAAAATTGGGGAACACTTCATAGGACCTGCCAGGACATCACATGATTGTTAATAAATTCAAAACTTGTCCCCAACAGCGCCATCCGACCCATTAGGGAAATCGAGATAGTCGCTCCGAGGCTAAGGTCCAAGGTGTGCAATCCAAACTGGAAAAAACAGTCATTAGAATACAACTTGGAACGTAAATTTCAAGGCTCACCGGAGGCACATGGAACTCTCGCACAATAAGCATTATTATTGCCGTTCAGTTTTCAGTCCAGTAGTTTCTGATGGCTTCTACAGGAGTTCAAGTGGCAGCAAGTTTCTTCAATATTCCGAATTTTCCTATAGTATTCCAGTAGATTCCAGTAACATTGTCGTTTAGATTCTGTTCTTCAGATTGTCAATTCTACGAAGATCTTTGTAAGGCTCTTTAGGGCCATTCCAAATGTACCAATAATAATAGCTACAACTGTGACCATTTCGATATTATTATTTATACGCTTGATTAGTTGTTTTTCATGCAACCATTTACCAATCCTTTCACTTTTCAAATGAAGACTTGAAGGTTTTCCTGCCAGCCAACATTTTTTCCTTTTTTTTTTTGTTAACTTTCCTTTGGTTGTCAGTCGATGGTGGATGAGGTGGGGCCATCCTTTGGAATCACCTGTTGACGGTCACCATATTTGGAAGATCAAGGGGAGATGCAACCATTGCTAAGACGGTCAGTGCATACATTCCACCCTAATCGCACAGCCTAGTGTGTACTCAATTTGCTGCGGCATGCACAGGGAAATTAGTCCTATGAGAAGTTTTGAATACTCTTTGCTCACACCGGGAATCAAATCCGCTACCTTCGAACCATTACTCTATACAAGCTGATTATCATTATTATTATTATTTGGAATCTCACACCAGTTGCCTGGTGGTAACTGCTGGAGTTTGAGTGACAGCAAGTCTCCTCAAGTCTCCAGCCCTCCTCTCCTAGTACTCATAGGTCGCAGTAATTCTACGATTTACAGTTTCACACCGGTTGCCCAGTGGTTATCGCTGAAGGCTGAGTGACAATAAGTCTCCTCAGGTCCTCAGCTAACGTCTCCTCCCTCTTTCGCATATCGTGACAGAGCTACTATTCGTTGCAGTACTTATATCTCTAGCACCTTCCTCAGTATCCGTGCAGTTCCAAGTAGCGCTGTGGTCTGTACGGTCTCTATCCTCCCCCTAATCCCGGTCTCCTCCAGTCTCTCCCTCAGCGTTTTGGGGACAGTTCCTAGTGCGCCCACTATGACCGGTACTACCCTGGTTTTCATGTTCCACATTTTCCTTAACTCCCTTGCTAGGTCCTGGTATTTTTCCCTTTTTTCACCCTCCTTCTTTTTTACTCTATGGTCTGCAGGTACAGCAACGTCTACTATTTGGCAGGCCTTCCTTTTTTTGTCTACTATTACTAAGTCCGGCCTTCTTGCCTGGATGAAGTGGTCAGTTTGGATGTCAAAGTCCCACAGTAGTTTGTGGTTGTCATTCTCCAAAACTGCCTCTGGCTTGTGCTGATACCACTTTTCCACATGGTTGAATCCCATTTGTTTACTTAGTTCCCAGTGTATCATCGTTGCTACTCTATCGTGTCTATGCTTATACTCCTTCTGGGCGAGCTGACTACATTCACTAGTTATGTGGTTTACTGTCTCATCTCTTTCACCGCACATGCGGCATTTGCTGTTTGTCTGTGTTCTGTCGATTTTTGCTTTTATGTAGTTTGTCCTTATGCTTTTGTTTTGGGCTGCCATGATGAGCGATTCTGTTTCTCTCTTAAGGTTTCCCTTTTGTAACCACGTCCATGATTTCTCGTCTGCTATATCTTTTATCTGTCTTTTAAACTCGCCGTACAATTTTTTCCCTTCCCACTTTTCTTTATTATTATTATTATTATTATTATTATTATTATTATTATTATTATTATTATTATTATTATTATTATTATCATTATTAAATGAATCATAAAAGGGCGAGAAATAATGAAGGTGTTGATCATAATGTTGGACCTACGATTTTTTAGCATCTATAGCAGTGATCGCTGTCATTGACGAACTGACTGACAAATCAACATTGCAAACGCTTCCCACTATCTCCACGTAGCATTCCCTCTCACTTTTTCTATGAATCTGATGTCGCTCAAGTAACATTCTATTACTATATCGTCAGAACATAGCATTCTACGCCATGATACAAGTGCGCATCGATTGCATGAATGCAAATCTATTTTGCTTGGATATTAGCGTTAAATAAAGCTTATCTCAGGGGAAAGAGCTTTTGAAGATGGGAGCTTTGAAAGAAATAGGCTTATAAAGGAAAGGGCCTTAAAGGCATTATAAATCGAAGAAGTGCATCTATGGTCTGAATTTCAGACTTGTTATCTTCTTTTTCGAGACTGTTACAAGCAATAAAGGCGTTACTTTCCATCCCAACCGATAGTCAATCCTAGCGAGGAGAAGAAATAAACAACCCCTCTTTCTTATTTCTTTTAATCCGTCGTAAAAAAACATTCCCCTCCTCTTTTCATTTTTCCTAACTTTTCATTTTCTTACACTTTTATTCTATGGCCTGCAGGAACGGTGACATACCCATCACAAGGAATGATCTTCTTGTGTATGTCGACAAGATCTGATCAACTGGCAAGGATTTGATGATCCATTTCGATTCCCAAGTCTCGGGGATTTGCATTTATTCCCTTCTGTATCAATAGATTCTGATTTGTGCATGCACTGATGGTTTCCAGAGTCAAATTCTAGTTGCGCAATTCCCAATGAATCACCTTTCCCATCCAGCCATACCTATTCTTGTACACGTTCTCATTCAATGTGGAGCATTCACTTATTATATGACTGATAGAATCAACAGGCGTCTCATCCATTGGTTTATCAATCAATCTGTCCAATGCCTAATCTGTTATTATTATTATTATTATTATTATTATTATTATTATTATTATTATTATTGATGATATCTAGTAGTATTCATTGCCCACCAAGTTCCAATTAAAAACGTAAGGCAAGTAACAATGTTATGACTTGGTAGAGACTTTTTTCACATCTATACAAAGGTGGAGTCAATACGAGAGGCTCCACAAGAAATAGTACATAGTTGCATGAAAGCAATGATATTTACATTGACAGAATACAGGCGGTGCTTATGTATCTCATAGATGCTTGGGTTTCCTGCTATTCTACCTAGATATACGACATACTGTACGATATCTCAGAGTCATCCATGAAGTATATGAGGTTTATTCTCTTGTTACCGGTTTTATATCCATAGGTGGTGTTGTTCACTTGAGAGAGGGATGCGGACTAGATAGAAAGGGAGGGGTGAAAGAGAATCTCCTGGGGAGATTCCAAAGTTAATAGACATATTCTGGATCAGAGGTACCTTCATTGTTCCATACTGTCATGCTATGTCTGCGGAAATCAATTATAGTTGGTGCAATTTTACATACTTTTAAAGCTTTTAGCATCTAAGTTGGTGGTACACTATCAAACGCCCTTCGGTAATTTCTCAAGGCTGTACTTGGATTACTGAGTTTGGACTGACAGTTCTTTAGTATCATTTTGTTAATTAGAAGTTGGTCTTTGTACTCATAAGAATCCCTTCCGTAACTCTTTTGTTCCCGGGGAAAGATATTATTGTTTTCAAGGTGGAAGTACATTCTATTTGATAGAATTGACATGATTAGTTTATAAGTGGTTGTGAGACAAGTGATGGATCTGTACTTTATTGAGTCTCTTGTTTCACCACTTTTGGGTAGGAGGTAAGTGGTACCATTGCTTAAGCATGCAGTTGCTTTATGTTGGGCGTTCATTCAGGACGTTGGACAGAGATTTTGTCAAGTTTAGGTGGGCAGATCAGAGAGTATTTAGCCAGAAATTGAGGATTTTATCCATTCCTGGCGATTTCCATTTGTGGCCATAAAGCATCATCAACTTCTTCCACTATTATATCGCTCTGTTCCGTAAGGTTTTACCCATCACCTTTTTTTTAATTTTCTCTCCTAAGCCACTCAGTGCATTTTACCGTTGCTCAAAAAATTTTAATTCTTTTTTTTCTTTTGTCAAACCGCCTCACCTTTTGAGCTTTAATTCCTATTTGTTTGGTTATTTCTTAATTGGAGTCCTTTTCTGTTTTTAGTTTATATTTCGTATTATTATTTGAATGCTAAACCCTTATGATCTTGTGCCGGAGAAAGCTGAGTTTAGCTATGGCTAATAATGCACAGTGGGCAATATTTCTAAGATGTTTTCCTCTTTTTAATGTTAGCCAAAAGAAAAGTTAGAAATATCCGAGCAATAATCTTCAGTTGTTGCCAAGCAGATTGACGGTGAATCGGTTATACAAAACCGAAGTTCAAATGACTAACCCTTCCGACAGCTCATGGCGCTCTTCTTTTTTGTCAAGAAATGTCAAGAGCCAGGAAGATTTCTCGCTCAGAACCCAGAAATAAAAAGGTTAGAAAGACCCCGTGAGAAAAAGGACATAACGATGCAGAAAGACACAAAAATCCAGCTTCATTACTCCATAAAGAAAATACATGAGTGTTATGGTCGAAGTGGAATAGGAGAAACAAAACGTTTCTTCTTACAGACGCTTTCTCTTAGTTTTATTCAAATTTCTTGTTTTGCCTTTGAACATACAAGCGAATGCGGGAAAGAATTCTATAAATGGAAAACATTTCTCTTCATCTGGTTTATTTTTATGTATTTCTCTCTCTCTCTCTCTCTCTCTCTCTCTCTCTCTCTCTCTCTATATATATATATATATATATATATATATATATATATATATATATATATATATGTATATATATATTCTAAAAAGCTTTGCAACTTTAAACACTGAACAAAAACAAAAAAAGAATTTATATGTTAATGTAATTCATGTAATTTTCCAAATTGTTTTTCCCTGTTTCCCCTGTACTTTGATATTATTGTACAATGTATATGAATTGTCTCTCGTTGGGATCATCAGTTGTTTATCATGTAACCGTTTCGGGGATCTTAAAAACAAAACAGTTGTATTAACATGGCACCCCTGCAGTGTTGATCAAACACCACCTCCCTTCCAGCTATGATTTTAATATGCACAGACAGACAGAAACACTCATACACACACAGTGTATATATATATATATATATATATATATATATGTATATATATATATATATATATATATATATATATATATATATATATATATATATATATATATATATATATATACACACTGTGGATACCAACATTCATTGCTCAAGACGCCTTCCCTGATAAGAAAATGTTGACTTCGTTTATATACGGTAAAACTAGAGCCATAAATAACTAATTTCGACTTCCACTGGTAAAAGAAAAATGTCTTCCTAGCGAGAGTTGTAAATGCATCGAACAGCCTGAGTAAAAAGACCATCACATTCGGAAACATCAATATTTCAAGACATAACCTTCATATCAGTCATACTAAATTTGACTATGATTTAAAAAAGATTTAATCCCAACCTAACTAAACTGATTCTGACTCAATGACACAATGAAGTGCTGTCAAAAAAGCCTATTTCGAATAAATACAAACATACACCTTAATATCGTTGGTGATCAAAAGAAATAAAGGTCACCTTTAAAAAACGGAATTAAAGTGAAGCGATTGGTCTTGTCCTCTTAAACAAAGAAAGGAAGATATACCTTCAAGTGGATGTCATTGTTTTAGCAGACTACTGAATAGGAATGAAAAGCCAGGAAAATACCTGGACCTTGTCAGAGAACTGAAACTAATCAGGAATACGAAGGTTGTAGTTTCACCCATAGTTTATGGAGCACTCGGAACATCTGGTTTGGACACGTAAATTCATGTAATGATAATCATAGAAGGTAGTGCAACAACTACGTTATTATTTACAGGAATTAGATGAAGTATTGTAACCAATTATCATCAATTTTCACAACTTTCATCTTCATTTTTAGTTGCCCTTCCATCATAACTGACGTTCCTGAGTTATGATAAAAAAAAAAAGATTTGGTTGAATAGCTGATAACAATAATTTGGAACTTATTTTCCTGTTAATTTGCTCACATTCAAAGTCAAATTCGTAGCTAACACCAATTAATGTATTTTCAAAAAAACAATCGATTTATTTTGTCAATTCAAATAACGATTCTTATATTATTTCGGTATTATGGCGTTGAAACCCTCGTCCAATTATTTTTTGTGTCCTTTTTAAAGCTTTTAAAAGATTCACTTGATCGGAAAATCGTGAAATCTACATCATCAACAGCATCAATTCCTCCAATGGAAAAAGGAAAGTGACATGTGTAGCGCTGGGTAGAGGAAGGGGTATGAAGCTGGGTAAAAAAAAAAGGGTGTAGGGCTTGGTAGAGAACGGGTGGCCGAACGAATAAAGAGTATTTCCCCAACTGCATAAGCCTCAGATATTAAATCTGGGATCAAAATTAAAACCGGAACTACAAGACCACTTGTGCACGTGGGGTGGACACGTGCATGGGAGGGGAGATGGTCACACCAACGCCACAGAAAACCTTTTTCCCCTCCTGATTTCTATCTTTATACTTTTTACCTTTTACTTCGCCATTTACACTCAATTTCTAATTAAAATTATTGTTGGGGTAGTTTTTTGTTAAGCTCCAATCATCAAGTTTTGACTTTATCTCTGTATGTTACAACAATGACGGGAGACAATGACCAAAATCAGTGACGTCATACATTGATAACAGTGAGATACTTATGACGAATTCATTCTCACTTCTAAAGCTCAACTCGGGTCGACTTGTTTTGTTATGTTTTCAAATCTGATAAAGAATTTGAAATGAGACGCATCATTTTGTGATAATAATATATGGAAAGAGGGGTTCTGTTTTGTTTACTTTTTAAATTTTAATAAAGCAAGGGAGTTTGACCTTAGCGTAGCCAAGCTTGTTTCTTTCTCTTTTCTCTTTCCTTCTAGTCGTCGTCGTTGTTCTTTTTTTCCTTCACTTTTCTGCTTTTCTTCCCTATTCTCTTTCTTTTTCTATTTCTTTTTTTCTTCTTTTTTCTATTTCTGTTTCTCCTTTCTTATTTATCCTTTCTTTCTTCTCTCCCCCCCTCTTCTCACCTTTCTTCTTCTGTGAACTTCTTTTTTTTTTCCATCAACTGATAAGTTACTATATTTCAGGCTAAAATGAAAACGTTCTTAACACAGAGAATTAACTTCAAAAACGTAATATAACATTTTATCATTATTATTATTATTAATATTGAAAATAATAATAATAATAATGATAATAATAATAATGATAATAATGATGATGATGATAATAATAATGATAATAATAATAATAATAATAATAATAATAATAATAATAATAATAATAATAATAATAATAATGATGATGATGATGATGATGATAATAATAATAATAATAGCAACAATAACAACAACATTTCCTCTTATCCGAGTTTCTGATTTCGTTTTTTTATCATTATTCATTTCGCTTTTTGGCCCATCGTTTTCTTTCTTTCTGTTCTGGTTTTGAAATCCATCATTGTGGGTGGGTGTCGTGCCTCATCAATGGGCATCGGCACCAATGCAAAAGAAAGGCCGCTGGGTATCGTCAAGTGTACATTTTATGTAAGAAGTAAATCATCTTTGGGTCGGGGAATAATTTTTACAGAGGGGAAACGACGTGTGAGAAAAATAAAGATAACATTAGAGACAGAGAGAGAGAGACAGACAGACAGACAGAGATAGATAGATAGATAAATAGAGAGAGGGGTTGGGGGGTGAATAATTCGAGAGCGGGGAGGAAAGTGGGTAGGGAAAACAGAGGGAGAAGCAGAAATGCAATCGCAGAGATGGTTAAGAGGGGGAATTTGTCGGCTTTTCAGGTCCAATGATTTCAAGAAACAACTTAAGAGTCCCTCTATTGCCGTAGGAAACAAACATATACACACGTGCGCACTCACACACACTCTCTCTATCATCCCCCCCCTCTCTCTCTCAAACACACACAAACACATGCACGTATGCACGTACCCACGTCCTTTGTCACACACTTTTTTCTTCATAAGCACACACTTGGATATAAACATCAACAGAGTTAAAAAAAAAAAAGCATCAAGAATCACAAACATCATATGCTAATAATAGCTAGGATATGCAAACATTCAGGTACGCCTTCGTATAAATAAAAATGGTTTCACAATTTATATATATTTATGTATATATATATACGTGTGTATGTGTACACACACACACACACATCTCTCTCTCTCTATATATATATATATATGAGAAAGAGATAGTTAGAGAGAGAGTTAGTGACTGACTCAATGAGGAGGAGACGGATAGACTTGATAAGTTTAGTATGGTCTGGCACAATGTTAAATGGAGGAAAATGGAATTAGAAAGACAGTGTTGCATCTATCTTCCAATTGCGGGGGGCATGCTGTGAAGATCATTATTATTTGAAAGATAGGCTATTTTTCTAACCAAAACTGGAATGGCGACAACTAGGGCCACGAGGCAATGCATATATATATATATATATATATATATATATATATATATATATATATATATATATATATATGTGTGTGTGTGTGTGTGTGTGTGTGTGTGTGTGTGTGTGTGTACACGACGCTGGCAGTCAAAGTCGGTCTCTTTTGTTGTTCGGCTTCGGTTCTTTGTTACTCGAAACCATTGAAAGCGTGAGAAATGTCTTCGACCTTTAGTGAAAATGAAAAAAGAATAAAATAAAAACACGTGTACGAAGTTGATAGAGAACAGGGAACAAAGAAAGGAAAAAGAAAAAAAAAAGGAAGTCAAAACAAGGCAGATAGTCAGTGATTTACCAACCACTCGTAGAACCAACCGCCTCACAAGTCAGTTGAACACTAGTTCAATTACATAGAATGCGCTTTGAAGATTGTTGCGTAGGTGTCGGTGAAGTTATATCTGTTCATACGTAGATGTTGAAACAAATAGACTGCGGCTTATCACAGATGAGCACAGGGGGTACTTCTATAGCTTGATGGCCAGCAAACCAATTTGGAGGTGTATTTAATGCCCCATAGTTGTGGCCTTGTGCTAAACTAAACAAAGTTTATTAAATGATCTTTGGGTGCCCTGCTCGAGAGTAGTGGTTTGCAGATCGTCGTCATGGACCAATTCGGAGATATCATTGATGCAATCTTTACTATGTGCCTCACACTTGAGGCCTTGTGTCAGACTAAGTTGAGTTCAGTAAATAACATTTTGGAGTTTCTTGGGGGAGTACTTGTTACTAAACACTTTTCGTGGACCAGTTCAGAGGTGTAGTTAATGCAATTTCACTGGATGGTCCATCTTGTGCGACACTAAGGTGAATAATCATTGAGAGGATAGCTCTGAGGTAGTGGTTAGCAAGCCCGTATCAAAGACTAGTTTGTTTAGTTTCCTTTGAACGCCTTGCATTACAATATGAGTAAGCCAGCTTGTCTCTAACACCCATTCGCAAACTACCTTGATCTCGTCCCTTCCTTTCTATGTATGATATGTCACTATTACCCCTGGTTTGTATTGAAGAACCTGTCATCTTTCTCTTTATAGGCCGTCGTGTATAGATATTAACTTATCATTTGTATTCAGTAGGTTTTCAGACCAAGAGTTACCAATGGCTATCACAGAAAATATAGTGAGAGCACTTCTCCTCAATACTCCAGTAAACTCTACAGTATTCTCACTGATTTTTAATAATGTTGATGTCTGGAAGATTCTAATTCCTCCACAGATTTCAAATTCTTCCGCCTCATTTGCAAGACTATTGGGGAACTGTTCCAAGAGCGCCAATGATGATGAGCACACACGTCACTTCCATGTCACACAAATTTTTAGTTCTCTCACACTGTCCAGATATTTTCCTGGCTTTTCACTATACTTCACTTTGTTCAACTGGAACATTTTTCTTGTTCACTATGTGTCCTAACCTGGATGGTATGATTCATCCGAATTTCTGGTGTGTTGTATTTTTTTTCAATCTGTTGGGTTTGTGCAATTACCATTATGGTACATCAGTGTTTTGCACAGTTCCCAGGAGATAACCTGCTCCACACAGTCATATCTATTTTCTTACCCTGTCTGAGCCCACGTTCCACATTTGGTTATTATATAATTGACGGTTCCAGCTCTATATCTGCACAGTCTACATATACTATCTTGATTTGAACATAATTGGTTCTGAAAGAAATTTATTAGACCACCATTAATAAGGATTTGATATTCCTCTTTTCCATTTTATTTTGACAATATCGTAAATTCAAGCCCAAGTTGGAGTAGACTTTGTTTTTCTCCTTAACAATCACAACTAAAACAGTCCTCACCTAATTTAGGGGAGGGAAGGTTCCAATGTCTGTAAGTCACATTGCAGTAAACCAAAACGGTATACAGAATAAACATTCCCCTGCAATGATTTGATATCATGACCAAGTGATTGGTAAGCGACTTGCTCATCAAGTGAACCAAACTGACAACTACGAATGTATTCATTATAGATGCAATACAAAAGTTACAGTAAGTAAGCTTTGCGCAGATTATTATCATTATTATTATTATTATTATTATTATTATTATTATTATTATTATTATTATTATTATTGGTATCTTTTATAATTGCAGAGCGACTCAACTTCCGGGCTGGTGCGTGACTTTCAACACGTTCGCTTTTGGTATTGAATAGAATAGAAATGCTGTTTGCATATGAAAGTTGGTGCACACATACAGGGAAACACAAAGAGGCACACACACACACACACACACACACACTCATACAGACTCACACACACACACACACACTCACTCATACAGACTCACACACACGCACAAATAGACATTTTTTTAAAATAGAAAGAGAGGGGCTAAGAGAGAAGTGAATCACAGTAATCGAACATTGATTTTTTATGTACCCATTTTTTAGAGAAGTAAACGTACAATAACAATTATCTAAACAAACTAAGTTTATACACTAAAGGAGAATCTATGCATATAAATATCCTAATTCATGCATGTTTCTTTTCATGTGAAAAAAGGCAGTCATTTCCTCTCTTAGCACAAAGGCTATATTTATCGAGGTATGAAAACATTCATACAATAACTAATGCAAAGAATAAATGACTTCTTGCCATATATATATATATATATATATATATATATATATATATATATGTATATATATATATATATATATATATATATTGAAGAAGACTATTTATTTTAGGTTCCTTAAGACTGCCGCCCGGATGCAACGCCCAAATTTGTATAAAAAAAGAATGTAAATAAATCGGCCTCACCTTAAATCTTACACGGTGTGCAGTAAGTGGAATCAGTTTTCTGTAACGAAAGACACTTTTGGTGATGGCTGTTTTTTACCACTCTTATATACACATAAATATCCCCCCTCTCTCTCTCCCCTCCTTTGTCTCTCTCTCTCTCTATCCATGAGTGTGTGTGTGTGTGTGAGTGTGTGTGCATGTCCAGTGTATAGGTGTGGCTTATGATTTATCTGACAATATTAGAGCATTGCAGGAAGTCGTACTATCAGCGTTGCAGACAGCCGAGCTGTCCTGATTCTCTTCAAAGGGATGGTAGAGCTCTTTGGCCAGCTCGGTATATACTAATTGCAAATTGTTCACGTCCTGTAATCCAATGTCAGGCCACCCTTACTGACCCCCATAGCTAGCTCTGTCAGGATCAGGACACTCCTATCAAACGTACAACCTTGAGATACGTGCTCTATCTGTGCCACCATATGGTGGACCATAGGATGCAAACCCTTCGTTTGAAGGGTGGTGTTGGCCCTGGTCAAGCTGACTTCACATTAAAATTCCATTGCTCAGTCTGAAAGTTTATTTCTGTCCATTGTCCTAGCGCTGTGGAAACCTTCCCAACTATCTTTTCTCACGGAGCCAATACATGCATATATAAATATTGGCATGGATTATGGTTAATCTGACCAGATGAGAAATAAATGACAATATAGGAAGTTTTGTACTAAAATTATTGACATTTTATTCCTGGTGTTTCGTCCATTATGTGGACTTCTTCAAAAGACAAATGAAAGGAGAAAAGAAGGTGCTAATTTGTTTTCAGTGAAATTTCTTCTTTTTTTTAAACGGTCGTTTTTTACCTGTGTAAGGTGTTGATAGGAATGGATATATATATATATATATATATATATATATATATATATATATATATATATATATATGTGTGTGTGTGTGTGTGTGTGTGTGTGTGTGTGTGTGTTTGTATACATGGTCTTTGATGCATGAAAGTTTTATGTCCGTCTTTCTATGTTCCTCTGTGTGTGTGTGTGTGTGTGCGTGTGTGCGTGTGTGCGTACTGCCTTGTGAGCGTCACATTTACTTGTCCTGTATATTATACGTAATGATATAAGTTTGAATATACATGACAAGTAACTGTAACGCCCCGAAGGAAGTATGTTCCTTAGTTTCTTTTCATTGAAAATACGCAAATGGATTCTAGACATAACGTTCCATCTTTTCAGAAACAAGAATCGTCGACTCGACAAATTTACACGAGCAAAAGTGTGTGTCGGGGGTAGGGGCACCAGAAGACAACTTTTGCCCTAGGGAATCGCCAGTTTCTGATTTCTGATTGTTAAGACATATTTTTATATCAATGTAGATACAGATGTAAGTATAGAAGCCTCCACAAATGATATGAAACAAGTGGATTTTTACTGTTTTCAGAACCCACCCCAAGTCCCATGAACTTTCTTCTCTGTTTCCAATAAGAAAAACTCTGTAAAAAATGTAATAAGATGTTTTAAGTGATAAAATATTTTCTATTGCGTCATGTATGAGATGGGTAAGAAATTGAGAAATCTCTGCAAATAAGATTTTTCATTAAATTGATTTTTTCCATAAGATGAAGCATTGCCAACTTTGATTTTCAACTAATGTATCCTTTATCATAATTTTAGTTTCATCATGCTCCAACCGTCAGTCTATGGTAATTTGCAAACAGCACAGATCTGAAACAGAATAAGCTTTCAGCGAGACACGAACTTGCACCCTCTTTGTTTCGACAAGTGTAGATAATAATCAACATAATCTGAGTTTATTTTGGAGTTTTCTGATTCTCTCTTCGTTCTCCTATCAATTCTACTTCATGATTAATCTTTCACTGATGACACTAATCTACTACAGGGGCTCATCTATCTATCTATCTATCTATCTATCTATCTATCTATCTATCAAATGATTTTTATATGCGTTCACATACATCTTTATGAGAAGGCTTGTCTGTCTCGAGTAAACTGACGTCATTTATTTTCTTTAATCAATTGTTCCTAATAAATTGATTTATTTTTATAATCGATTCTCGCGGTTAAAAAGATATCAGTGGTACTCTCTTTTTTGTCATCAAAGAAGAATCATAATTCTTGTGATAGATATAAAATAACATCATCAGCATTCACTAGCATGGAATTAAAGATTAAAATTATTTTTTAGGTAAAATTTACATAAATTCTAGTTTCCCTTCTAGCAGTCAACCTTATCCGCTGTTTCTCTTTCAGTAGTTCTCCTTTATCCGCGGTTTACCCTTCAGAATTCTCCCCACCTCATTCGCAGTTTCCATTCCAGTGATCCCCCTTTCAGTAATACGTGGGCAAATCATTAGAATTCTGTTCTTGTTATTTTACGAAATTCTCCCCAAATTAGAATATATCAGCTTCGTTATCAATTGGTGGCAAGTCTTCTCAATACTTTATCATTCTCCTCAGCATTCTTGTCGATTTAAAAGCTTTTTTCTGAACAATTTTGCTATGGACATGTTTGTGGCTCACAGGTGTGTCTTAGGACCAAAACCTTTACTCCTTGAGCATACTCGCGTTTTTTTCACCTTGATTTGAGAGAAAATAAATGAATAAACGTGTACAAAGAAGCTGTCCACTTTTGTCGGATTATTTCCCCATTTAATGATCAGACCAAAGATCGATGAATGAAAAATGATTGATTAAATTGCCTCGACCGTGAAAAGTCAATCCGTCTGACATTTCCCGCCTTTAATTTTGAAATTGGTTCTGAAATCCGATAGTAGAGGGTCGCTTCCCTCGAGGGTGACTTTTTTTGCTGATCTGATCACCAACTGACATCTTTGACTGTCACATTTCCTACTGGACGATGAGATATTGTCTTCTCTTCTCATTGTTCCTGTACCTTGATGTACCATTTTCTGATTTCATTCCTATTAACCCATTACCTGCAAATGACAGACATTTCTGCCATTGCAATTCTATGGCTTTACTGCAATTGACAAAATATCCATCAGTTGTACAATGGACCCTTCCACTTAAAGTTACGGGCGTTTGTTTGTATATTCCTCTATCCATAACATCAAAGATCCATTGTTTCCTGAGAAAATAGACCCTATAATCAAAATAAGCACGGCAACTGAGCTGCCCCTGCTGCAGTTAAGGAGTTAATTAACACCAACTTAGTGTCATGACTTGTTATCGGTCTGATTCAAAGAAAGTCTTTTATTTGTCCCTGATTGGTCTCTCTTGATACTGATGATTGGGGTAACAACACGACCAAGCACAATGATTATGGGAGATCAGTTGGCCCAAATACTCCCTCAACCGTACCAATGACAAAATATTTAGTTATGATATCTGGCGACAGCATAGCACAGGGAAAAATGGATTTATGCCTTTCGTGGTGGAATTAGCATGAAATGAACATTGACAGATTCGGCCGGAATTCTAACTCAATTTGTCGATTACGTTTTCCGATTACTTCCTTTTCGATCGTCCATAACAATGATTCCCAACCGTTTCAAAGTTATTTCCCACTTTGCTTAATGTGATTACTATTTCCTCTCTTCCATTCAAGTAAGTGACAACACGGAATAAAGCGAAATAATTATTTCATTTTGCGTATAAGTAGATAGCTTTATTATAAAATTAGTTTAATCTTAGAACTGTAAAGCTGCTGCTGTGTATTTGTTACTGAAGGAAAGCAAGCGAAAATAATAAAGAACAAAAAAGAAGAGAATTCTGCAATCGTAACTGATATAAACCTCAATTTGATTTCCGGTCTTTGTTGTTTTTTGTACTGATTGTTTGATTTATGGGTCAATTAGTTAGAAACACATTCCCACAACCCTTGAGCCAAAAGACATTCACCATGACTTGAATTTAACCTCATAGCCTTTTACCCCCCTTGGACTCTACCACCCCTATTGGGATGCGAATCCCCCCATCACGGTTGGAAATCACTGGTGCATAACCTTGATTCTTGAACTGATGAATGATTCGTCCAAGGATGAATGAAATTATTTGAGGGGTGAATGAAATTTTTGGTCTGAATGAGAGTGAATGAAACATGGGAGATAAATGATTTGATTTACTTAGATGTTTATATTTTCTTATCGTAAAAAAAGCGAATCTTTTTATGAAATTGATACAAAATGGATTGAAATTTGACACAAGGGAAAATGAGATGAAATTGATTCAAAAAAAAACAGAAGGATATTGTCGCAATTGAATGAAGTTTTGTGATGAGGCCTCGAGGGAATGAGCCAACGCTGGAGGAGATGGGGATTCGTAAACGAGGCATTCAACCCCACCCCCATTACCATCTCAACTAGGGCAAGGGGTGTGAAAGTTCAAACCTTATAGTCAATAACTGATAATGGTATTGCACGACTATTTTAACTTTGTATGCCTATATGAAAAGATAGTGTTATTCTTCTGTTGGTGATAGGATTGCTGCTAAGATAAATTCTAGAAAAGTGACTGTGGACAGACATGATTAACACAGAGATATTTTGGTTATTTTATCAAATGAATTATTGTAATCATTATCATTAAATTTGTGCATCTATTGACTTTCATTTTATTGTTGTTGCTTTTACTGCAACTAAACTCAGGCTGGGTACCGTTAAGCAATGAGGGGAAAAATCGACTGCACGTATCGGAATAAAAAGTAAGTTCCAGGTGAGAATCGAATTCACGTCCCTCCATGCTGGAGAGTGGCTATTGATATAGATTTCTTTTGACGGTTCCATAAACCCTTGGTGTTTTTGATAGAAATACACTATTGATGAATTTCATCGAAGTCACCTTTTGTCTCTTTTGTCGCTAATGAATCAAGCCTACAATTTTCAACTTATTTTGTCTTCGATGAAAATAGCTGACAACGAAAATCTTTTGAAATGCATGCGTGCGTAATTACTGTTATTTGTTATAAATAAATAGATTTTGTTGCTACTGATTAGTTTCACGCCATTAGGCAACAGCTTTTTTTTTGTTTCCATTCTATCCTTATATACAACTCGAGTATTCTCCAAAAAAGCTCACTAGTTATGTACAACGATAGGATGAAAACATCTATCTCCCTCTCTCTTATTTATATATATATATATATATATATATATATATATATATATATATATATATATATATATATATATAGAGAGAGAGAGAGAGAGAGAGAGAGAGAGAGAGGGGGGGGGGGAGAAATTGATTGATAGGGAAACAGGCTTGTAAAGTTGTTTTTATAATGATGTAAATATTTTGGGGAAAATTCGCTATCGTGTGTTTATGAATCTCGTTTTTTTTAATACGAAATATTTTGTAAACCGCAACTTTTAATCTATTTAGTTTTTCAGTAACAAAGAGTAGATTTGCAATGGATTCCAACTTACTTCTCTGAATTCTTCTCCGGGTTGATTTTTCCCCACCACCTCAACCGAACTGCTGATTTAAAAGCGAAACGAAAACCTATTTGTAATGAAGAAAGGTTTGAGAAACGAAGGCTATGACCGGAGGCAGAGAAACAAGTCCCATAAATATGAAAATGATACACAATTATATTCCCGCTGTTTGCGCATGCCCGCTGGTGTCAATAGGACGGTCTGTTAATTCGATTGGTTGGCTGTCTCTCACGTGACACGTTGCCTGCTAAGTGGTTGCATGATGTTCTTAGAGACATGATTTCCAGTAAAAGATCTAATGAATCTACGATGTCTATCCTGTCTTTTAATTAGAATCAGGAACGAAGGGACCCCCAGGGGAAACGTTTCGCTTTGGTTGAGATTTATTCATCACCATCAGCAGCAGCATTATTTATTTATAATGTTTATTGCCATTGTTATTATATTCTTCTTCTCTTTCTCGTTCTCGTTTTTCTTCTTCTTCTTCTTCTTCTTCTTCTTCTTCTTCTTCTTCTTCTTCTTCTTCTTCTTCTTTAGAAACCGCCAACCAAAACATAGCCAATACCAACATAGCTTTCTTTAGTTTTCAAGTTAGTCTGACCAGCTATTTATATACGTATCACACAAATAAACTGCACCGATGGAGTTACAACGCTGAAAAATTGACCATTTATTCCTTATTATATCTGAGGGAAAATGCTTTTGATTTAGACCCCCTCCAAATAGTTTTTTTAGTGGAGGGATTCAATTTGCAATCCAAATTTTTGCTAAATTGAGCTGTTTATTTGTATTCAACAACATTCATGCTTTTTGAAATAGTTCAGATGTTTTTAGGGATCAAAAAAGGTGAGAGAATAAACCTTTACATTGATCACCCATTTTTTCAGTTTATAAATTGATCACTGCAACACATCATGCTGTCAAAAGACGTTGGTCACATGATGGTTTCTATTGAGTGACTAACCAGACTTGTTGTTGTTGTGTTATCATAGTACATACGAATAAATAGCCCTGAACAGTATCAGATACATTGAATGTTTATTAAATGATGGGGGAAGGGGTAAGAATCTTTTTCTATCGTGAAATTCCATGCATTTACATTATGCATATCATATAGTAGATATATGAGAGAATGACTCTGAAAACAGAATATAGATAAACCAGCCAACGAATGAGAGATGAATTAAGAGTGTGATTCGGCCTACCTTGCACGCCTCGTTAGCTCAATTGGTAAGAGCAAACCCGGTTAAAGAGCGCCTTTATTAGGCTGTGGCTTCGAATCCCACCTAATGCCTATTCTTCATTTTCCGATTAACGCCGTTCGCTCACTAAAATAAATCTGCCCAAGGTAGAGCAGTGTACCCGAAATCGTCAATTTCTTCATCAGAATGCGTGTAATTAAACTATTCTATCATTAACGCTTGCATTATTTCTGGAACTCTGACCATTTAGAATTCTCGAGATCCACAGACCCAAATAACTACAAACTCGACAATGCACTGCCTTGTGCACCAACTAATGTATCCGGTGGATGCCAACAGCGTACAAAGACCAATAGTCAAGTTATCATGGTACACGCACGTCTCTGCATTGTAGTGGGATGGTGTGAAAAGAAGTCATTTTGGCAACAATTTCTATTCCACCCATTTAGATGTAAATGAATGGAGAGACATGAGAGACAAGCATTGGCAAAGTAAGAGACAATTGCTGCCAGAATAATCCCTTTCTCTTGATCGTCAACGCAAAGCATACAGACTGAGTGTTGATAATTGCTAAAACAAATATTACGTTAAAAATAGGAAAAACTTGAGTTCAGTCATCAATTTTCTATTTACCGCCAGAAATATTTAGTTTGTTAGAGCAGAAATCGACTATAGTTGAACAGGAGAGTAGAGGTAAAATCTGCGGGCAGTGATGAGAAAAGACAAACATTTGCATTCGTTTACCGGATTGAAATGTAATTGGCGCTAAAATACGATCGGGCTTATTGTTCCCTTTTCCCTCACGGCCAGTGTGTAGAATAAAATTTTGTTTCAGAATGAATCCGTAGCTCTCCATATTCCTTCAATTCTACTCTGCTGCATGCTGAAACAGTGAAATCCACTGTTTAACAAATGTTCTTCTCTTCGTTTACGAAGATCTGATCGAGTTTCCTGGTCTGAATAGTGTCTGAGCTTGAATTTCAGAATTCAAAAGTATTTGACCTTCTCTGATTTCTATGGCAGCTTTTGATTTGTACTTATACCATTGGTCTGTTTTATCGTTTGCACAGTTCGGACCAGCGTTCCTAACCAATCATGTATATGATAACACTTCCGAGCTAATTTGGTACATCCACATAACTATTTTGCCTTGTTTTCCGTCCTGCTTATATCTGGTCTATTACTTTAATTATTTATTAAAGAGAAGAAAGGGCTGAGATTTTTTTTTCCAGGCTTAGTTTCTCGTGGTTGTATTCACTTGATTCGAAACAATCAGAATTGTTAGTGAATGAATTTCAACTTACGATCAAACGTAAATGTTTCTTTGAACGTAACCAAATCATCACAGAGGCTCGCCTTTGAGAAAACAAACCTATGAGAAAAACTTGTCTCTTTATTTCAAACGTCATAAGTACCTCTATGTCCACACATCTCTATAAGATGATTTTCTTTTGGTCGGTCGGTCGGTCCCAGTTATGCTAAATAACAGAAAGAAGGAGGACGGTGTTTTGTGTTTCATGTACTAACTGTTGTGATGTCATCAATAGACGACGTATCAAGCGTTTGTTTTTCAGTGTTGCTAAGTGTCGTATGTTATTAATAACTAAAACTGTATGGAAAGATGTATAAACTTTTTAATTACACCCCCTATATATATATATATATATATATATATATATATATATATATATATACATACATATATATATATATATATATATATATATATATATATATATATATATATATAAAGTCAACGAATCAAATAAAATAACTATATACCAAGACTACTGAACTAATTATTGATAAAGATTGTACATTTACTTTATTTTAAACTTACTAATTGTATTTTAAATAGCCAGATACTCGGATGAACCATCCTCACCTTCTTCTTCCACCTCCCTTGCTACCACTACCACAACTAGTAATGCTACAACTAGTTTGTTTAGGATCCCGTTGAAATAGGAAATCACAGATGGTGGATGCATCGTTGAGCTTAATATGCTTCTTGTTTTACAAGGTCAATTCATTCGTCCTATGATACCCTTCTGCCCTGAGATGGGAATGATGAATCTTTTGCAGTCTTTGGGGAGGATAGGAATACTCAATAACACGGGACACCACTTGTAAAAATTGCTTCAAATCAAGGTAATATGAATAAATATCAAAACTACGAACACCAACACCGCAGTTCTGAAAATTAAGACTCTTGCAGGAAAAGATATTTTCTCAAAGTAAAGTTAATCCCAACAAAAGATATTAAACTTAGCTTTGTCAAGCACAAGGCCAAAAAACAGGGTAGGATATGAAATAAAGGGACATCGTGCTGTGTCAATCTTTCACGCCTAGAGACCCACTCTTTTCTTGGCCTTGAAAAATGAGTATTAAGAATCCTATCTTTTTACCTCGATTCGTTCACCAACCACTGAATCCCAGCACGTCTCGTGGCTGAGATAGATGTGTATTTACCATTGGTACCATTGGTTGATGTTGGATCTCATGTAAAAAGACAAGATTTTTCGAACGATGCTTTCTCATTCAGTTAAGAGAAGAAAAGGCAGTTTCACGGTTTGTCTACTCAATTCCTCCGAAAGTTCTCAATGAATTTCGATAATTTGTGGAAGTATGGCTCATCGGCTATGGGAGAATTGATTAAACTTTGAGGTGGATCCAGGAATTTTTCTAGAGTTACCTCCCCTACACCATAGAAATATTTTGACTGATTTTCGGTCAATTTTTATAGATAATGGCGTTGGCAGAGGTATGCACTCAATGAGTGTTGTCTAGTTTAATGTAAGCATTTTAACCAACCCAGGAAGTGAAATATTAACCTCCAAGTAATTATTCTGCATCGTTGAAACGAGATCGAAACCCTCAAATTCTCAATAAGACACACGCCTGCAGTGACGTTTGTGTCTTGGTGTGAAGGTTGGTGCGGCCATGTATGCGTGTGTGTCCCTTTTTCCTCATTATATAGACTTCCTTTTGTTTATCCTCACCCTGGCCCTTTGATCGTCTTTGTGGTCGTACGAACGCGTGTGCAAGTCGGGGACAGCAGGCTGTCCCATCGAGCCACCAACGCACTTTCCCCGACCCCTCCCCACTGAGGCGGACGGATGAAATGCTTCCTGAATTTTCTCACCATATCGGGCCTCCCACTGGCGCCATTTTGACAAATATATTTCATTTCGTTTGTTCTTTATCTCCCGCCATTCATCTTACATTTTACACTCACATACACCCATATGCACACACTCATGCATATATGTACAAACACACACACACGCACACACACACACACACATATATATATATATATATATATATATATATATATATATATATATATATATATATGCACTCTCTCCCCCTCTCTGTCTCTTGCTGAGCACGCACACATGCAAGTATGATGAATATCTAGTGGTGAATATTCATCACATAGATCGAACTTTATACGGTGAAATTTCAGGTTGAAATTCAGCTAATAATAACTGTCATGCTACGGACTTATTGATTCCCTCTGGTTGATCTATTTCCCCCTCCTCTTCAGTTATCACGTCTCTCTCCCCCCCCCTCTCTCTCTCTCTGATGGTCTTTGTACAGTCTTTTTCTAATCTCCCTACTCTCTGTATCTCACGCTGATTATCTTCCTCATTAAAGTTTTCAAATTTTTTCCATTCTTCCTTTCTACCCTCTTTCTCTCCCTCTCGTTATATTACTCTAGTCCATTTCTTTCTCTCCATTCTCTCGTCAAATTCCTTTACCTTGTCACTTTCACTGAGATACATTATCCTTCTCTTTCGATTCATCTCCCATCTCTCTTTACCCCCAATGTTTTTCCTTTTCTCTGTCTCTTCCTCACTCACAGATTCTCTCCAAAACTGCCAACTCGATGTTTCTTTATCAGTAACTGTCGAAACTGTCGATATAGGTTTCTTCAGCTTTTTAGTGAGTCTATACGTTGCTTGTGCATGCCATACCAGAAGGTAGAAGGCTGAAAATTCAATCATTTACTCCTTATATGCCTAAAAAAACGTCATTTGAAAAACCCCTCAAAATACGTTGTTAAGCAGGGTGGAGGGTAAATCTAAAATGTAATTTTATGCTTAATGCCTTAGTTTGAGTCAGGGGGCATCCACAGTTTTGTCTTTGATTCAAACATTTTTAGTGATCTCCACCCAACAAATGATAAGAAATGCAATTAACTCGTTGATCACCCCTTTTCCAAATTTTGTGATTGATTGACCCCCAACATAACATACTGCCAAAAGTTTCCATTGAGTGACTAACCAGACCTGCCGTGTATTATCCAATCTCTACAATTTTAACAAATATCATACGATCTATTTCTTTACCTAAAGACCCATATTCTAACCCTTTCTAATCGTTTTCTGTCTTCTTTTTATTCATTTCTCACTGTCTCTCACACTTTCTTTCTCTCTCCCTCTCCCTCTCCCTCTCCCTCTCTCTCTCTCTCTCTCTGTCTCTCTCTCTCTCTCTGACTCTCTCCACCTTTGCCTTTGGTCTTCAAAAATATTCTTTTGAAACCAGTCTATCGCTTTCATTCTGCCTTCTCTTTTTTCTCTCTTTCTTTTTACCCCCTTTCATTCTTTATATCGTAAACGCATCCTCCCTTTCTTTCTCTCTTCTTTCTTTCCACCCTTGTCTCCTTCTCTCCTTCTTTTCTTTGTTCCTTTCAATCTTTCTTCTCCTTACAAGATTTATAGTCCCATTCTTCACGCATGTTTCTCCCTCCATGTCCACAATGTCGTCTGCCATTTTCCCTTCGCTTCATTCTTTGTTCTCTGAATTCATTTTATCTGCATTTCGACGCGTGCCCTTTCCACTCTCTCTCTCTCTCTCTCTCTCTCTCACTCTCTCTCTCTCTCTCTCTCTCTCTATCCTTTGTTTTCATTGAGAGAAGAGAAGAACTCACAAGTTTACATTAGCTGTGACCGTGTATTCGACCTGAGTCTTAACTTTCAAACACGCGCGCGCGCATACGCATACACACATATATATTTACATCTATCTGTGCATTTATGAGCATGTATATATACACGCATGTATTGTGTGTATCTGTCTGACACTCTGTTCTCATTTTACATACATAATTGCATGTATATGCACATGTATATATATATATATATATGATAATCGCGAAATATTTTTCAAATTATTCATTCTGTTACATAATTTATTCAACTCGGAAGTACTCAGTAGAATAAATTACTTGAAAGAATAAATTATTCGAAAAATATCTTCCCATTGTCGTTTAATGTATATAAATAATATATATATATACATATATATATATATATATATATATATATATATATATATATATATATATATGCTCTGTGTGTGTGTACGTGTGTGTGTGTGTGTGTGTGTGCGTGTGTTCTGATTAATATTCTAATATTTTGAATAATTGATCTGTGTGAGGAGAAAGAATTAATAGATAGGGAAAATGTTATCCCTATTTTCATGTTGTAGTGAAAGCTTTAGAGGTAAACATTGTTATACACGCACCCCTTTGTTCACTTTGTCGCCAAAATGTTAAAATATGAGAAAAGTCGTTATGTTGCCGGACTGGATAACATTTGGTTCTTGCAACGAAATAATGCTGTAAATTCTCCTTGTTGATCTGTCTAGCAAAGTCATGCTTAAACACAGAATTAATAGAAAACCAGTGTCGATGGCCCATACCTTGTAAAACGTCTGTTTGAAATGTTTATACTGTATTTTCTTTCATCATCTTTGAATTTGGTCATGTAGTTATGTTTAGAAAATTAAAATGATGGAAAGTCGTGTATAATTTCACAGCGTCATTCAAAGAGTTTTTCGGACGATTAAACTCCTTGTTTGTATTGGAGAGAAAAAAATCTAGTTATCACCATGACGTTCGAATAGTGAACTTGGCAGGTCGTAGAATAGATCTGCCGGAACATCGTGTTAACAACACTCAAAAAACTAGATGTAGTTCAATCGTTTGAAACAGTCTTTAAATGTTAATGATCCTTCTCAAAACTATTGACAGTGTCCTTACAAAACGTCATATCAAAAAGTTCATCCTGAATGGAAAAAAGTAAATACACTTAAATCAATTCACTTGAAAAAGGCGAATATGAGAGAAAAGTGTCTCTGTTCTACCAACCAATATGTTCATGGGGACCAAATTTAGTATCTTTTGATAGGATACGCCGACTGACTGCGAAAAAGTTGTAAAATTGGTACAAATCAACCTGTCTGTTAGATGCTCAAGGCACGCTACTGTGAATTTCAGTGCGTTTTTTCTCTTACTGAGCATAGAAGAAATTGGTGAAGACCACCGTATCAGTTATAAGTTAGGATCACCTACATCACACGAATGACAGTGAATGGTATCGTCTCCTTAGCTCTTCCCGCTGGGAATGAACCGAAGGATATCCTCTACCATTTAGAGTTCTGATCAAAAGGAAGAGAACAATTCTCCCCCTTTCTTAATGGATTGTGTACCCGAAGAAGGTTGCAGAATGAATCGGTTGAAACTTTGTGGTAACCATAAAATCAAAACATATGATCTGAAACCTTTAAAAATTGGTTGAAAGAACCTCAATAACTTGTACATTTTCTGTCAGCTTACGATATCCTAATCCTGGATCCATCCCAAATTATGCAAATTAGATCACCTGAGCTTCTATGGTGATCGAACTCATCTTTGCATGACTGACTGAAAATGAATTTTTCCAACTTTGAAACCATCTCCTATTTTTAGGCTTTAGGTTACAGAAATGATTTTCCTGAAAGACAGGGGTAGGTTCCGGATCAGCCATTCTACTAAGCGTCTCAAAAAATTCAAAAGTCTTAGGGACGTACCTCAAACTGGAATAAAATTCCTCAGAATACAACCGAAGGCGCAAATTTAAAGTTCCGCCAAAGGCACGTGAAATCTTTGCGCTGACCCTGAGGGTGTTTACCTATCTACAATGCGTCGCTGTGGAGCCATATTTGGCAAGCTAGTTTCGCTTCTGTATTAGATTCGATCATCACAGGTAGCCTACATACATATAGCCTTGTGCCATACTTGTGACATATTTTGTGACTCTCTGTATTTTCTCCATCATTCTCTGTTCATTTCCTCATTTTTAATCATTTTATTCAGTTTATGAATATATATATATATATCTGCTTCATTCCACTGGATTCTGTATTTATTCGTATAAATTCTTTATTAATCTATTTATTCATTGTTCACTTTATATGTATTTCATTCTATAATATTCTGAGCATATCTATCCCTTATTTGAAACCACTCATAGATTATGGAAATTACACCACTTTACCTCATTAACCACTTAAAATGGCCACCACTTGACCGACTGAAAACCAGAATTTCTAACTCTGGAATTGTCATCTATTCTTAGACTTCAGATCACACAGATAAATTATCCTGGATTTGATAACGGAAAATAATGCTAGAAACATATCTCATTCTTTTTAAACCTTTTATTCAAACTCAAATGTGAAGCTTGTTGGGGACGTTTCTAAATCTTTAACATGCTTTGTATTAGGGCAAAATGAACGAAATGAGAAACTATGATGATTCCATTTATCACTAGAAGTTGGTAATACTGCAATATTCATTGTAGTATCAATCAAAGGGATTATTTTGCGTGAAGTTTCTGATTTTTATTATTATTTTATTTTTTTTGCTTGAAAGGTTTTGATTAGGTTTCATCTATATCAGGGGTGAGGTCGGCAAAGTATGACCCAAAGGCCAAATCCGATCCGCTGTGATATTTCATCCAGCCTGCTGACCATATAATGATTTTTAGATTATTTTTCCTCTGATATGATGTTGTATACAATGAAGATATCTTTTTTTGATCAAATGGTACAAAGTTATTAATCGTGGAAAATATTTACAAGTATATCAAATTTCTAATGAACTTAATCCTCCTAGACAAAGAGTTAGATCAATCATTAAAATATGCCCTGGTAATGATACATTTGAAAACAAGTCTGGTTAGTCACTCAATAGAAACCGTTATGTGACCAACGTTGTTTAGGTTGCATGCCATGTTGGGGTGATCAATTGAAAAATTTGGAAAAAGGGTCATAAATGAATAAGTTCCCTCTCTCACCTTCTATTTGGCAGTGATCACAAAAAAAGTCTGCATTTTCAAAAAGCGAGTGTGAATAACGCTGGGCACAAATTAGGAGATCAATTCAAAATAAACTTATATAAACATGATACATACATAGCCAGTCAGCCAACCAGCCAAACCGAATTTTGGTGACAGATTTGGTTGATGGTTTTTAATATACCTCGAAAAAAATACTGCAGTCGTGGTCAGAATCAGGTTCTCAATTATAGTTTTTATACATCGTTTATTATCAGTATTTTTATAATTGATGTAACAGTTGATATTAGAAGGTTACGTTCATTAAAAACGCTTGATAATCTATTTCATCAAACTCATTGATTTTTCATCCTTAACAATAGAACTAACAGAATTGTATAAGAATCTATGTTTATTCATAGAGGAAAATATCATTCGATATGGCTTCAAATGAAACTTAATTTTTTTTATATACATCCATTTTTTTATCCTGAAGCCCATTTCTAATGCTTTCAAGACACTAAGAAGACACGACCTAGAATATTATTGTCAGTTATGCACACAAAAAGCTCAACTTGGAAATGGGAAGATCATTTTTTATATAGAGGGGATTCAGAGAAAGTTTCCTAGAATCACAGAAGGCATGGATGATTCAAGTTATAGGGTGATATTAGGAAACTTGGGGCTCACAACATTACCTGAACGGAGAATGTGCGGAGATTTAATTGAAACTTTCAAAATGTGGAATAATTATAATAATTTGGATAAAAACTCATTTATCCAGTCTAAAAGTACAAATAATCTTATAATATGCCCCAATAAATCTAGTTGTGCACAATTGGAATAAGTTACCTGAATAAGCGAAGAATTAATGTAGTAATAACAGCTTTAAAAGAAGTATTGGCAGATTTCGAGAAAATGGCATAAAAGACGGATTAAATGGTCAGTATTGGGAACTGTCTTACTGAATCATCAAAAGAATTCAAAGAATCAAGTATACACTACAACAAGCCGAGGCGTGATGAGGCGATGTAGAACTAGAATGAGATTTCTAAAGGTTGATTAGTCAATATATTATAATGAGGTACTCATAGAGACATTATATGTGAAAAAATCAAATGAATAAATGATTTAGAGTTTGCCTGGTCTTGCAAATCAAGAAAAACAATGTCAATCTGAACCGCTTCTGAGAGAAAGTTTGCCAGCCCCAGATCTGAACAGAGCGAATTCTCATGAGTTAAGTGTGGGATGGGTTTTTTATAAGAACTCAACAAATCCTGCATTGAATTTGAATCGAACACGGACACCTAGAGTTGGAAAGGAAATGTAGACCGATGTGTCCACTAAAGTTCGCTTCTTTACCCCAAGTTTTTTCGAGACAGACATGATAGCAGACGTTTCAAATTAACCAGGTCAATCTTTACTGTTTCATTTTATCTTCCCTCCTTTAATACTCAGTCCAAGTGCTTTTGGGATTATAAGGATTTATTTGTAGACACATTTCGGAAGACTGTTGAAAATAGTTTAGTTTACAAGTCGAATGCTGTTCAGCAAATGGTCATCTGGTTTCTCTCTATCCCACTCAGTCGCATCATTAAGCTGAAACCAACGGAAAAAGAGACCTCATTCCTCTCGGCTGAATAGATATTTATCAAATTCAAGTCTGTAGTCAAACCTCATATTATTTATCTCTTATTTTTTATTAGACTGTAGTGGATGACCAAAAATAAATTGATTTGAGCTGTCAAATAATACATTAATTACTTCTATTCTCTCTCTCCTCACATCAATC
>OY735213.1:12310257-12315257 GCA_963457665.1 Thysanoteuthis rhombus | reverse complement strand
CCAAAGTCGCAGGAGCGGATAATAAGGAAACGCAACTTGTTCCTTTGGGAAGAGGGTGCAATTGGAGGTGGAAAGAGAGAGAGGGGGGTGAGTGGGTAATAAAGTCCATGTTAGGGGATAGGGAAGGGACACAATACAAATGGATGACACTTTTGAGATGTCGTCATATAAAACAAGTTGTCTTTCTCAATCATTTTTTGCAATTCAAAAATGCAAACGATTTCTTGTTCTAGTTAATGATAACTTCATTCCGTCTGGATGGGAGGAGGAGGAGGAGGAGTGTGGAAATTGGAACTAGGAAGTGAAAGTGAAAGTGAATGGGCGTTGGCAGTATTCGTTTCATCGAAATATGGCAGATGGTTGAAGCATTTCGAGACAGGGAAATATACAGAAGGGAAAAAGAAAAGTAGATACATATAAAGAGAGAGAGGAAATCGACAGGGAGAGATAGGAAGGAGGATGAAGAGGTGGGAAGAGGGAGGGACAAATAAAGAGTTGGGAAGAGGGAGGGACAAATAAAGAGGGAGATTTCATCGAGGGTATATCGAAGTTAATGAGAAAAGCAAATCAGCTAGGAAGGATGGAAGGAGGGAGGAAGGAAGGACAAGAGGGAGGAAGGTGTAAGGAAAGAAGTAAGGGAAGAAGGGAGGAAGGAAAGAAGGAAGGAAGGGTAGATGGATGGAAAAAGAATGGAGGAGAAAGAAGGGTAGTATCAGAGAGACAAAAAAAGAAAGATAAGAGAAGAAGAAAAGATGAAATATGAAAGAAAGAGAAAAGAAGAGGAGAGAGGAACAAAGTAAAAGAAAAGTGTTTGATGCATAGACGCAAGGAAAGATGGAAGGAATGTGGATAGGAAGGAAAGAGAAGGGAGGGACGGGGAAACGAGGGAGGAGGGAAGGAATTATCGAAATAAACTAGAAAGATGATTCCTGAAATCGAAAAAAAAACACAAAAAATAAAGTGTGAAAATTTACAAGTACAAGTACAAGCGAATAAGAAAGAATGAAAAATAAATAAATGAAAGAAGAAAAAGAAAGAATTAAATAGAAAGACGGATCCAGATTGAAAAGAAGATGGATGGTACCGAACCAAAATTGAAAGAAAGAAAGAAAGAGAGAAAGAAAGAAAGAGAAAAAAGGCAAAACTGGGAAAGAAAGAAAGAAAGAAAAAAGGAAAACTGGTAAGGAAAAAAAGAAAAACATAAAGACTGAGAGAGAAAGAAAGAAAGAAATGAAGAAATTGGAAAGAGCAAAAATAAAGAAAGGAAAGGAAAGAAAAACGAAAAATAAAGGAAGTTGAAATTTGAAAAACAATTGAGAGAAAGACAATGTAGGGATTTGAAAGTAGAATCAGTTGTTCCTGATACCTTTTTAGCTTTTTTAAGCCTATCTATTCTCAGGTTCCCAAATGGTCTATCTATTTTACAACTAATAAAATGAACAACTGGAATTAAAAACAAAAACACGACTTCGAACAGGACCTGGATTCAGATCTTAGAAACTCACAACTCATTCAGCGACAATTCACCAAAAAGAAATTGTTAGTATTAATTCTAAAATTAGTATTAATACTGAAATTAATTCAGCGATAACTCACCAAAAAGAAATTGTTAGTATTAATTCTAAAACTAGTATTAATACTAAAACTAGTATTGAATGCGAAATAAAGAGAAAACAAAAAGGCAACTGCAAAAAGACGTTTCGGAATGAAGAATTCCACCTTGTCATAATGTAATCGGTTGGTTAATTTGTAAATCGTCTTGGGAAGAGGTGTGAGTTCAAATCTCGCCTGAAGGTTCATTTCATTTCGAATTCTCGCATTGACTTTCGTGACCAAAGAATAGATCGGCTAAAATCGTTTCAATAACCGCCACCTAACCCCAAATGAAGTAATTAGTCAAACAATTAAAATCTGTTGAACAAATTAGTCTGGTTACACATTCCTTCATTGTCTGTAGATTTTTATCTTTTATTCAATGTTTCATTCTTCAGTTCTTTCTTCTTCCTTCCTTCTCTCCTTTCCTTCTTTTTTTCTCTCTCATATGGAACAATGAAATAATCATCCCAGAATCTCAAAAACAAGAGTTAATTAAAGAAAACAGAAGAGAAAAAAGAAAACGAGAGGGAGAAATTAGAGGGTGAGTAACTTGAAAAGAGGGAGGGAGAGAGAGAGAGAGGGGGGGGGTTAAGAAGTCAAAATATGACCGAAATTCTTCAATAGCAATAAAAGCGAAAATCTAATTTCATAAATCTTGTAATAAAAAACTCCGATCATCCAACACTGAAAAGTTGGCACACACGCACACGCACACGCACACGCACATTACTGCAAAACTTCTTGATTCTATTTAGATTTATTGACAGTTATTAACAATTGATGCCCGTAAGCATACATACACATCTAAGAAAACATACATTTACGTATACATGTACAAACACACACACACACACGTTTTCTAAGTACTGCTTGCATAGATAGATAGGTATAAGGATGCTCAGAAAGTAATTGCGTATTTTCGTACTCGGGATGTGATTAATTATTTCAATACTATAAATTATAGGCCTACCAACTAAGGCAAAACCAGGGTTAAATGGCTCGAAACAACATCTGGATTTAATTCATCGTCTTTTCTATCCGGCTTTGTATCGTTCATAGTGTAAAATAAAGTTCAACTCGATGGAGGATGGAGACTTTAAAGAGCCATGGTTCATTGCATACTTTGAAAGGATTGTACAGTAACACAGGCGATAATGAACATTTACGAAGTGTATATTGATGGCTTTTAGGCTCGTAAATATAAAGCTGGGGTTTAAAAAGTTTAAAAACGGTGATTGTCATTTGAAAATACATTATTACTTTCCGAGCACCCGTAATAGATAGAAAGATGGATAGACAGATAGATAGATAGACAGATAGGTTGATTGATAGACAGATAGATGTGAACTAAGATGGAGTAAGTAAACGAGCACTTGAGCTGATGTTTGTAAATGTCCAGGTGAAATTCTTCTGACAATACATGAAATTTTTAATGGTTTGACACGATCAACTGCCTACCCAAAGCGTCGCTCAGCTAGTTTACAAAATATTTTCTGGCAAATTTTCTCTCTGTAACATTTGATACAACTGCCTCGCTGGTTACATTGAAGCTAAGAATGTATTTCACGAGGTAACGAATGACTCGCTCTTACCAAAACACGATCAAAATTAATTTGATGTTTATTTATTTTCGTAGATGAAGTATTATAAAATCTTACAATCAATTTTCGCTATTCTTCACCATTATCTTAATATTTGTTACCTGAGTTTAGTTGCGATGAAAAGCAACAGAAATTTGGATGGAGGTAAATAGTAGCAAAAATTGATTATAATGATCGATCATATTTGTTTGAAAGTAAAACTTGAATAGATTCAATCTTCAGAACACGACAAAAAGATTTTCTAAGTACTGTAAACAATCAGATTCTTGTTGGTTTCCGACATTATCAGCGAAATATTATTCGTTGTATGAAAAAGAAGGAATGGTTAAGGTTTGGATAAGGGGAGGACATGATTAACGGCTTTATCCTCTTTTACTAATCTTATAAAAATAATTGACACGAAACAATCCCCCAAATTATTGCCATAAAACTTTATCATGGATAAACATCACCAGGCAAAGTTTTTAACCACTGTCAGAATTGACTACGAATACACACAAAAAAAATCACTTAGCCCGGTCAACACTTCTATTTGATTAAGTAATATTATTTTCAATTTATCAAACAATTATCTACATTCATTTATCAATTATCATACATATTATGGTCACAGCAGATAATAGTGCCTAACCTGAATTCTGATTTTCTTGCATTATTATACTTCTCCTTATTTATGCACCATTTTTAACATCGAGTGATCGAGGATGTAAAACTGTACAATTTCTAATCGGGACCACCTTTCCTACATTGTGCCAAAAGAGCTTTTGCTTTCAGTTGCTTTTTACAGATACTTAAATATTTTGACCCTTTTGTGCATCCGTAGTTCAATCTCGACAATTGTGATGAGTTTTAAGGACACAAATCAAAATTAATGAAGTCGAGCTTTAAAATTCTTCCAAAAATAGAATTGACATCATAGAAACTTGGTTCGAAGAAAATGTGTTAATTTACCGGTTGATTGATTGGATTTTCAACCGTAAAAAAAAAGAATTAATGAAACGTATCGTATGTAACAAAAATCCTCAAAATTCTCTTTTTCAAAAAGTTTCCTCAAAATTATTACATCATTCTCTCAGAATAACCATGTTCCGAATGCAAACACGTAACAAAAGCATTGATATTTTAATGACAACATTTTTAAAAGTCATATAAAAATCCCCCAAGTTATTTTTTTTTTGTAACACTAAAACATGTACACTGAAAGCCTATTTGAAAAAAAGAACGAAAACCTTTCACAAAATATTTCAGTTTTATTGCATTTTCTTTTTTTTTCCCGATTCAGGATCAATTTTGATAAAAAAAATGTGTGCAAGATCGGTTCAACTGATCTCTTGGGACATAGCTTTATATTTACATTTTTATATCTCCCTACTTTTGATGAAATATAAAAATTCGTGTGAAAATTGAGCAAAATTTTCGTACGGCAAATTCTCATGGTTTACCGGCTCCCAAATGTGAACAACTCAGATTTTCTACAATATTTCTACTTATTAAAAATACAAATATTATTACGATAAAGTTGGTAGTTTACAAGTTGCAAATTTTTGACACGTGTTGAATTTATTTCTTTAAGGCAACGAATCGAAACGTCTGTGGCACTAGATATCATTCATGTGGCTTGCTCGATTTTCTCTTACGAAATATTTAACACGTCCCCAAATAACGGCAGCATCCGGAAGGGTCATCAAACGGATTCAGTGTTTTTTGATTTAATTGTTATTTTCCTCCTTTTTAACAAAACGTAGGATTCTTTTGTTCATGTGGCCTATGACATTCTTTGGGTTGTGTTATATTTACATGAAT